>CM042140.1:8182075-8219453 GCA_023376005.1 Doryteuthis pealeii
TATGCACCCTCCAGGTGCAAGTATTTAAGTTTTAATGTAATAAAATATTGTATTAAATTAGAAAGGCTAATGAAACTAAATAAGAATACAGATAAAAAGATTTGAAACAGAGGGAGTATAATAAAAAATGGAACAACTGAAACTTACTCTTCCATCACTTTCGTCTTTCATTGTTATTTTTTCTAATTTAAGTATTTAGTTAAAAGAGGAAGTAAAGAATAAAATGACAGTTATTTTTTCTTGTTAATGGATTTCATTTAAGATTCATTGAAGAGATTTTTGCTTATATTCATTAAAATAAAACCAAACAGTTAGAAATCAATAATACTAAGCACATATTTATTAAATTCGATTTTTTAATATTAATATGCAAATTAGCCTTCACGTTTACACTAAACCGCTATTTTGTTGTATATATAAATACAATTGCATGTTGTCAGTATGTAGACATAGTTAACAGTATTAATAATGTAAGATAATTTTATTAATAATTGAGGTTTAGATAAAAATAAAATCATGGAGAATGTGATGTCAATAACTAAGAGAATTGTGACTTGAGTAGGAATATAGTTTCGGTTACAGACAGAAAAACACACAATCTCCATTATAATAAGATATATATATATATATATATATATATATATATATATATATATATATATATTATATATAATAAGTAGAAATAAATCTATATCCAAATCACTGTATATATTCATTTATTTATAATACTCCGTGTGTGTGTGTATATATGTATATATTATATATATATATATATACGCAAATCTTTATATGTACATTTGATTTCTCAATGTTGGTTGAAGCCTAACAAGGAAACACTTGGTATCCTCCCCCTATATATATATATAATTATATATAGCATGAATGAGAAAAAGTATTGTCATATGAAGGTGCCCAATGCTAAAATAGCAGAGCAGATTTAGGAACAAATAATATATATTAAATCCATATTATATAACTTTAGTTACGGGATATCAATAAAATATATAATATTTGATTATATATATATATAATTTCATATTACTGTGCAATACATTTAAGGAGCAATTGTTACCATTGGTTTCAAAGCTGCATGTTAGCCACTTATCGTCAAGAAAAACGCGCCCGTTGATATATATATATTAAATTATATATATATATATATATATATATATATATATATATATATATATATATTAAGATTTTTTTATATCATCATTTTTATAGTGAGTTCGAAGCATTAATTAAAATGTAATAATATATTTTTGAAGGCGTAATAATGCACATTTATGTTTAAAAAACATATTTATTTCTTTTTTTTTTTTTTTTTTTTCCTTTTATGAGTCCTAAATATTTTCAAGCTAATGCTCATCATCAGAGGATTGAAAGATTTTTTCATAATTTTCATCTGTATTTGATAAATTCAACTGTGTTGTTGTTCGTTGAATTTTTGATCGTAACTGCGAAAAGTTTTTTTTTTTTTTTTTTTTTTTTTTTTTTTTCCGGCGAAGATGTAGTTACGCTCGGTAAACTCCGTAAAAAATCGGTGCGGCGATCGTGTTTCGCGGGATGTTTTGAAAATTATTTCATATATAAATTTTTTTTATTTTTTATAATACTATAAAATAATGAGGCCCTGCTCAGGAAAGAAAAAAAAAAAAAAAAAAAAACAAAAAAAACAAACTTTTCGCAGTTACGATCAAAAATTCAACGAACAACAACACAGTTGAATTTATCAATTACAGATGAAAATTATGAAAAAATCTTTCAATCCTCTGATGATGAGCATTAGCTTGAAAATATTTAGGACTCATAAAAGGAAAAAAAAAAAAAAAAGAAATAAATATGTTTTTTAAACATAAATGTGCATTATTACGCCTTCAAAAATATATATATATATATATATATATATTTATTACTTCAATTTTTCTCTACAATAAAAAAGATTGAAAATTTAACAAAAGTTACTTTTATTTTCTTTATATTTAAGTCTAATGATTTTTTTTTATTATTTAAGATAGAAACAACAAGGAAATCTGAACACTGTTTTTAATCGCTTACTGAACAGATGTATTTCAGTTTTATTGATATTTCTTCTTGATAATAATAAGATAATTTGATGCAATGTTAGTTCTTGACAGCATAACACGGATAATCAAACGTTTCCTTTTGTATTGCCAATAACAATAGGAAAATATGATCAACACTCTAGAACAATTAAAACCTCTTCTTGGAATTCTTGATATTGTTGATACTTCTGTATTCATAATCTTCTAATGGGTTTTATGCAAATTATATTTATTTTACATAGAAAACCTTTTAAAATCATTTTAAACATTTTGTTTCTCGTTATTCATAACCATGATGAGACGAATGAAGTCCAAAATTATTCTATGAAGAATTGTCAAAAAGATCAACATTGAAATAACCCAATGGCATCCAACATTTTCGTTCCAGTATGCAACTTCCAAATTCCTATTTTCATATTGTATAAAACTTATGTCAAGTTACTGTTTAGCTAATGTGTTATATACCTACTAATAGAATTTTCGGTTTACCATTTTCAATAGAGTTAGTGGTCTGATAAAACTCATTGGTATACACAGATACCTCTGGGTAGAAATAGATCTATAACCGCAAAATGACCGATTTTAAACCTTTTTATTTACCATATATATATATATATATATATATATATATATATATTTGTTTGTTTAATGAAGTAACAAATAAAAGTTTTAGCTTTTATTTATTTATTTATTTCGGAACGATATTACAACCAATGATTTCCTGCTGAAAGCATTCATCAGGTAAACGAAACGGTTCCTTTTGAAAATGACAGAAATGGTGTAAATAGTCAAATGTGTGCGTTTTTTTTTTTAACTGTATTCTCGTGTTTACGTGGTGTAGAATTTTTTTTTTTTTTTTTTTTTTCTTGTACGTGTGCGTATTTTTGTTTTGTGCGTATGTGTATGATGTCATGAGCGTAGAAATGCGTGAAGGCTGTGATGATATGATTGTGTGTGCGTATTTTTGTGATGTCGTGCGTGTGCGCGTATGAAGGCTGTGATGATATAATTGTCTCCACGCAGGTGTGTGCGTATGAATATGCATATTTTGTGTTGGTATATATATATATATATATATATATATATATATATATATATATATATATATGGGTTAAATAGTACGGCAGACTGGGCTCTTCAGCCTTGGGTAGGTAACCAGTCTAGGAGAGGGATAAAATTCCTGAGGTCGGTCGGTGGTCGGGCGGGACGTATACCTACTTCTAACTGGGTATATACATTATGAATAGGGTGTCACCCGTCTATATCTATTCTTCAGTATAAGGGACAACCGTGGTTGTGACCTCATCAATCTTTTACTTATTTAATCTTACTTGTGTTGTGAGTGTATATTTCATCTGTATTTGGCCGGGACCTCTTCTTACTGTAACATCTGTATCTTGAGTAGCTATTAGCTTTCTTGTGGTCTGCGCTTTATTAGTTGTGAGTCTGTGTCTAGGAGTAACTATATTCATGGGTTCTTCCTAATTCTTCAGGATCGGTGGATGGTTTGGTCTTTCTTCTAACTTCTTCGAGATTCTCTAGTTCCGGCTTCTTCTAAGAGGCTTGATACCTTGGTTGTCGTTGTTTTTAGAGACAAACTCAAAGCATATATATTTGTGAATCTCATTTCATTAATTCTTAAACACCACACCTTAAACCACATGCGGTGAGTGACTAACAGTCTTTATTTACATCATGAGGTCTAGCTGCCGACTGACTTAACTAAAATACTTTTTCTCACAGTTGCCTTGCAACAATAAATCGCGGGTTAAACTGAGGTCATTAAATGTCGTTCAATCTAACATTCCAGAATTGTATTCAACAACACCTGAATTCAATTCTATTTCTACACTAACTGTCCAAAGCCGACGGTTAGCTCATCAATATTTAACAAGTGGCCAAGATACACATCAGCCAATGGTCAACCCGAAACGATAATCAAACTAATTTTGTGCGAAGACAAATTATTTCATTAAGCTATCAGCTTTAGTATAAAAATACCTGTCATGCTCAAATAAGATAGCAACGCATAAATACTAATTACACACATTTAACAGTGCCATAAAGATACGTATTTACTCTCATTATATATTTATCAACTCCTATATATATATATCTTTATCAACTCCTATATATATATATCTTTATCAACTCCTATATATATATATCTTTATCAACTCCTATATATATATATCTTTATCAACTCCTATATATATATATATACTTTGTCATTATATTTATTTTCGTAGTTTTCTCTGGACATACATATACACCAACGATCCTTTATATATGTTCTAGAAGCAGCTACCCGGCGAAACCTGGGTTGAGAAAACAAACAGTAGTTTAATGATTAGCCAGTCTTGCAGATCCATTACTGAATTCTATAGATGGGACCGTAGCCGGTACTACCACTCCGGGTCAGAGTTGACCTGGGAGTAATGGTGATGAAGAGGTGCTTTGCATTCCCTAGAACTGGAACCTCACCATCAAATAGTTTAACGTCATTCCCAGGATACTAAGACCCTCCGTCACCGCTTTTTAGCACCTATATGATAAAAAGGGTCGGTACTTGCCATAAGGGCAATAGGGCTGGGACAATCATGTAGGTGCTAGGGCTTAATGTGATATGCCGATTGATTGGAGGGGGCTTTCTGGCCGCCCGTCTAGCCTAAGTAATAAGGGTCTAAGTGGAGTTTTGCATGTCATAAATTACTCATCTACCAGGATTCCGTCCTTAAGCATCAAGAGTCACCACCTACGGCCAAATGGATCTTAGCCCTCTGTATAGGTGCATTCGGTGTTTTCTAAAAAATTCTTAAATCAAACTCTATCTTGTTTCTGTTCTTCTATCTCAATCGGGTCGCATCGGGGTTCTTTCTTGGGGGCGGGGCATTTTGTTCAAGGGATGTATCTATGTGGGTTCCATATATACATACATTAATTTGTTACAATCTATCAATCTTTCGATCCTTCTCTCTCACTCTCTCCTTCTCTTAATCCTTATCTCTATCTCTCTCTATCTCTATCTCTCTCTCTCTATCTCTCTCTATCTCTATCTCTCTCTATCTCTATCTCTCTCTATCTCTCTCTCTCTCTATCTCTCTCTCTCTATCTATCTCTCTCTCTCTATATATCTATCTCTCTCTCTATATCTATCTCTCTCTCTATATCTATCTCTCTCTCTATATCTATCTCTCTCTCTATATCTCTATCTCTCTCTATCTCTATCTCTATCTATATATCTATCTCTCTCTCTATATCTATCTCTCTCTATATCTATCTCTCTCTCTATATCTATCTCTCTCTCTATATCTCTATCTCCTCTATATCTCTATTCTCTCTCTATCTCTATCTCTATCTATATCTATCTCTATCTCTATCTATATATCTCTCTCTCTCTATCTCTATCTCTATCTATATATCTCTCTCTCTCTCTCTCTCTATCTCTATCTATATATCTATATCTATATCTCTATCTATATCTCTCTCTATCTATATCTCTATATCTCTCTATCTATATCTATCTCTCTCTCTCTCTCTCTATCTCTATCTATATCTCTCTATATCTCTCTATCTCTCTCTATCTCTATCTCTATCTCTCTCTATCTCTATCTCTCTCTATCTCTATCTCTCTCTATCTATATCTCTCTATCTATATCTCTCTATCTCCTATATATCTCCTATATATCTCCTATATATCTCCTATATATCTCCTATATATCTCCTATATATCTCCTATATATCTCCTATATATCTCCTATATATCTCCTATATATCTCCTATATATCTCTATATATCTCTCTATCTTTATCTTTATCTCTATATGACTGTCTGATCTTCATGACTTTTTGAAATGCAAATTATACGAACGAAACTCTTTAGTGATTTTCTCGCAGTTAAGGCACTCGCTTATCGCAACACCCGGATAGGGACCGATTCTTAATCACAGCCCATTAGACTCGGAGAACCTTCTTTTTTTATTTTTGATTTACCCTGTTGAAGGAAGAAGTTTAAATGATCATCTATTAAATCCATTTTGCTCCAGGCAAAGTTCAACTCTGTTTGACAGGCTTTTCATTTTGAAATAGTTCTTATGCTTCGTAAATAATTGAGTAATATCTTTCATTTTCCCGATGCCCCTCCCCCTCTCTCACTCTATATATATATATATATATATATATATATATATATATATATATATATATATATATATATATATATATAATATCTTTTACACAAGAGATACATAGCAGTCGCATAATATTTACAGATCCCTGCCGTCCCTCAGAATCCTTCAAACCCACCACCAGAATCTTTGAACCCTCAAGTGACTCATCAACCCGACTGCAGATTTTCAAAGTTTGATGTGAATGTGACACAGGAAGGATGTCTTTCCCACTGGATTGATTGTATCAGATGGTGAAATTTCACAAGAGTAACATATATAGATATATACATACATCCACAAACCAAAGGATGGTTAGCGCAACTCTTATGGCCGTTGGAAACAGAATCGGTAACCTGTGTTCAAATCCTGGATGACTCGACGTTTTTCTGCGCGCTAATCTCCTTGGAAAATGCATCAATCCATCTGGTCTCCCACCACTTAAACTTATAGACTCTGCGTGGGCGTGATTAAAGCCAGCCAATCAACAGCTCAAATACGTGGTTAATTAACTATCTAATTGCTATAGTAGGCCAGGCTTTGTTATGCAACCAGTCTATAAGAAGGAAATTTCAAACAAGTTTTACTCCGCTAAAAATGTCCTTGTGTCATACCTTACTCGTGGTGGAGGATTTGTGTGAATACATATATGTGTGTATGCGTGAAAGTAAAAGTAATTAAAATCTCACCTTTTCCCTAGAGTCTCATTATTAGAATTTTCATGTATCAACTATGGAATAGAGAACACTATTATCAGATAAAGGTGTTATATATATATATATAAAGAGTTTCATAATTTGCTTGAAGCATTGTGTATGTATTGGTTAGGAGGTTGATTTAGAAGGCTATCACAATGCAGTTTGGAATAAATAAAAAATAATAATACGGTAACAATGGTGTTGTGTGTTGACCTGTATTTTTTTATTATTAATTTAATTAATTTATTTAATAAAAAATACAGGTCAACACACAACACCATTGTTACCGTATTATTATTTTTTATTTATTCCAAACTGCATTGTGATAGCCTTCTAAATCAACCTCCTAACCATATATATATATATATATATGACGAATAGAAAGTGGAAGCGAGCAGAAGTGGCAAGAGTGAAACTAATTTGTTCACACTTCACTGACCGTGTGATATACCTTGAAAAAGGGTGAAGGTTCACCAGAAATATCGGAAAAGATTAAAAGGGGAACGGAGCAACGGTTGAATATATAAAAATTCTGATTTTTGTTCTGTTTCTCTTGTTCTTTTTTTCCAATGCTTCAAAAGACTAAACAACGTTCAGAAGAACATAACATACATAATTTTATATATTTACATATATATATATATATAGTAAGTGCGGGTTATATAATACGCCGACTGCATCTCTGCAAACGGATATCTCGGGTAGGACAAAATTAAATTACTAAAATCATTAACTGTATTTCTGTATTTTTCTAATTATTCTGATAACAACAAACGAGAATAAATATAAAAGATTAAATAAAATAGAAATTAATAATAATAAACCAGACCTAGAGTTAATTAACAAAAAAAAAAGAACTTGCCAGCTGGTGGACTTTGCGGTTCCAGCAGATCACAAGGTGAAGCTGAAAGAAAACGAAAAGTTAAACAAGTACTTGGAACTTGCCAGAGAATTGAAAAAGCTGTGTATTATGAGAGTGAAAGTGATACCAATTGTAGTTGGTGCACTTGGAATGGTCCAAAAAGACTGGAGGATCTAGAAACCAGAGGAAGAATTGAGACCATTCAGACTACTGCACTCGGCTAGAATACTCAGAAGAGCTCTGGAGACCTATTGTCACTCACTCCAGTGAAATACCATCAGCTAATGCTGATGTGAAAAACTCAAAATAATAAATAAACAAATGGGACTTTAATTCTTTTTTTACTGGGCCAGCCCACCTTATACAAAAATAGGGGGCGTTGGAATATTTTGAGATATGAGGGTGGTGGAATCCACCACTTAAACTTATAGACTCTGTGTGGCCGCATGGATTAATGTCAGCCAATCAACACGCTCGAATACGTGGTTAGTTTACTATTTAATCACCGAACTTGAAAGCCGTTCATTTTCACGCATACGACACGAACGAACGGATCCGGAGCACAAGGATTCTACCTAACGCTAAGGAACGCAACGATTCTACCTTACACAAAGGATTTCCACTGTAAAATGCTCTCACTTGCAACCTAAAAATGGCCACAAAATCGTAACAATATATATATATATAGTATCCAATTTCTGCTTTAACTTTTCTATTGCACTTGCATTAGTAAATCATTGATGTGACCAGCCGATTCATCGGAAGGGGTCTCTCCGACCGCCCGTCTAGCCCAAGATAGGGCCAAAGTGGAGTATTGCATGTCATGAACTGCTCATCATCCTGGGTTCTATCCTTAAGCATCAGGGGTCGCCATCCACGGCCAACAGGTGGCCCCATTGGGGAGTCTTACCCCTCTACAGAGGTGCAGTCGGTGCATTCTAACGCCCCAGCCGACAGGGCGGTCAAGCCAGGAGGAATGTTTGATTTATCACCATTTTGAATAGACTCAAAACAAATAATTAGCGAAATTAAATTTTACTATAAACTAATTCCAAAAAATGCAGAGTTTATATTTATGGAAAAAAAGTGAAGAAAATGTTGCTTCATTCAAAAGATTTCACCTTATTTATTGAATGACCTTCGTATACAGTGGTTTAACTCAGTCGGCAGAGCACTTGACTATGAATCGCAAGGTTCCTGGTTCGATACCAGCCTTTCGCCAACTCAGCGTATGAGTAGCACAGGGATCTGTGCGGTGAGGTGAGGAGCGGATGGTAGGTGTGGCGCCCCACTTCAGACGCAAAGACAATCTCCTTGGTCCAGCGCTAGTAAAAAGGGGACAGTCTTCCTCGCTGTCTGGCTGTCATTAGGCCACCTCGACGACTTTACTTTTATATATGATTGTGGGTGTGAGGTCTCTCAATGTGCTACTGGTACTATGTGACCCAGTACTACCTATTTCTTAGTCAGATAATCAGCGACAAAACCGGTAACCTCATAAAGTTTGTGTGTTGAGGAGAGTAGCTAGACACCTAGCAGAATGAAAAAAAACCTGTAAAATGGCGAAGGGAGCTTTTTTTTCTCAACGGTTGTCTAGCACAATATTTCTAAAGTTCAACCTCTCCTCATCGTGGTAGGGCTGTGTAAACCTGGTAGTGTCAGTCATGCCGTCGAGAACTTAAGTTCTTGGTAGCGTCACCCAAGGCAGACAGATCTGGCACCTATTGAAGTCAGTAAGTCTGATGTTGGTTAGAATAACAGCAGCTAAGTACCACTTAAGCAGTGTCCAAGACAGTCGGTATATATAGAAATCAAGAATGACCCATTCATGAATTTGGGTGATTTGGGTCATTCCATTCCTTGAGTTCTGATTGGCTGCTTGATTTGAATGACATTGTGGAGTCTTATATATATCCTGTCATTCTGCAGTAGACTTGTGACTATTCGGGTTTGTATTTAAGTTACAATCGTTTGTTGCCTTGTCTTCCCAGTACGACGGTAATTGGAACTTTAATTTTTCTTCAGCACCCAGCACAACCCGACCAAAAGAACTCTGGCGAAAAATCCAAAGGTTGTCTCCATCATCATCAGGAATCAACGGCTTTTTGGAGTACTTGTCATTGTGTCTGTAGAAAATCTGCGGCAAACAAGGGCATCTCCTTCCCTTGATTGGGATATGCATTCGGGATTTGGGAACCACTTGTGAATTTCCTATTCCCTTGTTACTTCGTTCACGAATTCACTTCAGGGGAATTCGTTGGAGGGAGCCGACTCAACCGACCATGGGTGAATGCCGTAACAGAAACAGAGAAACATATTATATAGTATTATTGGTGCGTTTGAAGGAAGAAATCGCCAAAAAGAACTACCACAAATGAAGAAGGAAAAATTGCTCTTTCACCAAGACAATACACCGTGTCACAAGTCGATCGCAACGATGGCAAAACTACATGAATTGCACTTCGAATTGCTTCCGCATCCCCCCTATTCTCTAGATCTGACCCCCAGCGCCTGTTGGCTGTTTGCAGACCTCAAAAGGATGTTCCAGGGAAAGAGATTTGGCTCCAATGAAGAAGTGATATCGGAAACTGAGGCGTATTTTGAGGCCAAAAACAAATCGTTCTACGAAAAAAGGCATCGAATTGTTAGAGAAGCGTTGGAAAAAGTGTATCGCCCTAGAAGGAGACTATGTTGATAAATAAAGTCGGATTTTGCCTAAAAGTTGTTTTATTAGTTAGGCCTGCGACTTATTGAGGGATGTGTTACCAAAAGCAGATTTTTCAGAGGACCCTCATTTAGTTGGAAACTTGCTGAGATAAAGGTAGTGAATACTAAAGGAACTACTTAGAAGAAAATTAATGTTTTATTCATAATTAATTTCTGTCTTGGTATATAAAGCAACAGCCTTAATACTTTCTTTAACAAACCTTGCAAGTATGGGGCATCTAGCGAGAATCGAACTCGGTATTCAGTAGTAATGGATCTGCAACTCTAACTTGCTAACTATTACACCTCAATGGGACGCGTCTATCACCAATATAGTAACTATTATCAACTTTAAAATGTTTTGTTAGCTCAGTCGGTAGAGTGTTCGGCTAGAAACCACAAGGTTCCTAGTTCGATACCGGCCCTCGCCAACTCAGCGTATGAGTAGCACAGGAGTCTGTGCGGTAAAGGAGCTGATGGTAGGCGTGGCGCTCCACCGCAGACGCTGAAATAATCTCTTTGGTCTAGCGCTAGTGGAAAGGGGGTAGACTCCCTCGCTGCATGGCTGATACCGACATTAGGCCGCCCCGACGACTTTGCTTACAGATTAATTGTTATCCTTAAAATAATTATCATAATGTTCGAGGTAAATTCTAAATACCATTATTAGCAGGACCTGTGGATATATCACAGTATAATAATTTTAGTACAAAGTTTGATATGTATACTTAAAAGCTATTGCCAAATAGTTCAATATGTAAAAGGCATAATAATCTTGATTCAATTCTCTCACTCTTTTTTTCTTTCTTTCCTTCTTTTCATCAGGTTTGGTTGAAACAGATTAGCGTTATCGCTTTCGCAAGCACACCCTTCTTTCTGTCTTTCCCCTACTTTTTTCTCTTATTATATTATTTCTGTGTTGTATGTCTTTTTTCTTCCCTTTCTTTCTAATAAAACAGAACGTTCCATCATTTAGTTGACATGACGACATTTATAAGAATTTGGCGGATAAGCAACACCAGATGGTCAGGATTTATATTTTTGCATTTCATCTTGGACGATTTGGGCGGTCTTACTTTTAACAAGAGGGTGAAACAAGATGATAACGGTCGTTCTTTTAAGGAACAGGAGTATTAATATATAAATCAACATTTACTTTTTTTTTCCATTTTCTGTCCTCTCGTTAAGATTTCTATTGATATCCTTAGAATAATCATCGTAATCTTCAAGCTCTTTGTAAATTCTAATTCTAATTATCAATATCATGGAAGTGTTTTATTGTCATCTTAGTTTAAAAATCATCACGGTGTTTTTTTATAATCATCATCATTGACGACAATCAACAATGATAAAGCCGATTGTAACTAGCAGCATTAATCGAATATTTTAATTAAACATTTCTCTCTCTCGGTATCTCTCTCTCTCTCTCTGTCTCTCTCTCGGTATCTCTCTGTCTCTCTCTCGGTATCTCTCTCTCGGTATCTCTCTCTCGGTATCTCTCTCTCTCTCTGTATCTCTCTGTCTATCTCTCTCTCTCTCGGTATCTCTCTGTCTATCTCTCTCTGTCTATCTATCACTCTTACTGTTTCTTTACATTTGTCTCTTTTCCTTTGAAACTTTTTTCTCGATCCTTCATTCGTTCTGTCTTGTTTTCTTTCTTTCTTTCGTTCATTCATTCTTTTTTTTAAAAATTGTCACCTCTTTTCTCTTTCGTTTCTTTCTCTCTCTTCTTTTTGTCATTTATCCCCACCCCCTTCTTGCTCTCTCTCTCTCTCTCTCTCTCTCTAAAACACATTTCTTTTCCTCTTACACTATTTTCCTCTCTCTCTCTCTCTCTCTCTCTCTCTCTCTCTCTTCTCTTCTTTCTCTCTCATACAGTTTCTCTCTTCATTTCAAACTTTTTCTCAATGCTTCTTTCGTTCCATCTTTTTTCTCTTTTTCGTTTTTTCTTTCTCTTTTTCGTTTTTTCTTTCTCTTCTTTCCACTCTCTTTGTATTTCTTTCTTTTTCTTCTCTCTCTCTCTCTAACGCACACGCAGTTTCTCTTCCTCTCTTTCATTAATTGCCTCTCTCACTTCATTTAACTCTCTCTCTCTCTCTCTCTCTCTCTCTCTCTCTCTCTCTCTCTCATATAATTTTTTTTTAATCTACCATTTTTTTTTCTTTCTTTCTATCTCTCAGTCCCAGGTGAGATTTAACCTAATGGATTAATTTTTAACAGAATTCCCAACACCACGAATCAACTCCCCCCCCCCACCCATCTTCTGAGACTCCCCCGACTTTTTGGTGGTGATGCAGGGGTGGCCGTTGCGGCGGCGCTGGTGGTGGTGTAAGGAAGTCAGGATTAACAATGGCAAAACAGGAGGATGGAGTCGGCGACGCAGCAGGAATCAATCCGACTCACAAGTTGCGCGCGATTGTGATTCAATTAACGACGCCCAACGATTCTACTCAGTTGTGCCTTAATGCGCTAAGTGCAGCTGCATAGAGTGCAATTTCTAGCCAGCTACCACCACTACTACCACTACCACAAATGACACCTCCTCCTCTTCCTTCTCCTCTTGGTTTGCCTCGTTCTGGCAAATTACTCTCTTTTTTCTTGCACTTTCTCTGATATCTTGTTATTGTTTTTTGCTATGTTTTGTTTTTTGTTTTTTAAACTCTGCTTCTCATCATTTCCGTATAGTTGTTCTCCCAATATACTGTGAAGCTCCGCTCTTATCTTTACGAGTATTTTCGAATCCATTCCTTTTCTTTTTTCTTCTTTTTCTTGTAAAGGGCGCACAACTTTTTCTCTGATACTGTTTATTTTTGTAAACTTAAACTTCCACCTTCTCTTGGTTTGCATCTTAAATTTCTCTCTCTCTCTCTCTCTCCACTCTCTCCTTGCTCTCTCTCTCCTCGCACTCTCTCTCCTCGCACTCTCTCTCTCTCTCTCGCACTCTCTCCTCTTGCTCTCTCTCTCTCTCTCTCTCCTCGCACTCTCTCCTTGCTCTCTCTCTCCTCCTCTCCTTGCACTCTCTCTCTCTCTCCTTGCACTCTCTCTCCTTGCACTCTCTCTTCTCTCTCTTCTCCTTGCACTTTCTCTGATATGTTTTTCCTTCTCTATTACCACCAATGATACCATCTTCTCTTTTCCTCCTCCCTCTCCTTTTTCCTGCTCCTCATCCTTAGTTTGCCTCGTTCTGTTAATTACTCTCTATCTTTTTTTTTCCTTCTCTGCCGCCACCACCACAACAAACACAACCTCCCCTTTCTCCTTTTCCTCTTGGGTTGTCTCATTTCTGGTACATTATTCTCTCTATGTTTTCTTTCGTTTCTTTCTCTTTCTCATTTTTGTCATTTCTCTCTCTCATTTTTGTCATTTCTCTCTCCCCCCCTCTCTCTAACACAGTTTCTCTTCCTCTCTTTCAATAGTTTCTCTTCTTTCCTCTTTCTCTTTTTGAGATCTTATTTTCTTCTTCTTCTTCACAACCACCAATGACACCATCTCGTCCTCTTCCCCCTCTTCTTGGTTTGCCTCGTTCTAGTAAATTACTCTCTTTTCTTGCATATTCTCTGATATCTTATGTTTTTTCTTCAACTCTTTTCAACATTCCCGTGTAGTTATTCTCCCGATACACTCTGAAGCTCCGCTCTTATCTTTACAAGTATTTTCGAATCCATTCCATTATTTTTTTTTTTTTTTTTTTTTTTTTTTTTTTTTTGAGGGTGGCACTACTTTTCTTCTCATAATTTTTATTCTTGTAAATTAACTTCCTCCTCCTCCCCCGGGTTTGCCTTGTAAATTACTCAGACGAAAAAAAAAAAAAAACAATCTCCTTGGTCTAGCGCTAGTGAAAAGAAGATAGACTCCCTCGCTGTCTGCTTATTTCGACTTTAGGCCACCCGACTACTTTACTTTTTTACTTATCACCACCATCAATGACATCAATCTCCTGCTCCTCTTTTTCCTCCCCCTCTTGGTCTGCCTCATTCTGGAAAATTACTCCCTCTTTCTTACTTTTTGATATCTTGTTTTTCTCATATTTTCAACATTCTGTATACAATTATTTTCTAACTTTTTTGCGGGGGTGGGGGGTTAGGCACTACTTTTTCTCTAATACTTTTGATCCTCGTTAATAACGTTTTTTTTTTTCGTAATTTTCGTGCGCATGAATACACCTTCTTTAATTTAACCTTTACTCTTCCAAAAGAAAGTTTGACACATTTTCTCATATTGTTTACACTTGTAAAGTCACCTCAATTTCGAATCTTTCTTGTCTCTTCTTGCTTCATCTCATCTTCTCTCTTCATCCCTTCCCCCTTTCTTTCTTTTTTAAAAAGTTAAGAATTTTCTTTCATTTTTATTCATTCTTTGGATCTTTTGTAGTTCTTTGAAAATTTCATTTATTTATCTATTTAATGTTATCAGTCCTTCTGTCTTTCTTTCATTTCTTACTGACAGTTATTCATCTTCATTCCTTTTTTTATTCTTGATAATTTTCTTTCTTTCTCTATTATTTCCTTCCCTTATTCCTTCTTACAAATTCATGCATCTTCCTCCTTTTTAAAAATTATTCTGTATAGTTCTTTCTTTCATCTTTCCTTCCTTCTATCTATCTTCCTTTTTTTATAAATTTATGCATCTTCCTTCCTTTTTATTTATTCTTGGTTTTTGTATTTCTTGATAATTTTCTTTTATAATTTCCTTTTTTTTTTCTAATTCCTTTTATTCTCTTGTTCATTCTTTCTTCGTTTATTTTTCGGTATATTTTCATATTTTTCTTATTTAATTACTGCATTCACTCTTTTTCTCTTGTTAGTATTTCTTTCTTCCGTTTTTACTTTTTCTTCTTGTTTCCTAAATTTCAGTAAATTCTATCAAAAATACACATAAAATAAGACTAAGATAAGGAATGTTGTTTTTCTTTCATATTCTTCTTTTTCTCTCGTTTCTCGCTTTTAATTATTTTGGTTCATTATTTCACTCTTTCTTCCTTTCTTTTTTCACTCTTTTGTCATTTTTCTTTCGAAGGAAATTAATAAGAAAGAATGAACGAATTTCTTTAATTACATATTTCATTCTTTTTCTCTTCTTTCTTTATACACACTCATCCTTTCTTTCTTTCCGTCTTTTTTCTCTACTTTTCTTTTTCTCTACAAATTCAATCACAAATACTCATAAAATTCCTTTTCTTTCTTCCTTTTTTACTCCTTTGTCTTTCGTTCTTTATTTATTATTGTCTTCTTGTTTCCTACAAATGCAATCAGAAATACCCATAACATTCCTTTGCACATCTATTTTTCCTATTTCTTTGCAGCTATTTCGTAGTTTTTTTGTTGTTTATTTCTTCTTTGTTTCAACGTCTCATTTCTTTTTCACTTCCGATACCGCCAACAAGACCAAAGCAAACATCTTCAATGGCAAACATCTGATTAACACAATTAATGCTAATTGATAGTAAAAGCCGAACAAAGAAAACGAGTTCAAATATAACCAAAGTCAGCACGAAAGGGGACAGATTAAAAAAATATACATGTATATCAATAATTAAGAAAAATTGTTTGTCTGTTCTCAAAACATGGCTAAACGGTTTCGTGTAGAGCTTCTAAATTTGGTATATAGTTTAACGAAAAAAGAAAAATATTTCTTATAGTAAAAATGCAGAATAACGCACAATGTATAATATCATTAGAATACGAACATTTCCAAAGTAGCCTAACTCTAACCATAACATGAACTCTAACACTAATTCTAAAACTTACCCTAACCCTTAGCTTAGCGCTGATCCTAGCGTCTAAATGCTTTTTATACGTAATCTAATAATATTATCTCTTGCGTGCTATTGTGCATTAGTACTCTTATTATGGAAAAGACTACTCTTATAGTTCCATATTTCTGTAAACGTGATCAATCATGTATTTAACTTTTTGCCTACTTTAACCCGCTCACGGTGGGTCCCCCACCACTGCGATGCCACACCTAAAGTACAAAAACTGATTGTTAGTTCATTATAATTGAGTAGTAGTCAGATTCCAATAATGATAATAGGACTTAATTTGAATAGAATGAATTCTGACAGTGAACTTTGAAATATTCCAACATAAATAATTTTGTTCAGCCGTGGGGAAAATTTAATAGGCAAAGAGTTAAAATTCTAAACCTCACCTTCATCATCATCAATGTGTACCTACAGTACGGATTCCCTTAACCGATAAGGACATGGCGAGGGATGGTTATCACTTTTGAAAAATCATCTAGACGGCATCCAGTGTCCGTATAGAGCTTATGAATGTATTCGCTAACCTCACCAAATTTGGAGAACTAAAAATCGACATAACTCCGCCAATTTTTGGAATTGGACACTCAGATTTTGGAGATTGTCTAATGTTAAAATTTTGTACAGGTGTAAACTACGTTAAGAAAAATTGAAGTGGTGATTGACAATTTTACTTTTTTCTGGGTGATTTGACATGAAATTATACTATATATATATATATTACTCCAATGTATCAAATAGTCATTCATACGTCAGTATCATTTCAGTAGATAAGAATTGTTCATTTGTATAAAAACGGTTTGTCGTCAGATGCTGACTGTAAACCTCTAAGGGGGGGGGTCATGTGTATGAAACTAAACTGCATCTGATGATGACGAGTGTGAGTGTTATACTAAATTTTTACAAATTAGATATAAATAACTAGCAGACCTGTGATATATCACAGTATAAAGGGGCCGGGTTAGCTCAGTCGGTAGAGCGTTCGGCTAGAGACGACAAGGTTCCTAGTTCGATACCGGTCCCCGCCAACTCAGCGTATGAGTAGCACAGGGATCTGTGCGGTAAAGTAAGGAGCTGATGGTAGGTGTGGCGCTCCACCTCAGATGCTCCTTGTTTAGCGCTATTGAAAAGGGGATAGACTCCCTCGCAGACTGGCTAATACCGACTTTAGGCCGGCCCGACGACTTTTTACTATGATGATTTAATTATTACGTTTGATATGTTTACTTAAGAGCTATTGCCAAAGAGTACAATATGTAAAAAGTATCATCTTAATTTAACTCTCTCTCACTTTTTTCTTTCCTTCTTTTCATTGTTTGATTGAAACAGATTAGTGTTATCGCTTCCACGCACCCCTTCTCTATTTGCCCTACTCTTTCTTTTTGTCTTATATTTTTCTGTGTAGCATGTCCCTTTTCTTTATAATGCAAGATTATAACGGTCAACGTTAAGGAACACGAGCATCTTATTATAATAGAGATTGTGTGTCTGTCTATAACCCAAACTACGTCACCACCAATGCCACAATTCCTTAAGTTATTTACGTAATATTCTCAATGGCTTTCAGATAATTAGTATTTAATCTTAATTATCATCTTAGTTATTAACAGCGTTTCTGTTCAGGTCTAGCAGAGATAGATTTGCCTTAAATCATCCCATAATATTAATGTGTTTAAAATCCTGTGATACGTGTTATATAATTAAGAAATAAATGTTTACTTAGTATATGGTGTGAATAATTTGCATACCGGATTTAACAAAACAGTGGTTAATAAATAATTACTTGGTGTTATTGATTTCTGATATTGTTTTATTCTCAAACATATTAAAAGCAATATTGTGCATAATTTAATTTTGAGATCAATTAGAATAAATTAAAAACAAGTGTAATCTTTTTTGCGTTCATATTTAATTTCATTAGTCTCTCTAATTCAGTATCATATTTAATCATACTAGCAAATATAGGCAACCTGCGGTGCAAGTATTTAAGTTTTAATGTTATAAAATATTAAATTAGAAAGGCTAATGAAACTAAATAAGAATGTAGGTAAAAAAGATTTGAAACAAAGGGGGGAAATAATAAGAAAATAGAACAACTGAAGGTCATTCTTCCATCACTCCCGTCTTTCACTGTTAAATTTTCCTAATTTAACCATTTTATTAAAATAGAAAGTAAGGAATAAAATTACAATTTCTTCTCGTTAATGAATTTCTTTTAATATTTATCCCCAGGATTTTTGTTCATATTCATTAAGATAAACCAAATAATTAAAAATCAATAATACTAAATATATATTTTTCAAAATCAAATTTAGTTAAAACAGAAAGTAACGAATAAAATTACAATTATTTCTTCTTGTTAATCGATTTCTTTTAAGGTGTATCCCCAATAGATGAAAATATATTGAAACAGACGGTGTATAATAAAAAAAATAGAACAATAGAAACTTACTCTTCCATCACTCCAGTCTTTCATTGCTAAAATTTCCTAGTTTAACTATTTAGTTAAAATAGGAAGTAAAGAATGAAATTACACTTATTTCTTCTTGTTAATTGATTTATTTTAAGATGTATCTGAGATTTTTGCCCATATTCATTAAAATAAAACCAAACAATTAGAAATCAATAATACTAAGTACATATTTATCAGAATCAAATTTTTAATATCAATATGCAAATTAGCATTCCTGTTCACTGTAAACCGCTGTTTTGTTGTCTATATAAATGCAATTGCATGTTAGTAGTATGTAGATATAGCCAACAGTATTAATAATTTGAAATAATCTTATTGATAATTGAGGTTTAAATAAAATTATGGAGAATATGACGTAAATAACTAAGGGAATCGTGACTTGGGTAGTGAATAGTTTCGGTTACAGACAGAAAAACACACAATCTCCATTATAATAAGAGTAAAACTTAAATACTTGTGCTCGGAGGTAGTTTTTAGTTGTTACTCTTTCAAAATTTGAAGATAATGTTAATGAAAATAAGGGAAAACAAAATGGCGACGGCGGAAAGAACAAGTGCGAGGAGACTTAACAATTTGAATTATTCAAAGAAATAAAAAAGAACAGAGAACAACGTAATAATTGTATTGGTTTAGAGAAACGCTATTGTTTTTTTTTTTTTTTTAATACACTTTATGTAAACGAAAAATCATTGAAAAAAGTAAAAAAAAAGTTCGAAGACACTAATGACCTTAAAAGGTTCGTTTAGCATTTCTTAATAAAAGTCTTCAGCAAACATTTCAAATCAGGGCTCTAGATTTTTATGTGAATCACGAAAAGAGAGAGAAAAAAAAACATTTAGAAAAATAAAATCTGTAAAAAAAATTTTAAAAAAGAAAAAGAAAAAAAAGCTTTTTGTTTCATTTAGTTTCGAAAAATATTTAATTCATTTGCTGGTGGCAATGAGTTTAAAGTAATCGACTCGTTATATTTATCATCGTATGTTTTTCTTAAACTGGTGTTATTTGTTGTTGATAATGATGATGATATTGGGTGGGGTAGTGACTCATTGAATAAGTTCTCTTTTTCCTATTTTTTTTTTTTTTTTCGGCAATGAAAAAAAAAAAGAAACAACGAAATAATGAAGCAATGTTTTGTTATTTTAAGTAATTTTAAGTAATTTTGTTTTGTTTTTTAAGTGTGCATGTATGTGTGAGAGAGATGAAGAATAAAGATGAAGAAACCTTGGAACTAATGACGACGCTACGAAGAGGATAAAAGAAATATTTTTTCCAAAAACGTCTAGACTATCAGTCCGATTAATAGCGACTCACACAAAGTAGCAAGAACAACTAGACACTGACAATACAATTTTGCATCATTTATATGGTTCGGACTGTTGTTCTCATCCTTATTGTTATATACAAAATGTTTAGGCAGATGTGCTCTTCGGCCTTCTTTACGTTTCTCGTCGAACTTTGTAACCTTCTTGTCGAACTCACGAGCCTTCCTATTGTAATAGGGATCCTTCACTGAACTTCGTACCGAAACATTTAATCTATTGGGGTGGATTGTTCTTATTCCGATAACTATGATCGGGATACAAGCGTTAAGCGATGTTGAGGATTGTTATTTTTCGCCAGTTCACCATCATCATCACCATCATGTCACGCTGGCAGCGCGGATATACATGACAATCTCTCGCCATCTTTCCCTATCATTCATTTCCCCGGGGAGGATCCGCGCAGAGCTGATCTATGTACGTCTTTGCTGGGCGACATACTGTGGCGCGCCCATGTGTTTAGCCCCCCCCCCCCAATACACACCTACCAAACCTCCGCCATGCAAAGGGTCCGACACAAAGTCAATTATAAGTGGAGTACAGCTAACTAAAACGGTTTAGTTGGAAATTCCGTGAAAGCTCCCGATTACGACATAAAGATTCTAGAGGTCGTCAAGAAGGCTCCGATTCACTGAGAAGGTACCCAAGTTCAAAAAGAAACACGCCAAAAAGGCCGGTGGCACATCGTCGAAATGTTGCGTATATAACAATAAAAGATGAGGACAACACTCGAAAACCTGAATAACGCGAACTATCAAGCCTCATCTAAAAAATTATATAAGAAAGAAAGAAACGTAACTTTACAAAAAGCACAAAACGAAACAAGAATTTTCATAAAATTGAAAGAAACAAAGAAAAGAGAGAAATGAATAAAAAGAAAGAAAAACAGAAAGATAGACAGATAGATAGATAGATAGATAGGAAGAAAGACAGGAAACAACGTATCATTACAAAAAGCACAAAACGAAACAAGAATTTTCCTAAAATTCTAAAAACAAAATCTTCCATTGATTCTTTAATTAACTCATTGCTGTCTACACAGGAAGCAGGTGTTCGATTTTTTTTCACACTATGGATCCATCGATGAGTCATCGATTTCGTTTATCCGGGTCCTGAAAGAAAGTAAATGTATTGATTTTCATCATAAAACAATATTATCAGATAAAGAAGAATTTTTGAATATAACTTTCCAATACAATAAAAATGGTGGGAAATAATGTGGAGCATTGTTACTATCAAGGATTTTTCAAGCAAACGAATGTACTGGCTCTAACGATCATTTCAGGATTTAAAATCGGGATTTAGATTTCATTTAGGTTCCAGTTCGAACTGTGTTTGGTGTGTCCTCATATCTTACCATTGTGATTGAATTTCAGATTAAGAAACAAAAAAACAAAAAAAAGTCGCACGGGTCTAGGAGTAGTATGTATATAGGCGCACGGTACGTTCACAATCTTTCGTTATACTAAAATTTACTGATTAAAAAGTTTTGAAATTGCCGACTAAAAAGTGTCAAGGGTTGGTACTGTCTAGTCTAAAGATTATCTAAACATCATATATATATTATATAAGTCGCTTAGCAACGCATAACGCGTCTTGATTTGAAGTGTATTTTGGATATAGAAGAAAATTTACGTTTTATGAAAAATCATAAGAGGTGTACATATTCATGACAGATACTGGGTCTTTCTCTCTCTTATATATACTAGAAAATATATGCACCCTCCTGGTGCAAGTATTTAAGTTTTAATATAATAAAATATCATATTAAATTAGAAAGGCTAATGAAACTGAATAAGAATGCAGATAAAAAGATTTGGAACAGAGGGAGTATGATTGAAAAATAGAACAACTTTGAAACTAACTCTTCCATCATATTCCATTACTCCCGTCTTTCATTGGTACATTTTCCTAATTTAACTATTTATTTAAAATAGGAAGTAAAAGAATAAAATTAGTTATTTCTTCTCGTAAATAATTTTCTATTAAGATTTATCTCCGAGATTTTTGCTCATATTCATTAAGATAAAACCAAACAATTAGAAATCAATAATACCAAGCACATATTGATATTTAAAATTTGATTTTAATAAATATGCAAATAAGCCTTCCCGTTCATACTGTATGCCGCTATTTTGTTGTATATATAAATACAATCACATGTTATTAGTATGTAGATATGGTCAACAGTGGCTTCGGCCTTTGGACCATTGATATAATTAACGGCGTCGATCCCAGGGGGCCATCCCCCCAGGCAACACCTGCCCCCTTGATTTAAAGGGGCAGGGCTGGGTTTATTTCCAGCGCCTGAGGCGCCCCCTTGAGGGGAAATGCCGACGGGATCGACGCAATTTTTCACCCGCCACCCCATGAGTCTCGGCTTGTGGGTGGTCCCACATAAATAGGGACTTGTGCCTGACCCGTACAAGTGGGGTACGTGGAAAATATCATGTAGATATGGTCAACAGTATTAATAATGTAAAACAATTTTATTAATAATTGAAGGTTTAAAAGAATGAAACCATGGATAATTTGACGTAAATAATTAAGGGATTTGTGACTTGAGTAGTGATATAGTTTAGGTTACAGATAGAAAAACACACAATCTCCATTATAATAAGAGATTATATATATACCAAACGTGTTGGTAAATCCTCGCGGTGAGAAAAAAACAGCAAATAGTTTGATTGTAAAAATATACTACCAAACATCAACCGGGGAGAAAAAAATATTTGAAAAAAAAGAAAAGACCAAGATAATAGTACAAACAAAAAATAATCTATTGGTACAATATTTGGACAAAAGAAAAAACAATTTATATGTGTGTGTATATATATTCATATAACCGCTAGGAGAAGATATATATATATATATATATATATATATGAGAGAGAGGGACATAAAGAAAATGAGAAAGACCGATACTGTATCTTTCTTCTTCTGTTATATATATATATAAAGGTGTGTCAAAAAGTATACTTTCATGGGTATTATACAATCTTCAGACGGTTAAATATTGAAAAAGAAGCTTATTCAGCGTTTATATAACGTGAAAAGTGCTCACACGATAGACTATTATTACGTAGGACTTATACTTAAAAGCATAAACATTATTAGGTCTTAATGCACGCGGTGTCCGGATGTTAAATAAAAATCCAAAACAGTAAATTCTAAGAAAACGGAATTAATTAGGGTCAGTAAATGACACGAGAAGAATCTACTTTTTCAATATTCAACCGTCAGAAGATTGCATGATATGCCGGAAATTATAGTTACGGAATATTAATAGCAGATTTTATGATTTTAAATCTGCTCTATTTTAGCATTGTGCACACACACACACACAATATATTATATATATATATATATATAAAATAAATCTAATAAGTCAGACGAACCTACTATTAGTTTCGCTTAATGCTCTTCAGGGCTAAGATATATATATATATATATATATATATATATATAGACATAAAGAGTCAGATCTTAGCCCTGAAGAGCATTAAGCGAAACCAATAGGGTCGTCTGACTCATTAGATTTATCTTTATTATTTGCTCTACTTGGGTATTGATCACTTTTTACTTATTAGCTTATTCTCCTAGCGGTATATATATATATATATATATATATATATATATATATATATATATATATATATATATATATATATATATATATATAAATTGTTTTTTCTTTTGGCCAAATATTGTACCAACAGATTATTTTGGTCTTTTCTTTTTTCAAAATTTTTTTTCTCCCCGGTTGATGTTTGGTAGTATATTTTTACAATCAAACTATTTGCTGGGTTTTTACCAACACGCTTGGTATTATATATATATATATATATATATATATATATATATATGAAAACACCAGAAAATGCTGTTAAAGTGAAAACATTTTATAACTTCGCTGATATTGAACAATATTTCGATTTTATGAAAATCGCCATCAGAGCTTGTTTATACTCCGTGTTGTTAAGAGCGGAGACAAAAGTCATATGAGTTCAAAACAAAAACCTTGACATTGCAAAAAAGAAAAAAGTTATACAATAGTTTCGAAGTTAAGTTATAAAATGTTTTCACTTTAACAGCATTTTGTGGTGTTTTCATATCTTTTTATATTTACTCATACCGTCGGATTCATTTCCTTTCTTTAAATATATATATATATATATATATATATATGCTAAAACTTTTATATTCATTCTCCATTTTTTATATATATATATATATATATTATAATGGAGAATGAATATAAAAGTTTTAGTATATATATATATATATGTGTGTGTTTATATTTCCCTACCTCTTACATTGTCTCCGTCTATCTATTTGTATCTCTCTCTCTCTCTCTCTCTCTCTCTCTCTCTCTCTCTCGCAATCTATCTTATGTAATTTTGTCTATCAGAGTCTGCATGTACATATACATGTATGTATGGATTTTAGCGACATTTTTAATGCATGCTGAATGCTATGTTACAAAATCATCTGTAATAAAATTCGAATTCATTCTATAATTTTTGCACAAGAAACAATAAAATCTTCATATATTTGGTTTGAGAGAATCAATGTTTTTTTTGTTTTTTTTAATACAAATTGTTCGGGGTGTACTTATATATATATATATATATATATATATATATATATAACTAAATAAAGATTTTATTATTTCTTGTGAAAAATTATAGAATGAATTCGGATATATATATATATACACACACACGTGTGTGTGTGTGAACTTAAACATTTTCTAAAAGCTAAAACAGAAGCAAAGATCAAAGTCCCGCTAAAATAAGAAATGAGGAGATAATTGCAATCCGATAAGAACTGCTTAAAGCAATGCCAGCAGTTCTTTGTTTAAGAAGTGCATTAAAGTGTATTATAAACAAACATCTAGTGGGCCAACGTAATTTTAGACCAGAAAATGATTTTTCAACTCTTGGGGATATGTTCGAAGGAATTTAAATCTCTCTCTTTTCAGAATATATAACAACGCATCCGTTGCTTTTATCTCTATCAACGGTACATACGTTAATATGGTTTACCGTTATATGGGTCTATGAATCGATCAGTGAAAGGGTCTAGCTTAGGAAAACTATAGTAAAGACCACAGAGCCTCTTTTTTTCAATACATCTATCTCTATTGCTCTTACTTTATATATATATATATATATATATATATATATATATAAAGTATATATAAAGTAAAGAAATAACAAAAGACTTAGATATTTAGCGTTATAATCTATTTCAGGGAGCTTAGACAAAGTGTCTAACTCTCCCGACTCATTAAAAATTTAAAAAATGTAAAAATCTGTTTTCAAATGTCTTTAAAGTAATAAAGAATTAATTATTCGCATCTGATGAGTCGGGAGAGTTAGACAATTTGTCTAAGCTCCCTGAAATAGACTATAAAGCTAAATCTCTAA
This sequence comes from Doryteuthis pealeii, assembly GCA_023376005.1. Lineage (NCBI taxonomy): Eukaryota > Metazoa > Mollusca > Cephalopoda > Myopsida > Loliginidae > Doryteuthis > Doryteuthis pealeii. The sequence goes on from CM042140.1 coordinate 8,207,558, forward strand.
GTCTTTTCTTATTTCTTTACTATATTTGCTCTGTGACTCTAACATAAGAGCACACATTGAGCTCTCAAACTGCGACAGGTTTTTTGAATAAAACTCTTGTATCGTAAGGAAGATTTCTTCTCTGGACTTTTGGATTATATATATATATATATATATATTTGCTTGAAGGCAATTACAATTCGCATATCGCATAAAATTCGATAATTATAGAAGATAAATAATATTGACAAGTGAATCTCGCAAAGAATTACTCGGCGTGTAGAACATCGTACAACAGCTGTTTCGACTTTATTAAGTCTCATAAGCGATGTATACTAACGATCTCCCTCCGACAGAAATCGAAACTGGGACTTCAGCAGGATAGTCAGAAACTATACTGCCTCAGCCACCGATACAGCACCGAGAAATTCCTGTGAAATTAGCTTGTCAATGATACTGGGACGTCTCTACCATATGAGGCAATATTAATATATACTTTATTCACCAATGCGTCTAAAAAAAATAAACAAACATCCCAAAAATCTTATTTCCTTCACTGAAGAGCATAACAGCACCGTGTTTGTTGTTCACTTAATGTTCCCTTGCCTCATATGGTAGAGACGTCCCAGTATCATTGACAAGCTAATATCCTTATATCAACCTCTTCCTATTTATCTATCTTGGTCGGTTAAAATCTCTCTCTCTCTTTTATTTATATATACTAGCAAATATATGCACCCTCCGGGTGCAAGTATTTAAGTTTTAATGTAATGAAATATCGTATTAAATTAGAAAGTCTAATAAGAATGCAGATAAAAAGATTTGAAACAGAGTGGGGGTATAATAGAAAAATAGAAATGAAACTTACTCTTCCATCACTGTCGTCTTTCATTGCTGAATTTTACTTATTTAACTATTTAGTTAAATTAGGAAATAAAGAATAAAATTACACTTATTTTTTCTTGTTAATGGATTTCATTTAAAATTCATTGGAGAGATTTTTGCTTATATTCATTAAAATAAAACCAAACAGTTAGAAATACATAATACTAAGCACATATTTAATAAAATCACATTTTTAATATCAATATGCAAATTAGCCTTCCCGTTCACACTGCAAACCGCTATTTTTTGTATAAATAAATACAATAGCATGTTATTAGTATGTAGATATGGACAACACTAATAAAAAGGTGAAGCAATTTTATTAATAATTGAGGTTTAAATATAAATAAAATCATGAAGAATGGGATGTAAATAACTATGTTAATTGTGACTCGATTAGTAATATAGTTTCGGTTACAGACAGAAAAACACACAATCTCCATTATAATAAGATTATATATATATATATATATATATATATATATATATATATATATATATATAAACTATCCCTATCGATCTATTTACATATAAATGTAAAGGCTGCTAAGAGAGTTCTCTGTTTTAAGGAGTCTTGCAATTTCTTATGTAATCAGCAGTCATCAGCAAATTTCCTTCAAAGGGAACTCAACCTACCAACGGTTAGAAGCATATATATATATATATATATATATATATATATATATATATATATTATATATATATATATATATATATTATTTTATCCCTATTTATTCGTTTTAATTATATATCCATGTCCGTCAACTTTTCTTTTTATACTGATTTCTTCTTTCCTTTTCATTATGTTTATTTCTACTTCTTTTCTGTCTTTTGATTTTTTTCTTCTCTTGTTTTGTCGCCTGTTCTCCATTCTAAAGAGCAGAGAAAAGAAATATGGCGACCTCATTAACAAGCAGTTGTCAATCAGCAGCAGAGAACACTTGAGAATAAATTACATTTTGGTGACCCCTAACAACTTCGTGATGGGACCTTCATTGTTATCGTATCAACTTTTATAAGCATTCACATTTCATACTGTTTCTCTATTCAAAATTCCCTTTCGACACTTTCCAATTATCTCCATCTTTCTTTCTTTCTTTTTTCTTTCATTCAGTCAAGCTCTTACTTCTTCTATTTTACCCGCGTAATTCTTCCCGATTTTTACCCTTTTTCCCGCCTTTTTTTCTTGCCTTTAACGTCTTGTATTTCCTTCTGTTTTGAATTTTTTCTTCGTTATTGTATTTTAAAGATTGCCTGATATATTGAAACCATTAATATTTCATACGATTCTACTAATCAAAATCCTTTTTCAACATTTTCCAATTATCTTTTTTTCTTTCTTTCGAGTTTGTTTTTGCTCTTTCAGTCAAGGTTTTCCTTCTTTTATTTCACCCGTTTCATTTTTCTTGCCTTTCATTTAAAAAAGCAACCTTCTATATTTTGAAGCCTTTTGTCCTTTTCTCTCTATCTAGATTTCTTTCTATACATCTATTTCAGTTAGAGATACTGATAGATGGTTAGATAGGGACTCTCTCCCTATCAGTCTCTCTCTCTCCCTCTCTCCCTATCAGTCTCTCTCTCTCCCTCTCTCCCTATCAGTCTCTCTCTCTCCCTCTCTCCCTATCAGTCTCTCTCTCTCTCAGTCTCCTCTCAGTCAGTCTCTCTCTCTCTCAGTCTCTCTATCAGTCTCTCTCTCTATCAGTCTCTCTATCAGTCTATCTGTCTCTCTCTGTCTATCTGTCTCTCTGTCTATCTGTCTCTCTCTCTATCTGTCTCTCTCTCTATCTGTCTATCTCTCTATCTGTCTCTCTCTCTCTATCTATCTCTATCAGTCTCTCTCTCTATCTATCTCTATCAGTCTCTCTCTCTATCTATCTCTATCAGTCTCTCTCTCTATCTATCTCTATCAGTCTCTCTCTCTATCTATCTCTATCAGTCTCTCTCTCTATCTATCTCTCTCTCTCTATCTATCTCTATCAGTCTCTCTCTCTATCTATCTCTATCAGTCTCTCTCTCTATCTATCTCTATCATCTCTCTCTCTATCTCTATATCTATCAAAGCACTTATTTCTTAAATACAGCAGTCATTTTGCGTATGTTTATAATTGAACGTGACACACACGAACAATGGATATGTGTGTAGGTAGGTAGTCACAAAGAACCATATTAATATATAGACACGGCTCCATCTAAAATAAGAATAAAGAAAACTTTCTGAAGTTCTCTCTATGTCTCTCTCTCCTGTAGCAGTCCCCTTTTCCCATTCTCCCCTTCCTTTCAGAAATTTTTTCTTGTTTTTTTATTTTATTTTGGTATATTGAATCCGGAAAACTCCATAAATATCGAATCCGTACATCTCTTGGCCAAAATTAAATACGTTTAAAGGCAAAAGTTTGGCTTTTCGTTTTCTAATTATTCTAATTAGATTAAGTGCTGATCGTCAAACCCAATACCAGACTTGTCACCTATGAATTGAAATATTTTTCCACAAATGTCCGACACATCCGCCATCCAAGTTGTCGGATGGTGGGAGCCATTACATAACAGAAAAACAAAGATCTTTTTTGAGAAAATAACAAAAGCTGGTTGAATCTAACTAAATTCATTTTTTTAAATACACAACTTTACTAAAAGAAAAATATTACTAACACTTAACTAGTATGTTGAACATCATGATAATCTATTAAGATTAATATTAACCTATCAACGTTTTCTCACAGGTGCATAAGATATTAAACAGAATTTTGATGTTAAAATTTTAAGTCATTTAAAAGAATGAGTGAATGAGATAGGGTTCGAGCGCCATTTTACCGAAATATTCTACCCCGAAAATTTCTTGAAACATTTTTTTATTAGTATTATCTGCGTTATTCGAACTATTTACCTCATCTTCATTATTATCTGTACTACGTTTCGGCCGATATTTTTTTAATTTATTGTTGGTTCGGTGGATTTTTCGGCCGATATTTTTTTAATTTATTGTTGGTTCGGTGGATTTTACGTCATGTCAACCCTTGTTAGTTTATTTAATAAGGTTTTGTTTTATTCATTCTTGGTGAGTATTTAATGTTTTCTTTTATAACTCAATTTTTAAAAACTCATTTTTCTATTTAACCCACACATGAGACCCTAACAGATACAACCACTCCAGATCAGAGTGGACCTGGGAGTAATGGCGAAGTAATTCCAAAATTGGAACTTCACTACTATATGCAGTTTAACGCCATACCCACAACACAAAGACCCTCAGCTATCGCATTCTAGCATGTATATAATTAAAAAGAATTGGGGTTTTGAAATAAGGCTGGGACAATCATATAGGTGCTAGGGCTTGACGTGACCAGCCGATTGATCGGAGGGGATCCCCCCAACTGTCCGTCTAGCCTAAATAAGGGCCAAAAGGGAGTGTTGCAAGTCATGGAATGTTCAGCCAACAGGAATCCGCCCTTAAGCATCATGGATTGCCACGTACGGCCAACAGGTGGCCCCATTATTGGGGGTACCCCTCAAGAAAAATGCAGTCTTCTGTCCGAGCCGTAAGAGCTTGTATTTATTGTATGTACCAAAGTCGATGCATAATCAGTATGTGTCAACAGCCCTGTCGGCTGGGGTTTTAGAATATCCCGACTCCACCTCTGCAGAGGTGTAAGATCCCCCTCAACGGAGCCACCTGGTGACCCGTGATGGAATCCTGGTGGATGAGTTGTCCATGACATGTAACACTCCACTTTGGCCTTAAGGCTAGACGGGCGGTCGGAGAGGCTCCTCCGGACAATCGGCTGGTCTGGTCAAACCCTAGCACCTATATGGTAATTTCAACCATATTGCCCTCATGGGAAGCCCTAACCTTTTTTTATCTTATATGTGCGAGAAGGCAGTGACTGATGGTCTTGGTTTGACGTCATAGCCAGGACACTCTGATATTACGGTTCAAATCCGGGAGTGTTGGGAAGTGTGGAGTACCCCTTCATCACTATTACTCCGATGTCCACTGACTCGGAGTGGTAGTACTTGTTAATGTCCCATCTATGGGTTAAATAAAAAAAACAATTGAGTTTAGAAAGAATTTTAGTTAAAAAAAAAAAAAAAAACGAGTATGAAAATAAAAATTTAGTTTAAAAAAAATCTTGAATACCCATCAAGAATGAATAAAACAAAACTTCTTCAGCATAAAATAACCCAACAAGTGTTGAAATGCCGTAAAACCCAACTAACAAATATTCTTTAAAAAAAAAATAATAATTTTCTTGAAACTTGCATATTTATTGTTGGTTGCTTGGATTTCTCGGCATGTCAACCAGTGTTGGGTTATTTTATGTCGAAGACGTTTTGTTTTATACAACCTTGTTTTGTATTCAATTTTTCCTTTAAATTCATTATTTTTAAACACATTTTTAAAATTCATTTTTTGAACTATTCAACCCATAGATTGGACCCTAACAGGTACGACCACTCCGGGTCAGAGTGGACCTAGAAGTAATAGTGATGAAAGGAACATTCCCCAGAGCTCCAGAATTGGAATCTCACCACTACATGCAGTTTAACGTCATGCACGCCAAGCCCTAGCACTTATATGATTGTCCCGACCCTATTTGCCTTAATGGCTGTCCCTTAACCCTTTTTATCATATATACGGTAGAAGGTGGTCGCTGAGGGTCCTAGTGTCTGGGGTATTATGTTAAACTGCATCTAATGGTGATGATCCAACTCTGGAGAAATGGGAGTGTGGATTCCCCTTCATCACCATTACCCGGAATGGTAGTACCTGTTAGGGTACGATCTACGGGTCAAATAGAAAAAAAACTGAGTTTCCAAACAATTGAGTATAAAAATTGTTGAATACTCATCAAGAATGAATAATACAAAACGTATTCGGCATAAAATAACCAACAAGGTTTGACATGCCGTAAAATCCAACCAACCTTCATATGAATATATAATTTGAATATATTGATAAAGATGACCACCATCAGAATTAAGGATGATGATTATCAGGTAGGATGAGGAGATGGAAGCTTAGCAAATGCACACAGATTCATGAGAGTGTCTGTACAGATTCTATAGGAGCGTCAAAGTACACGCAGAAAAACATTTTTAGGTTTTAAGACGATGACCCACAAGAGAAGAGAAAACATCAACGCTCTAATCTGAATAACGATTAATCTACTTGCCAGATGAACTCTGTTCCGGCAAACTATTTTTCAATGGCGTCAATTCGCCCTTCGATCTGGATATTTGAAATTCAAATTCAATTGCTGGTTTCTCCCGCACAATTTCTCTTGGCTACCCCTCTTGGCTGCCTCTTGACCAAGAGAGTTCCTATTAATCCGTTAATATTACGCAGACCCGCACAATTTCAAGACTGACCCCCCCCCCTCCATCTACTTGACAAGTTCGGTCATCGCTCCTCCTTACTTAGCCGATCTTCTGAGACCGTTTCCCGGGTTTTCTTTTAAATCTTGCTCTATTTCCTTCTTCTTGTAGCGTTATCTTATGTTAATAGTTCTGTTACTCCGTTGACTGACAAATAATTGAAGTGATGTCGCTGTTAAGACCCTATAAGGTTTCTCGACAACGATGACGTCCTCCTTGACAGAAAAGAAGTGAAATCCGCTATTTCCTTTCTGTTCTTAAACCATTACTCGATAAACTGATACACTTTCGTAGATGGTTGGGCCTGCTTAGTGGCTAAGATCGTTGTGTCCAGTATTGGCTCGTAACACTAGACTTAAGGAGTAGACAGTTCCAAATATAAATATATTTTATCTTTTTGTGGTTATGTTTTCAACTAATGAAAGGTCGACCATTAACAGCAAGTTAAAGGATTATTCATAACTAGCAGGACCTGTTGATATACAACTGTATGATAATTTGATTATTACAATGTTTGATATGTTTACTTAGGAGCTATTACGAATAGTTCAATTTGTAAAATGTATAATAATCTTAATCTAACGCTCTCACTCTTTTCTTTCTTTTCATCATGTTTGATTGAAAGATTAGCGTTATCGCTTTTGCACGCTAACACACTATCTTTACTAGACTTTCTTTTATATCTTTTCATTATGTTCAATTGAAACAGATTAGCGTTATCGCTTCTGCGCGCACACCCCTTCTCTCTATCTTTGCCCTACTCTTTCTTTCTTATATTCTGTGTAGCATGTCATTTTCTTCCCTTTCTTTCTTTATAATGAAAACGGAATGGTCCATCATTTAGCTGAGGTGACGACACTCATAATAAATACAGATTCGATGGAAAAGCAACTCCAGATAATCAGGATTTACATTTTTCATTTCATCTTGGACGATTTGAACGGTCTCATTTTTGCAAGATTACAACGGACGTACAAATAAGAAGCACGAGTATTGTATGTATATATTATGGACTCTCTCGTAGATTTTCGACGCATAAGGGTTCACACACACAATGAACACCCACACAGTGATTTGTTTATAGTGGTGAAGGCTTGTGTTGGACCATCCACACTTTTTGGCACAGTCAATAAGAAAGAATTGGTGCATCAAGGGTTGCCACAAACCCAATCAACGACCGACCTCAGGAATTTTGAATTCAGAGTTATCCCTCTCCTAGACTGGTTACCTACCCAAGGCTAAAGAGCCAAGTCTGCCCTACTATTTAGCCCATATATATATATATATATATATAAAATCAATTATTTGGGTTGGTTTGTACGGCATATCAACCCTTGTTGGGTTATTTCATACCGAACCTGTTTTGTTTTACGGCATATCAACCTCAGTGGGTCATTTAATGCCGATAAAGTTTTGAAATAAATCAATTCTTAATGGATAATACAATTTTTTTATAAATACATTTTTCTATTTAACCCATAGATGGGACCCTAACAGGTACTACCACTCCGGGTCAGAGTGGACCAGGGAGGAATGGTGATGAATGGGGTGCTCCACATTCCCCAAACCTCCAAAACTGGAACCTCACCATCAGATAGTTTAACGTCATTCCCAGGACATGTAGACCCGCAGCCACCGCCTTCTAGCACCCATATGATAAAAAGAGGTTGGGGCTTGCCATAAGGGCAATAGGGTTGGGAAAATCATATAGGTGCTAGGGCTTGACGTGACCAGCCAATTGATCGGAGGGGGCCTCTCCGACCGCCCGTCTAGCCCAAGATAGGGCCAAAGTGGAATATTGCAAGTCATGAACTGCTCAATCCACCTGGGTTTCTATCCTTAAGCATTACGGGTCGCCACCCACGGCCAACAGGTGGGCCCCATTGGGGGAGTCTTACCCCTCTGCAGAGGTGCATTCTAACGCCCAAGCCGACAGGTCGGACCAAACCTGTAAATATTATTTTCATTCTTGTTGGGTATAAATAAGGTGTGTAACAATTAAATTATCATGCTGTGGTATATCTACAAGTCCTGCTAGTACATAATGATATATATTTATAGAATACTTGACAGGAAATATTCACATCTTGATATTTTTGGTTTAGAAATTTTTTTCAGTGCCGCTGTATTCAGAAATTAAAGCGGATAACAGCCATTAATAGAGAATTTAAAGTTACAGAACTCGAACTATTCTCCAGAGTACTAAACCATTCCTCATTCCGAGATTGATATTATGCTACATATATATTATATGGAAGCACGTGGTGTAATGGTTTAAATTCAAGGTAAATGGACTCGTCGCCCCGAGTTCAAATCCTGGACTTGTAATTGCATTTCACTTTAGAACTAATACCATTGGGAAGGTATGAATCCTACTCTCCCTCTAGATATGGATAAATAGTAGTGCAGACTAGGCGCTTTTTATTCTTGGTTAGGCAACCGGTTCTAGGAGAAGGAAAACTCTGAATTCAAATTGTTGAACTCAGCTTAAGAAATTGACCTTGTGTCAACATCCTGCTCATGCGGAGGGGTTGGTATATATATATTATATATATATATATATTATATATATATATATTATTATTATAATGCGGGATTGTGTTTTGCGTCTGCTAACCGAAACATATTACTACTCCAACTAACAAAATCCCTTAATTATTTATATTACATTCTCTATGATTTTATTTTTATTTAAAACCTCAATTATTGATAAAATTGTTTATATTAATTTAATCCGAAAAACCATATCTACATATAAATATAATTGCATATTATTAGTATGTAACAACAAAATAGCGGTTTACAGTGTGAATGGTAAGGCTAATTTGCATATTGATATTAAAAATGTATTTTAATAAATATGTGCTTTATATTATTGGATTTCTAACTGGCTGATATTCGATGTAAAATAAAACCAAACAACATTTTCTTAAATGAATCTTTAAATGAAATCGTTAACAGAAAAAATACTGTCATTTTTATTCTTTACTTCCTCTTTTAACTAAATACTTAAATAGAAAAAATAACAATGCAAAGACGAGAGTGATGGGAAGAGCAAGTTTCAGTGTTCTATTTTTCAATTATACCCCCCTTATTTCAAATAATCCCTTCTTTTTTAGCTGATTCTGTATTTATTCTTCATTTAGCCTTTTGATTTAATATAATATATTATTACATTTAAAACTTAAATACTTGCACCCCGTCCGGGTGCATATATTTGCTAAGTATATATAAAGACAGGATATGTACTTAGTTCTCTCCCTTGCGATCAACACCTCATTTTTTCTATTATGTACAAATATAATTTTGGGGGCCCGCGGAATTTAATGATGCAATCACACATTTGCACAAGCATAAATACACACATTCCTCCCACACATATATATATAAGTACAGACACCGAACTCTATTCTCCAAGAGTACTAAACCATTCGTCATTGATCTTTCTGCTAAGTTAGATTTCTGATTGATTTACATGAAGTTCGATTGGCCAGGACCCAGGGCGCGGAATTCGGGGTAGATTTTCAGAGGCGAGAGCGGGCAAATCATTCCCATCTAGGTGTGCAAGTCACACCCTTAAGCATAAATGGAAATTATCCTCGGCATTCACCATTTAGTTACTTCATCACAAACTGCCTCGGTGGCAAAGCGCTTAAGTTTGCAACTTTTGCCACCCACCCCACTTCTCTCGTCTCTCTCTCTCTCGTCTCTCTCTCTCTCTTCCATATATATATACTACTATATATATATATCATATATTATACTAACATGGTGTTCATATCTAGTATATTCTGATGAGATATATTGTGTGTCAAAAGTAAGAGTAAACTCCTCGGGGCTGGCCTAAAGCGGTATCAGCCAAACACGCAGGGAGTGCTATCCCCTTCTTCCCTACAGTGGCTTAGACCAAGTAGATTGTTTTTGTGCTCTGAGGTGGAGCGAGCGCCACACCTACCTTACCTCACAGATCTCTGTGCTACCTCATACGCTGAGGTGAGAGGCAGTCATTGCGAACTAGGAACCGTTGTGTGGTTTCCTAGCTGAACGCCGCGATCTGACCGACTGAGATAACCTGGCGCTTGTAACGTGTGATGTGTGTGTTATATGTAGTCTATATTATATATTCATGGGAAAAAATAATATTACGCATAGATCAGCGATTACCCGATTATCATATATAGTAATGTGTGGTGGTGTGTCTTAATTGGAGTCGTACCTAATCTTTGATAAATTAATTAAATAATGAATAGGCGGGAATGCCGATTTTAAATGTATGCCTAACAAATCGAAGAAAAATCAATCTCTGTATGTACATTTCGGCCTATTAGGCCTCCATCAGCAGAGAGCATTATAGATAGGTAAGGCCCGCCCTGTGCGTGATTTGAAACCGGGACTGCCAAGCTTGATAGGCGATATCCAAACCCCTACACCAACGCGACTTCTTAGATTTTCGATTTTGTTTAGAGTAGGTTAAGATTCCTTTTCTAGTGACTTTTTATTACATGACCGATATTGCATAAAGTTTTAAAAACAAGGTATGTATTACATACAGAGATTGATTTTTTCTCGTATTTGTTTAGCCATACATTTAAGAATAGGCATTCTCCCGCCTAATTTCATTATTAATTAATTAATTTTCAAAATTAGGTACGACTCCAATTAAGCACATATTCTCCCAAAAATTGTCGGCAAAAAAGCCCTTCCTCAACATACCTTGTTTACACACCACATATGATATTATATGACTCATCAAGATATACTGACATCATGTATAACAACACCAAGATCCTGTATATATATATACTGTATGATATATAATCTAGTCATCCACAGACACCATGTTTGGACGTCATCACGTCTCTTTCAGTGTGGCTAGACCATTTGTAAGCTAACATACAGCCCGGATTATATATAGTGTATATTTATAATAGAAAAGTTTGCAGAAACACACCACAACGCTATCCAATATCGCGACATATTCTGCCAAAATAACTCGCAATGCCTGGAGAAGACAAACAGATCAGAAACACGTGTGTCACGTATGTAAGCATTAAAAACTGAGAACATAATTATATTTGCTGAACCTTTTTTATAAAATATTTAAGTTTTTCTCCCGTTGGAACCAGAACAAACATTTTATATATATATTATATATATATATATATAGTATATAATATAATAGTATATAATATATCCGGGCTGTTAGGTAGTTTTACAAATGAACTCATGAGATATACTGACCATCATGACATTAATCGCTATACAAACCAGCACCACACACATCATACATATATATAATATATCTTATGGTATAAATGCGAGGATTGTGTGTCTTTCTGGGTCTGTTAACCGAAACTATATTACTATTCAAGTCACAATTCCCTTTTTATTACATCACATTCGTCCATGATTTTATTTTTATTTAAACCTCAATTATTAAAATTGTTTTACAGGTCATTAAAAGGGACTGGTTTTTTTGGGAAAACCCCCAATTGAAATTTTTTTCTTTTTAAACATACGTAATAACATGCTTATATTTTAGTCTACAACAATAATAGCGCGGTCTTTCACAGTGCGAATGAAGGATCTGTAATTTGTGCATATTTGATATTTAATAATTATTTAATTGAAGACTCGTGTTCTTGGTTTGTGTGTGTGT
>CM042140.1:8219553-8259553 GCA_023376005.1 Doryteuthis pealeii
ATGTTCTTCCCTAATTCCTTCGGGGGTTCGTGATTGGGTTTTTTTTTGGGGGGGGTTTCCCCCTTTTTTTTTGCCCCCTTTCCCCCCTCCAACTTTCTTTTTCGCAGAAATTCCTTCCCCCTGGTTTTTTTCCCGGCCTTTTCCCCTTTCTAAGATTGGCCCTTTGATAACCTTTGAATTGGGGTCGTTTTGTTTTTTTTTTAGAGACAACTCAAAAACAATATATATTTGGGGGTGAATCTCCCATTTTATTAATTTTTAAACACCAGACCTAAAACCACGCGCGATGGGTGACTAACAGTTTTTACATCAGGAGGTCTAGTAGCCGACTGACTTAACTAAAAGTTGTTTTCTCACAGTTGCCTTGCAACAATTAATCGCGGGTTAGACTGAGGTCATTAAATGTCGTTCAATCTAACGGTCCAGAATTGAATTCAACAACACCTGAATTCAATTCTATTTCTACACTAACTGTCCAAAACCGATGGTTAGCCCATCAATATTTAACAAGTGGCCAAGATACACATCAGTCAATGGTCAACCCGAAACAATAATCAAACTAATTTTGTGCGAAGACAAATTCTTTCGTTAAGCTATCAGCTTTAGCATAAAAAATACCTGTCATGCTCAAATTAAATAGCAACCCATAAATACTAATTACACACATTAACAGTGCCATAAAAAGATACGTATTTACTCTCATATATTTACCAACCCCTCCGCACGAGCAGGATGCGACACAACGACAATTTCTTAAGCGGAGTTTAATCGGTTTGAATTCGGAGTTTTCCTTCTCCTAGACTGGTTACCTAGCCATGGTTAAGAGCCCCTTCTGCCCTGTTATTTACCCATAGCTGGAGGGAGAATTGGATTCATACCTTTCCCAATGGTATTAGCGCCATGTAAAATGCAAACAGCTTCGTCCAGAAATTGAACTGTTTGACGTGTCCATTTCCTACGACTTAACCATTAGACCACGTGCCTTTACTCTCTTATTATTGTTCTTAAATAATATTCCCTAATTAAAAAGACTAACATTATTTTTAACATTTTTGCTTTTATGTCAAACTAGTGTCCTGTCCACATTTAATAACATTTTAAATGATATATAAATATTAAAGACATGTTAGTATCAATTATAATTCATCTTTATTAGTATTTTTTATCTTATTTCTGAGACTTTTTAATCACAATTCGCTTTCCATACACATATATATTCGTGTACTAGAAGCGGCTACCCGCCGTTAACTGGGTAGAAAGTGGGATAATAAAAACGTTAGTCTCGCAGATCAATTATGTAAAACCAAATCAATCAATGGATTTGTTTTAATCACGAACGCAACCAATGACTTTCCTTTTTCTTACTATTCAAATCCTCTCAGATATAGATAAAACCTTCGTTATTTTTGCACAAAACGCAAGTGAATATATATATGCATACATATATGGAAGCGCGTAGTGTAATGGTTAAAGTCATGGGAAATGGACTCGTCCTGGATGTGTTTATTGCATTTCACTTAGCGTTAATATCCTTGGAAAAGGTATGAATCCTACTCTCCCTCCAGCTATGGGTAAATAGTTGGGCAGACTGGACTCTTTAACCTTGGTCAGGCAACCTGTCCAGGAGAAGGAAAACTCTGAATTCAAACCTGTTAAACCCCGCTTAAGAAATTGACCTTGTCACATCCTACTGGTGTGGAGGGGTTGGTATATATATATATATAATTTACTTTGTCATTATTTTTATTTTCGTAGTTTTCTCTGGACATACATATACACCAACGGTTCTTTATATATGTTCTAGAATCAGCTACCCAGCGAAACCTGGGTTGAGGAGACACAGTAGTTTAATGATTAGCTATTCTTGCAGATCCATTACTGAATTCTATAGATGGAACCCTAAGAGGTACTACCTCTCTGGGTCAGAGTGGACCTGGGAGTAATGGTGATTAAGAGGTGCTTTACATTCCCCAGACCCCCAGAACTGGAACCTCACCATCAAATAGTTTAACGTCATTCCCAGGATACTAAGATCCTCAGTCACCGCTTTCTAGCACCCATATGATAAAAAGGGTCGGTGCTTGCCATAAGGGCAATAGGGTTGGGACAGTCATATAGGTGCTAGGGCTTAATCTGATATGCCGATTGATTGGAGGGGGCTCTCTGTGTTGTATATTGTACGAGCGGAAGTAGGATATTCCGTTTAAACCGAAACAAAGAAAAGGCGAAAAAAATAACAAAGGACTTTTTCCGGGTAAAGCGAACAAAGGAAGGGTAACAATAAGTTTGGAAATAGATTTGTCTGCTGATAAGTATAACAAAAGAAAATGCGTAGGCGGCTGATATACATAAAAAGGAGGTCAATCACAGAGACAGGTCAGTTGGACAGAGACCCCTCGGGACAGAGAACAAGTGTCAACCGATCACGGTCACAGCCGACGGGCTGTGAGCCGTCACGTAGCCACCTTCCAACTCACCAACGCTAGTCATCCCAATAGTAGTAGTCATCGTCTATCCTCGGTGATTTCTGTTGTCAACACTCGCCACCCACCACGCGAGGAAGAGAAATAAAGTCAAAGTTCCTACTATACCGCATGTGTTGTGGTTTCTTAAGTCCGACAACTAGATTCTTCACTACGTGACCATATATACCCGCAACGTATACAGATATACGATTTAATGCCGGTAAAGAAGGCGCTACGTAACATATGTAATAAGGGTCTAAGTGGAGTGCTGCATGTCATGAATTACTCATCTACCAGGATTCCGTCTTTAAGCATCAAGTCATTATATGCATAGGTGCATTCTAAAAATTCTTAAATCAAACTCTATCTTGTTTCTGTTTTTCTATCTCAATCGGGTCGCATCGGGGTTCTTTCTTGGGGGCGGGGCATTTCGTTCTGGGTATCTGTGTGGGTTCCATATATACATACATTAATTGTTTTTCAATCTATCAATCTCTCGCTCCTTCTCTCTCACACTTTCTCTTTCTCTCTTTCTCACTCTCCATATATATATATATATATATATATATATATATATATATATATATGCCTGCCTGCCTGCCTGATCTTCATGACTTCTTGAAATGCAAATTATACGAACGAAACTCTTTAGTGATTTTTCTCGCAGTTAAGACAGAGCTTATCGCAACACCCGGATAGGGACCGATTCTTAATCACAGCCCATTAGACTCAGATAACCTTCTTTTTATTTTTGATTTACCCTGTTGAAGGAAGAAGTTTAAATGATCATCTATTAAATCCATTTTGCTCCAGGCAAAGTTCAACTCTGTTTGACAGGCTTTTCATTTTGAAATATTTCTTATGCTTCGTAAATAATTGAGTAATATCTTTCATTTTCCCGATGCCCCTCCCCCTCTTCTCTTATATATATATATATATAAAATCTTTTACGCAAGAGATACATAGCAGTCGCATAATATTTACAGATCACTGCCGTCCCTCAGAATCCTTCAAACCCACCAATAGAATCTTTTAACCCTCAAGTGACTCATCAATCCGACTGCAGATTTACAAAGTTTGATGTGAATGTGACACAGGAAGGATGTCTTTCCCACTGGATTGATTGTATCAGATGGTGCAATTTAACAAGAGTAACGTATATAGATATATACATACATCCACAAACCAAGGGATGGTTAGCGTAACTGAAGGAAACAGAATCGGTGACCAGTGTTCAAATCCTGGATGACTCTGCGTTTCCCTGCGCGCTAATCCCCTTGGAAAAGGCATCAATCCATCTGTTCTCCCACCACTTAAACTTATAGACTCTGCGTGGGCGTGTGGATTAAAGCCAGCCAATCAACAGCTCAAATACGTGCTTAATTAACTATTTAATTGCTGATATAGTGGGCCAGGCTGGGTTCTTTAGCCTTTGTTATGCAACCAGTCTATAAGAAGGAACTTTTAAACCAGTTTTACTCCGCTAAAAATGTCCTTGTGTCATACCTTACTCGTGGTGGAGGATTTGTGTGAATACATACATGTGTGTATGCGTGAAAGTAAAAGTAATTAAAATCTCACCTTTTCCCTAGAGTCTCATTATTAGAATTTTCATGTATCAACTATGGAATAGAGAACACTATTATCAGATGAAGGTGTGTATATATATTATATATATATATATATATATGTATATAATGACGAATAGAAAGTGGAAGCGAGCAGAAGTGGCAAGAGTGAAACTAATTTGTTCACACTTCACTGACCGTGTGATATACCTTGAAAAAGGGTGAAGGTTCACCAGAAATATCGGAAAAGATTAAAAGGGGAACGGAGCAACGGTTGAATATATAAAAATTCTGATTTTTGTTCTGTTTCTCTTGTTCTTTTTTCCAATGCTTCAAAAGACTAAACAACGTTCAGAAGAACATAACATTATATATATATATATATATATATATATATATATATATATATATATAGTAAGTGCGGGTTATATAATACGCCGACTGCATCTCTGCAAACGGATATCTCGGGATATCAAAATTAAATTACTAAAATCATTAACTGTATTTTTCTAATTATTCTGATAACAACAAACGAGAATAAATATAAAAGATTAAATAAAATAGAAATTAATAATAATAAACCAGACCTAGAGTTAATTAACAAAAAAAAAAGAACTTGCCAACTGGTGGACTTTGCGGTTCCAGCAGATCACAAGGTGAAGCTGAAAGAAAACGAAAAGTTAAACAAGTACTTGGAACTTGCCAGAGAATTGAAAAAGCTGTGTATTATGAGAGTGAAAGTGATACCAATTGTAGTTGGTGCACTTGGAATGGTCCAAAAAGACTGGAGGATCTAGAAACCAGAGGAAGAATTGAGACCATTCAGACTACTGCACTCGGCTAGAATACTCAGAAGAGCTCTGGAGACCTATTGTCACTCACTCCAGTGAAATACCATCAGCTAATGCTGATGTGAAAAAACTCAAAATAATAAATAAACAAATGGGACTTTAATTCTTTTTTTTACTGGGCCAGCCCACCTTATACAAAAATAGGGGGCGTTGGAATTTTTGAGATATGAGGGTGGTGTAATCCACCACTTAAACTTATAGACTCTGTGTGGCCGCATGGATTAATGTCAGCCAATCAACACGCTCGAATACGTGGTTAGTTTACTATTTAATCACCGAACTTGAAAGCCGTTCATTTTCACGCATACGACACGAACGAACGGATCCGGAGCACAAGGATTCTACCTAACGCTAAGGAACGCAACGATTCTACCTTACACAAAGGATTTCCACTGTAAAATGCTTTCACTTGCAACCTAAAAATGGCCACAAAATCGTAACAATATATATAGTATCCAATTTCTGCTTTAACTTTTCTATTGCACTTGCATTAGTAAATCATTGACGTGACCAGCCGATTGATCGGAGGGGGCCTCTCCGACCGCCCGTCTAGCCCAAGATAGGGCCAAAGTGGAGTATTGCATGTCATGAACTGCTCATCATCCTGGGTTCTATCCTTAAGCATCAGGGGTCGCCATCCACGGCCAACAGGTGGCCCCATTGGGGAGTCTTACCCCTCTGCAGAGGTGCAGTCGGTGCATTCTAACGCCCCAGTCGACAGGGCGGTCAAGCCAGGAGGAATGTTTGATTTATCACCATTTTGAATAGACTCAAAACAAATAATTAGCGAAATTAAATTTTACTATAAACTAATTCCAAAAAAATGCAGAGTTTATATTTATGGAAAAAAGTGAAGAAAATGTTGCTTCATTCAAAAGATATCACCTTATTTATTGAATGACCTTCGTATACGGGGGTTTAACACAGTCGGCAGAGCACTTGACTATGAATCGCAAGGTTCCTGGTTCGATACCAGCCTTTCGCCAACTCAGCGTATGAGTAGCACAGGGATCTGTGCGGTGAGGTGAGGAGCGGGTGGTAGGTGTAGCGCCCCACCTCAGACGCAAAGACAATCTCCTTGGTCCAGCGCTAGTAAAAAGGGGACAGTCTTCCTCGCTGTCTGGCTGTCATTAGGCCACCTCGACGACTTTACTTTTATATATGAGTGTGGGTGTGAGGTCGCTTAATGTGCTACTGGTACTATGTGACCCAGTACTACCTATTTCTTAGTCGGATAATCAGTGACAAAACCGGTAACCTCACAAAGTTGGTCTGGTGAGGAGAGTGGCTAGACACCCAGCAGAATGAAAAAAAAACTGTAAAATGACGAAGGGAGCTTTTTTTTTCTCAACGGTTGTCTAGCACAATATTTCTAAAGTTCAACCTCTCCTAATCGTGGTAGGGTTGTGTAAACCTGGTAGTGTCAGTCATGCCGTCGAGAATATAAGTTCTTGGTAGCGTCACCCAAGGCAGACAGATCTGGCACCTATTGAAGTCAATAAGTCTACTGTTGGTTTGAATAACAACAGCTAAGTACAACTTAAGCAGTGTCCAAGACAGTTGGTATATATAGAAATCAAGAATGACACATTCATGAATTTGGGTGATTTGGGTCATTCCATTCCTTGAGTTCTGATTCACTGCTTGATTTGAATGACATTGTGGAGTCTTATATATATCCTGTCATTCTGCAGTAGACTTTGTGACTATTCGGGTTTGTATTTAAGTTACAACCGTTTGTTGCCTTGTCTTCCCAGTTTGATGGTAATTGGAACTTTAATTATTCTTCAGCACCCAGTGCTATTAAAAGGACTCTGGCGAAAAATCCAAAGTATGTCTCCATGAGCATCAGGAATCAACGGCTTTTTGGAGTACTTGTCATTGTGCCTGTAGAAAACCTGCGGCAAGCAAGGGCATCTCCTTCCCTTGATTGGGATATGCATTTGGGATTTGGGGACCACTTGTGAATTTCCTATTCCATTGTTACTTCGTTCACGAATTCACTTCAGGGGAATTCGTTGGAGGGAGCCGACTCAACTGACCATGGGTGAATGCCGTAACAGAAACAGAGAAACATACTATATAGCATTATTGGTGCGTTTGAAGGAAGAAATCGCCAAAACCCGGCCACAAATGAAGAAGGAAAAATTGATCTTTCATAAAGACAATGCACCGTGTCACAAGTCGATCGCAACGATGGCAAAACGACATGAATTGCACTTCGAATTGCTTCCGCATCCACCCTATTCTCTAGATCTGACCCCCAGCGCCTGTTGGCTGTTGGCAGACCTCAAAAGGATGTTCCAGGGAAAGAGATTTGGCTCCAATGAAGAAATGATATCGGAAACTGATGCGTATTTTTAGGCCAAAGACAAATCGTTCTACAAAAAAAGGCATCGAATTGTTAGAGAAGCGTTGGAAAAAGTATATCGCCCTAGAAAGAGACTATGTTGATAAATAAAGTCGGATTTTGCCTAAAAGTTGTTTTATTAGTTAGGCCTGGGACTTATTGAGGGATGTGTTTCCAAAAGCAGATTTTTCAGAGGAACCTCATTTTGTTGGAAACTTGCTGAGATAAACGTAGTGAATACTAAAGGAACTACTTAGAACAAAATTAATGTTTTATTCATAGTTAATTTCTGTCTTGGTATATAAAGCAACAGCCTTGATACTTTCTTTAACAAACCTTGCAAGTATGGGGCATCTAGCGAGAATCGAACTTGGTATTCAGTAGTAATGGATCTGCAACTCTAACTTACTAACTATTACACCTCAATGGGACGCGTCTATCATCAATATAGTAACTATTATCAACTTTAAAATGTTTTGTTAGCTCAGTCGGTAGAGTGTTCGGCTAGAAACCACAAGGTTCCTAGTTCGATACCCGCCCTCGCCAACTTAGCGTATGAGTAGCACAGGGATCTGTGCGGTAAAGGAGCTGATGGTAGGTGTGGCGCTCCACCTCAGACGCTGAAATAATCTCCTTGGTCTAGCGCTAGTGAAAAGGGGGTAGACTCCCTCGCTGCATGGCTGATACCGACATTAGGCCGCCCCGACGACTTTGCTTACAGATTAATTGTTATCCTTAAAATAATCATCATAATGTTCGAGGTAAATTCTAAATATCATTATTAGCAGGACCTGTAGATATATCACAGTATAATAATTTAGTACAAAGTTTGATATGTTTACCTAAGAGCTATTGCAAAATAGTTCATTATGTAAAAGGCATAATAATCTTGATTCAACTCTCTCTCACTCTTTTTTTCTTTCTTTCCTTCTTTTCATCAGGTTTGGTTGAAACAGATTAGCGTTATCGCTTTCGCAAGCACACCCTTCTTTCTGTCTTTCCCCTACTTTTTTCTCTCTCTTATTATATTATTTCTGTGTTGTATGTCTTTTTTCTTCCCTTTCTTTCTAATAAAAACAGAACGTTCCATCATTTAGTTGACATGACGACATTCATAAGAAATAAGAATTTGGCGGATAAGCAACACCAGATGGTCAGGATTTATATTTTTGCATTTCATCTTGGACGATTTGGGCGGTCTTACTTTTAACGAGAGGGTGAAGCAAGATGATAACGGTCGTTCTTTTAAGGAACAGGAGTATTAATATATAGATAATCAACATTCACTTTTTTTCCATTTTCTGTCCTCTCGTTGAGATTTCTATTGATATACTTAGAATAATCATCGTAATCTTCAAGCTCTTTGTAAATTCTAATTATCAATATCATGGAAGTGTTTTATTGTCATCTTTGTTTCAAAATCATCATAATCATCACGGTGTTTTTTTTATAATCATCATCATTGACGACAATCAACAATGATAAAGCTGATTGTAACCAGCAGCATTAATCGAATATTTTAATTAAACATTTCTCTTTCTCTCTATCTCTCTCGGTGTCTCTCTCTCTCTCGGTGTCTCTCTATCTCTCTCTCTCGGTGTCTCTCTATCTCTCTCTCTCGGTGTCTCTCTATCTATCACTCTTACTGTTTCTTTACATTTGTCTCTTTTCCTTTGAAACTTTTTTCTCGATCCTTCATTCGTTCTGTCTTGTTTTCTTTCTTTCATTCATTCTTTTTTTAAAATTGTCACCTCTTTTCTCTTTCGTTTCTTTCTCTCTCTTCTTTCTCCTCTTTTTGTCATTTCTCCCCACCCCCTTCTTGCTCTCTCTCTCTAAAACACATTTCTTTTCCTCTTACACTATTTTCCTCTCTCCTCTCCTCTTCTTTCTCTCTCTCTCTCATACAGTTTCTCTCTTCATTTCAAACTTTTTCTCAATGCTTCTTTCGTTCTATCTTTTTTCTCTTCTTTTTCGTTTTTTTTCTTTCTCTTCTTTCCACTCTTTGCGTGTGCGTTAGAGAGAGAGAGAAAGAAAAAGAAATACACAGTTTCTCTTCCTCTCTTTCATTAATTGCCTCTCTCACTTCATTTAACTCTCTCTCTCTCTCTCTCTCTCTCTCTCTCTCTTCTCTCTCTCTCTCTTAATTTTTTTTAATCTACCATTTTTTTTCTTTCTTTCTATCTCTCAGTCCCAGGTGAGATTTAACCTAATGGATTAATTTTTAACAGAATTCCCAACACCACGAATCAACTCCCCCCCACCCATCTTCTGAGACTCCCCCGACTTTTTGGTGGTGATGCAGGGGTGGCCGTTGCGGCGGCGCTGGTGGTGGTGTAAGGAAGTCAGGATTAACAATGGCAAAACAGGAGGATGGAGTCGGCGACGCAGCAGGAATCAATCCGACTCACAAGTTGCGCGCGATTGTGATTCAATTAACGACGCCCCAACGATTCTACTCAGTTGTGCCTTAATGCGCTAAGTGCAGCTGCATAGAGTGCAATTTCTAGCCAGCTACCACGACTACTACCACTACCACAAATGACACCTCCTCCTCTTCCTTCTCCTCTTGGTTTGCCTCGTTCTGGCAAATTACTCTCTTTTTTCTTGCACTTTCTCTGATATCTTGTTATTGTTTTTTGCTATGTTTTGTTTTGTTTTTTTCAACTCTGCTTCTCCTCATTTCCGTGTAGTTGTTCTCCCAATATACTGTGAAGCTCCGCTCTTATCTTTACGAGTATTTTCGAATCCATTCCTTTTCTTTTTTCTTTTTTTCTTCTTTTCTTGTAAAGGGCGCACAACTTTTTCTCTGATACTGTTTATTTTTGTAAACTTAAACTTCCACCTTCTCTTGGTTTGCCTGCCTCTCTCTCTCTCTCTCTCTCTCTCTCTCTCTCTCCTCTCTCTCTCTCTCTCTCTCTCTCTCTCTCTCTCTCTCTCTCTCTCTCTCCTTGCACTTTCTCTGATATAGTTTTTTCCTTCTCTATTACCACCAATGAGACCATCTTCTCTTTTTCCTCCTCCTCTCCTTTTTCCTGCTCCTCCTCTTGGTTTGCCTCGTTCTGTTAATTACTCTCTCTCTCTATCTTTTTTTCCCTTCTCTGCCACCACCACAACAAACACCACCTCCCCTTTCTCCTTTTTCTCTTGGGTTGTCTCATTCTGGTAAATTATTCTCTCTATGTTCTTGTGCTTCACCTCTTTTCTCTTTCGTTTTTTTCTCTTTCTCCTTTTTGTCATTTTTCGCTCTCCCCAACACACACAGTTTCTCTTTCACTAGTTTCTCTTCTTTCCTCTTTCTCTTTCTGAGATCTTGTTATTTTCTTCTTCTTCTTCGCTACCACCAATGACACCATCTCGTCCTCTTCCCCCTCTTCTTGGTTTGCCTCGTTCTTGCATATTCTCTATCTTATGTTTTTTCTTCAACTCTTTTCAACATTCCCGTGTAGTTATTCTCCCGATACACTCTGAAGCTCCGCTCTTATCTTTACGAGTATTTTCGAATCCATTCCTTTTTTTTATTTTTTTTTAGGGTGGCACTACTTTTTCTCTCATAATTTTTATTCTTGTAAACTTAACTTCCTCCTCCTCCTCCTCCCCCTAAGTTTGTTTTTGCGTCTGAGTAATTTACAGGGCAAGCTCCTTGGTCTAGCGCTAATGAAAAGAAGATAGACTCCCTCGCTGTCTGAATTATATCGACTTTAGGCCACCCCGACGACTTTACTCTTTTTACTTACCACCACCATCAATGACATCAATCTCCTGCTCCTCTTCTCTCCCCCCCCCTCTTGGTCTGCCTCATTCTGGGAAATTACTCCCTCTTTTCTTACACTTTTTTCTGATATATCTTGTTTTTCTCATCTTTTCAACATTCTGTATACAATTATTTTCTAACTTTTTTTGCAGGGGGGGGGGGGTAGGCGCTACTTTTTTCTCTAATACCTTTGATCCACGTTAATAACTTTTTTCCGTAATTTTCGTGCGCATGAATACACTTTCTTTGATTTCGCCTTTACTCTTCCAATAGAAAGTTTGACACCTTTTCTCATATTGTTTACACTTGTAAAGTCACCTCGATTTCGAATCTTTCTTGTCTCTTCTTGCTTCATCTTATATTCTCTCTTCTTCACTTCCCCCTTTCTTTCTTTTTTAAAAAGTTAAGCATTTTCTTTCATTTTTATTCATTCATAGGATCTTTTGTAGTTCTTTGAAAATTTCATTTATTTATCTATTTAATTTTATCATTCCTTCTGTCTTTCTTTCATTTCTTACTTTCTTTCTGACAGTTATTCATCTTCATTCCTTTTTATTTATTCTTGATTATTTTCTATCTCTATTATTTCCTTCCCTTATTCCTTCTCTCTTTCTTTCTTACAAATTCATGCATCTTCCTCATTTTTTAAAATTATTCTGGATAGTTTTTTCTTTCATCTTTCTTTCCTCCCTTTCTTCCCATTTTATAAATTCATGCATCTTCCTTCCTTTTTATTTATTCTTGGTTTTCTTTCTTTATTATTTCCTTCCTTTTCTTATTCCTTCCGTCTTTCTTTCTTACAAATTCATGCATCTTTCTTCCTTGTTATTTATTCTTTGTTTCTCTTGTATTTCTTGATAATTTTCTTTTATAATTTTTCTTTTTTTCTCTTTCATCATTTTTCTTTCTTGTATTCTTTTTTCTTTTTTTATCATTTCTTTCTTTCTTTATGCATATTTTCATTTTTTTTCTAATTCCTTTTATTCTCTTGTTCATTCATTCTTCGTTTATTTTCCGGTATATTTTCATATTTTTCTTATTATTTAATTACTTCATTCACTCTTTTTTTTCTCTTGTTAGTATTTCTTTCTTCCCTTTTTACTTTTTCTTCAAATTCTATCAAAAATACACATAACATTCCTTATCTTAGTCTTATTTTTGTTTCTCTTTCATGTTCTTTCATTCTTTATTTTTTTTGTTCATTATTTCACTCTTCCTTCCTTCTTTCTATTTTTTTTGTTCTGTCTTTCTTATCAATTTCCTTCGAATTTCTTTAATTACGTATTTCATTCTTTTTCTCTTTCTTTATACACACTCATCCTTTCTGTCTTTTTTCTCTACTTTTCTTTTTCTCTACAAATTCAATCACAAATACTCATAAAATTCCTTTTCTTTCTTCATTTTTTACTCCTTTGTCATTTCTCTTTCTTTCTTTATTCATTGTTTCCTACTTTCCTACAAATGCAATCAGAAATACCCATAACATTCCTTTGCACACATCTATTTTTCCTATTTCTTTGCAGCTATTTCGTAGTTTTTTGTTGTTTATTTCTTCTTTGTTTCAACGTCTCATTTCTTTTGCACTTCCGATACCGCCAACAAGACCAAAGCAAACATCTTCAATGGCAAACATCTGATTAACACAATTAATGCTAATTGATAGTAAAAGCCGAACAAAGAAAACAAGTTCAAATATAACTAAAGTCAGCACGAAAGGGGACAGATTAAAAAATATACATGTATATCAATAATTAAGAAAAATTGTTTGTCTGTTCTCAAAACATGGCTAAACGGTTTCGTGTCGTGTAGAGCTTCTAAATTTGGTATACAGGCTTATTGGACCCATGAGACATTTTTAACGAAAAAAGAAAAATATTTCTTATAGTAAAAATGCAGAATAACGCACACGGTATAATATCATTAGAATCGCATTTTACGTATAAATAGCATTAGAATACGAAAATTTCCAAAGTAGCCTAACATGAACTCTAACCTTAACGCTGATCCTAGCGTCTAAAAGGTTTTGGGTATTTCTGTGAAATGTAATGCTTTTTATACGTAATCTAGTAATATTATCTCTTGCGCGCTATTATGCATTAGTACTCTTATTATGGAAAAGACGGTTCCTATGGTTCCATATTTCTGTAAACGTGATCAATCGTGTAGTATTTAACTTTTTGCCTACTTTAACCCGCTCACGGTGGCTCCCCCACCACTGCGATACAACACCCAAAGTACAAAAACTGATGGTTAGTTCATTATAATTGAGAAGTAGTCAGATTACAATAATAATAATAATAATAGGACTTAATTTGAATAGAATGAATTCTGAGGTGAATAGACAGTGAACTTTGAAATATTCCATCATAAATAATTTGGTACAACTGTGGGGAAAATTTAATAGGCAAAGAGTTAAATTTCTAAACATCACAAAAGATGAGTAATTCATCATCATGAAGGTGTACCGATAGTACGGATTCCCTTAACCATCCCTCGCCATCCGTCCTTGTCGGTTATCACTCTTGAAAAATCATCTACACGGCATCCAGTGTCCGTATAAAGCTTATGAATGCATTCGCAAACCTCACCAAATTTGGAGATTTAAAATTCGACATAACTCCGACAATTTTTGGAATTGGACGCTCAGATTTTGGGGATAGTCTAATGTTCAAATTTTGTACAGGTGTAAATTACGTTAAGAAAAATTGGAAGTGGTGAGTGACAATTTTACTTTTTTCTGGATGATTTGACATATATATATATATTACTCCAATGTATCAAATAGTCATTCACACGTCAGTATCATTTCAGTTGATTAGAATTGTTCATTTGTATAAAACGGTTTGTCGTCAGGTGCTGCCTGTAACCTCTAAGTGTGTGGGGGGGGGGGGGTCGTGTGTATGAAACTAAACTGCATCTGATGATGACGAGTGTGAGTGTTATACTAAATTTTTACAAATATTTAGATATAAATAACTAGCAGGACCTGTGGATATACCACAGTATGATGATTTAATTATTACGTTTGACATATTTACTTAAGAGCTATTGCCAAAGAGTACAATATGTAAAAAGTATAATCTTAATTTAACTCACTTATTTCTTTCCTTCTTTTCATTGTTTGATTGAAACAGATTAGTGTTATCGCTTCCACACACCCTTCTCTATTTCCCCTACTCTTTCTTTCTGTCTTATATTTTTCTGTGTAGCATGTCCCTTTTCTTTATAATAAAAACGGAACTGTCCATTATTTAGCTGAGATGACGACACTCATAAAAAAAAACAATTCATTGGATAAGCAACAAAAGATAATCAGGATTTACATGTTTGCATTTCCTTTAGGAGGATTTGGACGGTCTCATCTTTAACCAGAGAGTGTAGCAAGATTATAACGGTCAACGTTAAGGAACACGAGTATCTTATTATAATGGAGATTGTGTGTCTGTCTATAACCAAAACTACGTCACCACCAATGCCACAATTCCTTAAGTTATTTACGTTATATTCTCAATGGCTTTCAGATAATTAGTATTTAATCTTAATTATCATCTTAGTTATTAACAACGTTTCTGTTCAGGTCTAGCTGAGATAGATTTGCCTTAAATCATCCCATAATATTAATGTGTTTAAAATTCTGTGATACGTGTTATATATCATTAAGAAATAAATGTTTACTTAGTATATGGTGTGAATAATTTGCATACCGATTTAACAAAACAGTGTTTAATAAATAATTACTTGGTGTTATTGATTTGATATTGTTTTATTCTCAAACATTAAAAGCAATATTGTGCTTAATTTTATATTGAGATCAATTAGAATAAATTAAAAACAAGTGTAATCTTTTTTGCGTTCATATTTAATTTCATTAGTCTCTCTAATTCAGTAAAATATTTAATCATACTAGCAAATATAGGCAACCTGCGGGTGCAAGTATTTAAGTTTTAATGTAATAAAATATTAAATTAGAAAGGCTAATGAAACTAAATAAGAATGTAGGTAAAAAGATTTGAAACAAAGGGGGGAAATGATAAGAAAATAGAACAACTGATGGTAATTCTTCCATCACTCCCGTCTTTCACTGCTACATTTTCCTAATCTAACCATTTTATTAAAATAGAAAGTAAGGAATAGAATTACAATTTCTTCTCGTTAATGAATTTCTTTTACTATTTATCCCCAGGATTTTTGTTCATATTCATTAAGATAAACCAAATAATTAAAAATCAATAATACTAAATATATATTTTTCAAAATCAAATTTAGTTAAAACAGAAAGTAAAGAATAAAATTACAATTATTTTTTCTTGTTAATCGATTTCTTTTAAGATGTATCTCCAACAGATGAAAAGATATTGAAACAGAGGGGGGTATAATAAAAAAAATAGAACAATTGAAACTTACTCTTCCATCACTCCCGTCTTTCATTGCTAAAATTTCCTAATTTAACTATTTAGTTAAAATAGGAAGTAAAGAATTAAATTACACTTATTTCTTTTAAGATTTATCCGTGATCTTTGCTCATATTCATTAAGATAAAACCAAACAAATGTGCTTAGTATTATTGATTTCTAATTATCAGAATCAAATTTTTAATATCAATATGCAAATTAGCCTTCCCGCTGACACTGTAAACCGCTATTTTGTTGTATATATAAATACAATTGCATGTTAATAGTAAGTAGATATGGTCAACAGTATTAATAATTTTATTGATAATTGAGATTTAAATAAAAATAAAATCATGGAGAATATGACGTAAATAACTAAGGGAATTGTGACTTGAGTAGTGATATAGTTTCGGTTACAGACAGAAAAACATACAATCTCCATTATAATAAGAGTAAAACTTAAATACTTGTGCTCGGAGGTAGTTTTTAGTTGTTACTCTTTCAAAATTTGAAGATAATGTTAATGAAAATAAGGGAAAACAAAATGGCGACGGCGGAAAGAACAAGTGCGAGGAGACTTAACAATTTGAATTATTCAAAGAAATAAAAAAGAACAGAACAACGTAATAATTGTATTGGTTTAAAGAAACGCTATTGTTTTGTTTTTTTTAATACACTTTATGTAAACGAAAAATCATTGAAAAAGGAAAGAAAAAAAAAGTTCGAAGACACTAATGACCTTAAAAGGTTCGTTTTAGCATTTCTTAATAAAAGTCTTCAGCAAACATTTCAAATCAGGGCTCTAGATTTTTATGTGAATCACGAAAAGGAGAGAGAAAAAAAAGAAAACGTTTAGAAAAATAAAATCTGTAAAAAAAATTTTAAAAAAGAAAAAAAAGCTTTTTGTTTCATTTAGTTCCGAAAAATATTTAATTCATTTGCTGGTGGCAATGAGTTTAAAGTAATCGACTCGTTATATTTATCATCGTATGTTTTTCTTAAACTGGTGTTTATTTGTTGTTGATAATGATGATGATAATATTGGGGGTGTGTGTGTGGTGGTAGTGACTCATTGAATAAGTTTTTTTTTTTTTTTTTTTTTTTTTTTTTTTTTCGGCAAAGAAAAAAAAGAAACAACGAAATAATGAAGCAATGTTTTGTTATTTTAAGTAATTTTGTTTTGTTATTTTAAGTGTGCATGTATGTGTGAGAGAGATGAAGAATAAAGATGAAGAAACCTTGGAACTAACGACGACGCTACGAAGAGGATAAAAGAAATATTTTTTCCAAAAACGTCTAGACTATCAGTCCGATTAATAGCGACTCACACAAAGTAGCAAGAACAACTAGACACTGACAATACAATTTTGCATCATTTATATGGTTCGGACTGTTGTTCTCATCCTTATTGTTATATACAAAATGTTTAGGCAGATGTGCTCTTCGGCCTTCTTTACGTTTCTCGTCGAACTTTGTAACCTTCTTGTCGAGCTCGCGAGCCTTCCTATTGTAATAGGGATCCTTCACTGAACTTCGTACCGAAACATTTAATCTATTGGGGTGGATTGTTCTTATTCCGATAACTATGATCGGGATACAAGCGTTAAGCGATGTTGAGGATTGTTATTTTTCGCCAGTTCACCATCATCATCATCATGTCACGCTGGCAGCGCGGATATCCATGAAAATCTCTCACCATCCTTCCCTATCATTCATTTCCCCGGGGAGGTCCTCTGCGCAGCATCCAGCATCCGCGCAGATCTATGTACGTCTTTGCTAGGCGACATACTGTGGCGCGCCATGTGTTTAGCCCCCCCCATACACACATACCAAACCTTCCGCCATGCAAAGGGTCCGACACAAAGTCAATTATAAGAGGAGTACAGCTAACTAAAACGGTTTAATTGGAAATTCCGTGAAAGCTCCCGATTACGACATAAAGATTCTAGAGGTCGTCAAGAAAGCTCCCGATTTCACTGAGAAGGTACCCAAGTTCAAAAAGAAATACGCGAAAAAGGCCGGTGGGCACATCGGTCGAAATGTTGTGTATATAACAATAAAGATGAGGACAACACTCCGAAAAACCTGAATAACGCAAACTATCAAGCCTCATCTCAAAAATTATATAAGAAAGAAAGAAACGTAACTTTACAAAAAGCACAAAACGAAACAAGAATTTTCATAAAATTAAAAAGAAAAAAAAATTAAGAAAAAGAAAGAAAAACAAAAAGAAAGATAGATAGATAGAAAGGAAACAACGTATCATTACAAAAAGCACAAAACGAAACACAAGAATGTTCCTAAAATTCTAAAAACAAAATCTTCCATTGATTCTTTAATTAACTCATTGCTGTCTACCCAGGAAGCAGGTGTTCGATTTTTTTCACACTATGGATCCATCGATGAGTCATCGATTTCGTTTATCCGGGTCCTGAAAGAAAGTAAATGTATTGATTTTCATCATAAAACAATATTATCAGATAAAGAAGAATTTTTGAATATAACTTTCCAATACAATAAAAATGGCGAGAAATAATGTGGAGCATTGTTGGTATCAAGGATTTTGCAAGTAAACGAATGTACTGGCTCTAACGATCATTTCAGGATTTAAAATCTGGATTTAGATTTCATTTAGGTTCTAGTTCGAACTGTGGTTGGTTTGGCAACATTTTTGAGAGAGAGATGAACGAAAAGACAGACAAATTATATATATATATATATATATATATATATATATAAAGTGAACAAACAATGTGTTTGAAATGGCGAAGGCCGACAATTTTTGGGAGATTATGTGCTTAATTAAAGTCATACTTAATTTATTAATTAATTATAATTAAATGAATTAGGCGTGCATATCAGTTTAAATGTAAAGCGTAAACAAATCGAGAAAATGTCGATCTCTGTATGTACATTTCAGCCTATTAGGCCTCATCAGCAGAGCTATAGACAGGGCAGTGCTTTGTGTGTAATTCGAACCCTACCTGTCATGTTGACAGGTGGACACTCAAACCATTATGAGAGAGAGATTTTAACAGACTGAGATTGATAAATAGATTTGATCAAGCTTGGATGGATAGATAGATACATAAATAGAAAGAAAGAATGAAGTTGACAGATATAAAGATAGATTGATATAATAAGAAACGAAGTTGGTAGTTATAGATAGATATAAAATAAAAGACGTTGATATGGAGATAGATAAATATAAAAGTTTCATTTTTATCTATCTATCAATGAATAGATAGATTGAAGGATAGATTTAGGCAAGCTTTGAAAGATAGGTAGATAAATGGATACTAAACCAGCATAGATAGATATTTGATTCTCAAAGTGGAACCACGTGGTCCCCTGTGACCGTATGACATTTTCTGAGGGGTAAACAAGACGCGAATTATGGGCCGGGTTAGCTCAGTCGGTAGAGCGTTCGGCTAGAAACAAGGTTCCTAGTTCGATTCCGGTCCTCGCCAACTCAGCGTTATGAGTAGCACAGGGATCTGTGCGGTAAAATAAGGAGCTGATGGTAGGCGTGGCGCTCCAAAACAATCTCCTTGGTCTAGCGCTAGTGAAAAGGGGATAGACTCCCTCGCTGATTGGCTGATACCGACATTAGGTTACATGTATTCAAGCAAAACAGAAATAAAATGGTTAATGAAAAGTTAATTTCTTGCAAAATACTCCTCTTGCAATTCCGCCCTGTCGGCTGGGGCGTTAGAATGCACCGACTGCACCTCTGCAGAGGGGTACGACTCCCCCAATGGGGCCACCTGTTGGCTGTGGGTGGCGACCCGTAATGCTTAAGGATAGAACCCAAGTGGATGAGCAGTTCATGACTTGCAATACTCCACTTTGGCCCTATCTTGGGCTAGACGGGCGGTCGGAGAGGCCTCCTCCGATCAATCGGCTGGTCATGTCAAGCCCTAGCACCTATATGATTTTCCAAACCTTATTGTCCTTATGGCAAGCCCCAACCTCTCTTTATCATATGGGTGCTAGAAGGCGGTCGCTGAGGGTCTACATGTCCTGGGAATGACGTTAAACTGATGGTGAGGTTCCAGTTTGGGAGGTTTGGGGAATGTGGAGCACCCCTTCATCATCATTGCTCCCTGGTCCACTCTGGCCCGGAGTGGTAGTACCTGTTAGGGTCCCATCTATGGGTTAAATAGAAAAATGTATTTATAACAAAATTGTATTATCCATTAAGAATTGATTTATTTCAAAACTTTATCGGCATTAAATGACCCACTGAGGTTGATATGCCGTAAAACAAAAACAAATCCTCTTGCAATTCTACATATTTATTCCAGTGATCATTCCATTCATCCAAGCATTAACATATGAAACTGCAGCGTCTTATTTTTATTAATATCCTCATATCTTACTATTGTGATTGAATTTCAGATTAAGAAACAAAAAAAAAGTCGCACGAATGTAGGAGTAGTGTGTATATAGGCTAAGGTGCGTTCACAATCTTTCGTTATACTAAATATTTACTGATAAAAAAGTTTTGAAACTGCCGACTAAAAAGAGTCAAGGGTTGGTACTGTCTAGTCTACAGATTATCTAGACGTCTAGACATCATGTATTTATCATATAAGTCGCTTAGCAACGCATAACGCGTCTTGATTTGAAGTGTATTTTGGATATAGAAGAAAATTTACGTTTTATGAAAAAATCATAAGAGGTGTACATATTCATAACAGATACTGGGTCTTTCTTTTTCTCTCTCTCTCTCTCTCTCTCTATATATTATATATATATATATATATATATATATATATATATATATATTATAATGGAGATTGTGTGTTTGTCTGTCTGTAACCGAAACTATATTACTATTCAAGTCACAATTCCCTTTGTTATTTACATCACATTCTCCATGATATTATTTATATTTAAACCTCAATTATCAATAAAATTGTTTTTCATTACTTACTGTTGACCATATCTACATACTAATAACATGCAATTGTATTTATATATACAACAAAATAAAGGTTTACAGTATGAATGGGAAGGCTAATTTGCATATTGATCTTAAAAAATTGATTTTAATAAATATATGATTAGTATTATTGATTTCTAATTGTTTGGTTTTATCTTATTGAATATGAGCAAAAATCTATTCAATAAATCTTAAAAGAAATCCCTTAACAAGAAGAAATAACTGTAATATCATTCTTTACTTCCTATTTTAACTAAACAGTTTAATTTGGAAAATTTACCAATGAAAGACGGGAGTAACGGAAAATGATGGAAGAGTTAGTTTCAAAGTTGTTCTATTTTTCAATCATACCCCCTCTGTTCAAAATCTTTTTATCTAAATTCTTATTCAGTTTCATTAGCCTTTCTAATTTAATATGATATTTTATTATAAAATTTAACTAAAATACTTGCACCCGGAGGGTGCATATATTTGCTAGTATATATAAAGGTGAATGAATAAAGAAAAGAAAGAAATGCAATGGATAATAAAAGATGAATTTAATCAATATCACTTACACATGTGTTTCGGTCAGTTCATCTGTGTGAAAATATTCCGCACACAGAAGATTCGACCTTCATCAGAGTGAAATTTTATTTTGAAAGAAAAAATTCGTTGGGGAAAAACGGAGAAATTTTCATACAGGTGAACTGACCGAAATTTTCACACAGATAAACTGACCGAAACACATGTGTAAGTGATATTGATTAAATTCATCTTTTATTATCCATTGCTTTTCTTTTTTTTTTTTTTTCTTTATTCATTTTTCCTCATATTGTCAGATTCATTTCTATTTTTTACATACATAAAGGTGTGTCAAAAAGTATACTTTCATGGGTATTATGCAATCTTCAGACGGTTAAATATTAAAAAAGAAGCGTATTCAGCGTTTATATAACGTGAAAAGTGCTCACATGATAGAATATTATTACGCATGACTTATACTTAAAAGCATAAATATTATTAGGTCTTAATGCACGCGGTGTCCGGATGTTAAATAAAAATTCAAATCAGTAAGGTTCTAAGAAAACGATTAGGGTCAGTAAAGGACACGAGAAGAATCTACTTTTTCAATATTCAACCGGCAGAAGATTGCATTATATGTCTGAAATTATAGTTACGGAATATTAATAGCATATTTTATGATTTTAAATCTGCTCTGCTATTTTAGCATTGTGCACACACACACACTATATATATATATATATATATATATATATATATATATATATAAAGATAAATCTAATGAGTCAGACGAACCTACTATTAGTTTCGCTTAATGCTCTTCAGGGCTAAGATCTGATATATATATATATAGACATAAAGAGTCAGATCTTAGCCCTGAAGAGCATTAAGCGAAACCAAAAGGTTCGTCTGACTCATTAGATTTATCTTTATTATTTGCTCTACTTAGGTATTGAGCACTTTTTACTTATTAGCTTATACTCCTAGCGGTTATATGAAAATATATATATATATATAATTTTTTTTTCTTTTGGCCAAATATTGTACCAACAGATTATTTTGGTCTTTTCTTTTTTTCAAAATTTTTTTCTCCCCGGTTGATGTTTGGTAGTATATTTTTACAATCAAACTATTTGCTGGGTTTTTACTCACCGCGAGGATTTACCAACACGCTTGGTGTATATATATATATATATATATATATATATATATATATATATATATATATGAAAACACCAGAAAATGCTGTTAAAGTGAAAACATTTTATAACATAGCTGATATTGAACAATATTTCGATTTTATGAAAATCACCCTCAGAGCTTGTTTATACTCCGTGTTGTTAAAAGCGGAGACAAAAGTCATGAGTTCAAAACAAAAACCTTGACGTTGCAAAAAATAAAAAAGTTATACAATAGTTTCGAAGTTAAGTTATAAAATGTTTTCACTTTAACAGCATTTTGTGGTGTTTTCATATCTTTTTATATTTACTCATACCGTCGGATTCATTTCCTTTCTTTAAATATATATATTTATATATATATGCTAAAACTTATATATATATTATAATGGAGAATGAATATAAATGTGTGTGTGTGTTTATATTTCCCTACCTCTTACATTGTCTCCGTCTATCTATTTCTATTTCTCTCTCTCTCTCTCTCTCTCTCTCTCTCTTATGTAATTTTGTCTATCAGAATCTGCATGTACATATACATGTATGTATGGATTTTAGCGACATATTTTTAATGCATGCTGAATGCTATGTTACAAAATCATCTGTAATAAAATTCGAATTCATTCTATAATTTTTGCACAAGAAACAATAAAATCTTCATATATTTGGTTTGAGAGAATCGATGTTTTTTTGTTGTTTTTTTTTTATACAAATTGTTTGGGGTGTACTTTTATTATATATATATATATATATATATATATATATATATATAACTAAATAAAGATTTTATTATTTCTTGTGAAAAATTATAGAATGAATTCGGATATATATATATATACACACACACACACACACGTGTGTGTGAACTTAAACATTTTCTAAAAGCTAAAACAGAAGCAAAGATCAAAGTCCCGCTAAAATAAGAAATGAGGAGATAATTGCAATCCGATAAGAACTGCTTAAAGCAATGCCAGCAGTTCTTCTGTTTAAGAAGTGCATTAAAGTGTATTATAAACAAACATCTAGTGGGCCAACGTAATTTTAGACCAGAAAATGATTTTTCAACTCTTGGGGATATGTTCGAAGGAATTTAAATCTCTCTCTTTTCAGAATATATAACAACGCATCCGTTGCTTTTATCTCTCTCAACGGTACATACGTTAATATGGTTAACCGTTATATGGGTCTATGAATCGATCAGTGAAAGGGTCTAGCTTAAGAAAACTATAGTAAAGACCACAGAGCCTCTTTTTTTTTTCCAATACATCTATCTCTATTATATCTATCACTTTATATATATATATATATATATATATATATATATATAATCTTATTATAATGGAGATTGTGTGTTTTTCTGTCTGTAACCGAAACTATATTACTACTCAAGTCACAATTCCCTTAGTTATTTACATCACATTCTCCATGATTCTATTTCTATTTAAACCGCAATTAATAATAAAACTGTTTGACATTATTAATACTGTTGGCCTTACCTAAATACTAATAACATGCAATTGTATTTATATATACAACAAAATACCAGTTTTCAGTGTAAACGTAAAGCTAATTTGCATATTGATATTAAAAAAACTGATTTTAATAAAAATGTACTTGGTATTATTGATTTCTAATTGTTTGGTTTTATCTTAATGAATATGAGTAAAAATCTCTTCAATAAATCCTAAAAGAAATTCATTAACAAGAAGAAGTAACTGTAATTTTATTCTTTACTTCCTATTTTAACTAAATAGTTAAATTAGGAAAAGTGATGAAAGAGTAAGTTTCAGTTGTTCTATTTTACGATTATACTCCCTCCGTTTCAAATCTTTTTATCTGAATTCTTAATTAGTTTCATTAGCCTTTCTGATTTAATCTAATATTTTATTACATTTAAACTTGAATACTTGCACCCGGAGGGTGCATATATTTGCTAGTATATATAAAGTAAAGGAATAACAAAAGACTTAGAGATTTAGCGTTATAATCTATTTCAGGGAGCTTAGACAAAGTGTCTAACTCTCCCGACTCATTAAAAATTTAAAAAATAAAAAATATAAAAATCTGTTTTCAAATGCCTTTAAAGTAATAAAGAATTCATTATTCGCATCTGATGAGTCGGGAGAGTTAGACAATTTGTCTAAGCTCCCTGAAATAGACTATAAAGCTAAATCTCTAAGTCTTTTATTTCTTTACTATATTTGCTCTGTTACTCTAACATTAAGAGCACACATTGAGCTCTCAAACTGCGACAGGTTTTTTGAATAAAACTCTTGTGTCGTAAGGAAGATTTCTTCTCTGGACTGTTGGATTATATATATATATATATATAATTTGCTTGAAGGCAATTACAATGCGCATATCGCATAAAATTCGATAATTATAGAAGATAAATAATACTGACAAGTGAATCTCGCAAAGAATTACTCGGCGTGTAGAACATCGTACAGCAGCTGTTTCGACTTTATTAAGTCTCATAAGCGATGTATACTAACGATCTCCCTCCGACAGAAATCGAAACTGGGACTTCAGCAGGATAGTCAGAAACTATACTGCCTCAGCCACCGATACAGCACCGAGAAATTCCTGTGAAATTAGCTTGTCAATGATACTGGGACGTCTCTACCATATGAGGCAATATTAATATATACTTTATTCACCAATGCGTCTAAAAAAATAAACAAACATCCCAAAAATCTTATTTCCTTCACCGAAGAGCATAAAAGCACCGTGTTTGTTGTTCACTTAATGTTCCTTGCCTCATATGGTAGAGACGTCCCAGTATCATTGACAAGCTAATATCCTTATATCAACTCTTCCTATTTATCTATCTTGGTCGGTTAAAATCTCTCTCTCTCTTTTATTATATATACTAGCAAATATATGCACCCTCCGGGTGCAAGTATTAAGTTTTAATGTAATGAAATATCGTATTAAATTAGAAAGTCTAATAAGAATGCAGATAAAAAGATTTGAAACAGAGTGGGGGTATAATAGAAAAATAGAAATGAAACTTACTCTTCCATCACTGTCGTCTTTCATTGCTGAATTTTACTTATTTAACTATTTAGTTAAATTAGGAAATAAAGAATAAAATTACACTTATTTTTTCTTGTTAATGGATTTCATTTAAAATTCATTGGAGAGATTTTTGCTTATATTCATTAAAATAAAACCAAACAGTTAGAAATACATAATACTAAGCACATATTTAATAAAATCACATTTT
This sequence comes from Doryteuthis pealeii, assembly GCA_023376005.1. Taxonomy (NCBI): domain Eukaryota; kingdom Metazoa; phylum Mollusca; class Cephalopoda; order Myopsida; family Loliginidae; genus Doryteuthis; species Doryteuthis pealeii. Next base: position 8,244,786 of record CM042140.1, read on the forward strand.
TAATATCAATATGCAAATTAGCCTTCCCGTTCACACTGCAAACCGCTATTTTTTGTATATATAAATACAATAGCATGTTATTAGTATGTAGATATGGACAACACTAATAAAAAGGTGAAGCAATTTTATTAATAATTGAGGTTTAAATATAAATAAAATCATGAAGAATGTGATGTAAATAACTGTTAATTGTGACTCGATTAGTAATATAGTTTCGGTTACAGACAGAAAAACACACAATCTCCATTATAATAAGATATATATATATATATATATATATATATATATATATATATATTAAACTATCCCTATCGATCTATTTACATATAAATGTAAAGGCTGCTAAGAGAGCTCTATCTGTTTTAAGGAGAGTCTTGGAATTTCTTACGTAATCAGCAGTCATCAGCAAATTTCCTTCAAAGGGAACTCAACCTACCAACGGTTAGAAGCATGCATATATATATATTATTTTATCCCTATTTATTCGTTTTAATTATATATCCATGTCCGTCAACTTTTCTTTTTATACTGATTTCTTCTTTCCTTTTCATTATGTTTATTTCTACTTCTTTTCTGTCTTTTGATTATTTTCTTCTCTTGTTTTGTCGCCTGTTCTCCACTCTAAAGAGCAGAGAAAAGAAATATGGCGACCTCATTAACAAGCAGTTGTCAATCAGCAGCAGAGAACACTTGAGAATAAATTACATTTTGGTGACCCCTAACAACTTCGTGATGGGACCTTCATTGTTATCGTATCAACTTTTATAAGCATTCACATTTCATACTGTTTCTCTATTCAAAATTCCCTTTCGACACTTTCCAATTATCTCCATCTTTCTTTCTTTTTTCTTTCATTCAGTCAAACTCTTACTTCTTCTATTTTACCCGCGTAATTCTTCCCGATTTTTACCCTTTTTCCCCGCCTTTTTTTCTTCTTGCCTTTAACGTTTTGTATTTCCTTCTGTTTTGAATTTTTTCTTCGTTTTTGTATTTTAAAGATTGCCTGATATATTGAAACCATTAATATTTCATACGATTCCACTAATCAAAATCCTTTTTCAACATTTTCCAATTATCTTTTTTTCTTTCTTTCAAGTTTGTTTTTGCTCTTTCAGTCAAGGTTTTCCTTCTTTTATTTCACCCGTTTCATTTTTCTTGCCTTTCATTTAAAAAAGCAACCTTCTATATTTTGAAGCCTTTTTTTCCTTCTTCCCTTTTCTCTCTATCTAGATTTCTTTCTATACATCTATTTCAGTTAGAGATACTGATAGATGGTTAGATAGGGACTCTCTCTCTCTATATATATATATATATATATATATATATATTAGTATCTCTCTCTCTATCAGTATCTCTCTCTATCTATCTATCAAAGCACTTATTTCTTAAATACAGCAGTCATTTTGCGTATGTTTTATAATTGAACGTGACATACACGAACAATGGATATGTGGGTAGATAGGTAGTCACAAAGAACCGTATTAATATATAGAACGGCTCATTAAATAGAAAAAAAAATACGAATCCTAAAATTTGGCTTTTCGTTTTGTTAAGTGCTGATCGTCAAAAATTGACAAAAATTATGTTTCGGTTAATTTAACTAAATCATTTTTTAAAATTCACAACTTTACTAAAAGAAACCTATTACTAACACTTAACTAGTATGTTGAACAACATGATAATCTATTAAGATTAATATTAACCTATCAACGTTTTCTCACAGGTGCATAAGATATTAAACATAGGATTTTATAGTTAAAATTTGAAGTCATTTAAAAGAATGAGTGAATGAGATAGGGTTCGAACGCCATTTTACCGAAATATTCTACCCTCCTCCACCCCGAAAATTTCTTGAAACATTTTTTTATTAGTATTATCTATGTTGGTTCGGTGGATTTTTACGTCATGTCAACCCTTGTTAGGTTATTTAATAAGGTTTTGTTTTATTCATTCTTGGTGAGTATTTAATGTTTTCTTTTATAACTCAATTTTTAAAAACTCATTTTAATTGGGGTTTTGAAATAAGGCTGGGACAATCATATAGGTGCTAGAGCTTGACGTGACCAGCCGATTGATCGGAGGGGATCCCCCCCCCCAACTGTCCGTCTAGCCTAAATAAGGGCCAAAAGGGAGTGTTGCAAGTCATGGAATGTTCAGCCAACAGGAATCTGCCCTTAAGCATCATGGATTGCCACGTACGGCCAACAGGTGGCCCCATTATTGGGGGGTACCCCTCAAGAAAAATGCAGTCTTCTGTCCGAGCCGTAAGAGCTTGTATTTATTGTATGTACCAAAGTCGATGCATAATCAGTATGAGTGTCAACAGCCCTGTCGGCTGGGGTTTTAGAATATCCCGACTCCACCTCTGCAGAGGCGTAAGATCCCCCTCAACGGAGCCACCTGGTGACCCGTGATGGAATCCTGATGGATGAGTTGTCCATGACATGTAACACTCCACTTTGGCCTTAAGGCTAGACGGGCGGTCGGAGAGGCTCCTCCGGACAATCGGCTGGTCTGGTCAAGCCCTAGCACCTATATGGTAATTTCAACCATATTGCCCTCATGGGAAGCCCTAACCTTTTTTTATCTTATATGTGCGAGAAGGCAGTGACTGATGGTCTTAGTTTGACGTCATAGCCAGGACACTATCTGATATTAAGGTTCAAATCCGGGAGTTTTGGGAAGTGTGGAGTACCCCTTCATCACTATTACTCCGATGTCCACTGACTCGGAGTGGTAGTACTTGTTAATGTCCCATCTATGGGTTAAATAAAAAAACAATTGAGTTTAGAAAGAATTTTAGTTAAAAAAAAAAAAAAAAAACGAGTATGAAAATAAAAATTTAGTTTTAAAAAAATCTTGAATACCCATCAAGAATGAATAAAACAAACTTCTTCAGCATAAAATAACCCAACAAGTGTTGAAATGCCGTAAAACCCAACTAACAAATATTCTTTAAAAAAAAAAAATAATTTTCTTGAAACTTGCATTATTTATTGTTGGTTGCTTGGATTTCTCGGCATGTCAACCAGTGTTGGGTTATTTTATGTCGAAGACGTTTTGTTTTATACAACCTTGTTTTGTATTCAATTTTTCCTTTAAATTCATTATTTTTAAACACATTTTTAAAATTCATTTTTTGAACTATTCAACCCATAGATTGGACCCTAACAGGTACGACCACTCCGGGTCAGAGTGGACCTAGAAGTAATAGTGATGAAAGGAACATTCCCCAGAGCTCCAGAATTGGAATCTCACCACTACATGCAGTTTAACGTTATGCACACCAAATCCTAGCACCTATATGATTGTCCCGACCCTATTTGCCTTAATGGCTGTCTCTTAACACTTTTTATCATATACACGGTAGAAGGTGGTGGCTAAGGGTCCTAGTATCGAGGGTATTATGTTAAACTGCATCTAATGGTGACGATACAACTCTGGAGAAATGGGGAGTGTGGATTACCCCTTCATCACCATTACCCGGAATGGTAGTACCTGTTAGGGTACGATCTACGGGTCAAATAGAAAAAAAACTGAGTTTCCAAACAATTGAGTATAAAAATTGTTGAATACTCATCAAGAATGAATAATACAAAACGTATTCGGCATAAAATAACCCAACAAGGTTTGACATGCCGTAAAATCCAACCAACCTTCATATGAATATATAATTTGAATATATTGATAAAGATGACCACCATCAGAATTAAGGATGATGATGGTCATCAGGTAGGATGAGGAGATGGAAGCTCAGCAAATGCACACAGATTCATGAGAGTGTCTGTACAGATTCTCAAGGAGCGTCATAGTACACTCAGAAAAACATTTTTAGGTTTTAAGACGATGACCCACAAGAGAAGAGAAGAGAAAACATCAACGCTATAATCTGAATAACGATTAATCTACTTGCCAGATGAACTCTGTTCCGGCAAACTATTTTTCAATAGCGTCAATTTGCCCTTCGATCTGGATATTTGAAATTCAAATTCAATTGCTAGTTTCTCCCGCACAATTTCTCTTGGCTACCCCTCTTGGCTGCCTCTTGACCAAGAGAGTTCCTATTAATCCGTTAATATTACGCAGACCCGCACAATTTCAAGACTGACCCCTCCCCCATCTACTTGACGAGTTCGGTCATCGCTCCTCCTTACTTAGCCGATCTTCTGAGACCGTTTCCTGGGTTTTCTTTTAAATCTTGCTCTATTTCCTTCTTCTTGTAGCGTTATCTTATGTTAATAGTTCTGTTACTCCGTTGACTGACAAATAATTGAAGTGATGTCGCTGTTAAGACCCTATAAGGTTTCTCGACAACGATGACGTCCTCCTTGACAGAAAAGAAGTGAAATCCGCTATTTCCTTTCTGTTCTTAAACCATTACTCGATAAACTGATACACTTTCGTAGATTGTTGGGCCTGCTTAGTGGCTAAGATCGTTGTGCCCAGTATTGGCTCGTAACACTAGACTTAAGGAGTAGACAGTTCCAAATATAAATATGTTTTAATCTTTTTGTGTTTATATTTTCAACAAATGAAAGGCCGACCATTAACAGCAAGTTAAAGGATTATTCATAACTAGCAGGACCTGTTGATATACAACTGTATGATAATTTGATTATTACAACTTTTGATATATTTACTTAAGAGCTATTGCATAATAGTTCAATAAGTAAAAGTATAATAATCTTGATTTAACGCTCTCACTCTTTTTTCTTTTTTTTCATCATGTTTGATTGAAAGAGATTAGCGTTATCGCTCTTGCACGCTAACACACTATCTTTACTAGACTCTTTCTTTTATATCTTTTCATTATGTTCAATTGAAACAGATTAGCGTTATCGCTTCTGCACGCTCCCTCTTACTCTCTATCTTTGCCCTACTCTCTCTCTCTCTCTCTCTCTCTCTCTCTCTCTCTCTCTCTTTTATTTTTCTGTCTAGCATGTCATTTTCTTCCCTTTCTTTCTTTATAATGAAAACGGAATGGTCCATTATTTAGCTGAGGTGACGACACTCATAATAAATACGGATTCGATGGAAAAGCAACTCCAGATAATCAGGATTTACATTTTTCATTTCATCTTGGACGATTTGGACGGTCTCATTTTTGCAAGATTACAACGGACGTACAAATAAGAAACACGAGTATTGCATGTATATATTATGGACTCTCCCGTCGATTTTCGACGCATGAGGGTTGATACACACAATGAACATCCACACAGTGATTTGTTTATAGGGGTGAAGGCTTGTGTTGGACCATCCACACTTTTTAGCACAGTCGATAGGAAAAAATTGGTGCATCAAGGGTTGCCACAACCCAATCAACGACCGACCTCAGGAATTTTGAATTCAGAGTTATCCCTCTCCTAGACTGGTTACCTACCCTAGGCTGAAGGGCGCAGTCTGTCCTATTTATATATATATATATATATATATATATATAATATAAAATCAATTATTTGGTTGGTTTGTTGGTTGATTTTTACAGCATATCAACCCTTGTTGGGTTATTTCATACCGAACCTGTTTTGTTTTACGGCATATCAACCTCAGTGGGTCATTTAATGCCGATAAAGTTTTGAAATAAATCAATTCTTAATGGATAATACAATTTTTTTTATAAATACATTTTTCTATTTAACCCATAGATGGAACCCTAACAGGTACTACCACTCCGGGTCAGAGTGGACCAGGGAGCAATGGTGATAATGGGGTGCTCCACATTCCCCAAACCTCCAAAACTGGAACCTCACCATCAGATAGTTTAACGTCATTCCCAGGATATGTAGACCCGCAGCCACCGCCTTCTAGCACCCATATGATAAAAAGAGGTTGGGGCTTGCCATAAGGGCAATAGGGTTGGGAAAATCATATAGGTGCTAGGGCTTGACGTGACCAGCCGATTGATCGGGGGGGGCCTCTCCGACCGCCCGTCTAGCCCAAGATAGGGCCAAAGTGGAGTATTGCATGTCATGAACTGCTCATCCACCTGGGCTCTATCCTTAAGCATTACGGGTCGCCACCCACGGCCAACAGGTGGCCCCATTGGGTGAGTCTTACCCCTCTGCAGAGGTGCATTCTAACGCCCAAGCCGACAGGGCAGACCGAACCTGTAAATATTATTTTCATTCGTGTTGGGTATAATAAGGTGTGTAACAATTAAATTATCATGCTGTGGTATATCTACAAGTCCTGCTAGTACATAATGATATCTATTTATAGAATACTTGACAGGAAATATTCACATCTTGATATTTTTGGTTTAGAATTTTTTTAGTGCCGCTGTATTCAGAAATCAAAGCGGATACAGCATTAATAGAGAATTTAAAGTTACAGGACATCGAACTCTATTCTCCAAGAGTACTAAACCATTCCCCATTGAAATGGATACTATGCTACATATATATATTATATGGAAACACGTGGTGTAATGGTTAAAGTCAAGGTAAATGGACTCGTCGCCCCGAGTTCAAATCCTGGACTTGGTAATTGCATTTCACTTAGAACTAATACCATTGGGAAAGGTATGAATCCTACTCTCCCTCTAGATATGGATAAATAGTAGTGCAGACTAGGCTCTTTTATCTTGGTTAGGCAACCGGTCTAGGAGAAGGAAAAGTCTGAATTCAAATTTGTTGAACTCAGCTTAAGAAATTGATCTTGTGTCACATCCTGCTCGTGCGGAGGGATATATATATAATATATATATATATATATATATATATATATGACAGATATGTACTAGTTCTCTCACTTGGATACACGCTTATTTCTATCTATGTACAAATATATGCGGAATTTAAATGATGCAATCACACATGCACAAGCATAAATACACACATCATCCCACACATTATATATATATATATATATATATATATATAATATATATATATATATATATAAGTTACAGGACACCGAACTCTATTCTCCAAGAGTACTAAACCATTCCTCATTGATCTTTCTGCTAAGTTAGATTCTGATTGATTTTACAGAGTTCGATTGGCCAGACCCAGGGGCGGAATTCGGGTAGATTTTTCAGAGGAGACGGGCAAATCAATTCCATCTAGTGATGAAGTCACACTTAACATAAATGAAAATCCACGGCATTCACTATTTAGTTACTTCATCAAAACTGCTCGTGGCAAAGCGCTTAAGTTTGCAACTTTTCCACCCCTTCCTTCTCTCTCTCATATATATATATATATATATATATATATATATATATATATATATATATTAAAATGGTGTTCATGATGTAGGTATATCTGATGAGTATATATATATATGTGTAAAAGTAAGTAAACTCGTCGGGGTTGCCTAAAGTCGTTATCAGCCAATCAGCGAGGGAGTCTATCCCCTTTTCAATAGCGCTAGACCAAGGAGATTGTTTTTGCGTCTGAGGTGGAGCGCCATACCTACCATCAGCTCCTTTACCGCACAGATCCCTGTGCTACTCATACGCTGAGTTGGCGAGGGCTGGTATCGAACTAGGAACCTTATGGTTTCTAGCCGAACGCTCTACCGACTGAAATAACCCGGCGCTTGTGTGTGTGTTATATGTATCTATATTATATATTCATGGGATATATATATATATATATATATATATATATATATATATATATATATATATATATATAATCATGGGACTGTTTAGCTCAGTCGGTAGAGTACCCGCCTTGGAATCGCAAGGTTCTGGGTTCCATAACGGTTCCCACAAACTCAGCGTATGAGTAATACAGATTGGTTAATCTGGCCTATGCGGTAAAGTGGGGAGCTGACGGTAGGTGTGGCTCTCAAAATCAGGAAAAATAATCTCCCTGGTCTTGCACTAGTGAATATGATATTAGGTTGTTTAGAAGCATGAAAGAAATGCGTAAAATAAAGGAAGAACTGAGTTGAATATTATGTTCGAAATTCCATTTATTTACCGATATTTCGTGGAGCTATGTCCCTCTTCTTCAAAGAGTAACTGTTGTTTTACTCACTTCTTTTATGCTTCTAAACAACCAAAAATTATTTTCCCATAAATATATTATTATATAGATACATATAACACACACACACACACACATATATATATATATATATATAATGTGTGTGTGTATTTGGGCAGCATTCTTTCAGTTATACATGTAGAATTAAACAAAAGACATCTCTTGTTTAACAATTTTATTTTTGATCTTTTCGAATTTTCTGGCCAACTTTTTAATGTTTGGGTGGAATTCGTGGATAAGTCCACTAAAGTTCAGGTCCCGAGTACTTTCGGCACTTCGAAGTGCCATCATCAGGGGTGATGTGTTCCAGTTTTTAAAAAATTATATTAATGTGGAGGCTGGAAGGAGAATAATTAGTGAGAAAGGTGTTATAGGCATTTTAAAAACTGGAACACATCACCGCTGGTGATGGTACTTCGAAGTACCGAAAGTACTCGGAACCTGAACTTTGGTGGACTTATCCACGAATTCCACCCAAAAGTTAAAAAGTTGGCCAGAAAACTCGAAAATATCAAAAATAAAATTGTTAAACAGATGTGTCTTTTGTTTAATTCTACACACACACACACACACATTATATATAATATATATATAATATCAAAAAGTTACAACCACGTTTTTATTGTAGAGGCATAAGTAGTTAATTTAAAAGGGCTCAATATATTTCGTAAAATATGGAGCATTTATAGTTGTAGAAAAAGGTTTTTCACTCTTCCACGGTTTCGGTGTTCAAGGCACACAAAACCGTGGTAGAGAGAAAAAGTTTTTTCTACAACTATATATATATATATATATATATATATATTATATATATATATTAGTCATCCACAGAGTGTTTCGACGTATCGCGTCTCTTCAGTGTGGCTAGACATTTGTAAGCTACCTACAAGCGGATATATATATATATATATATATATGTGGTGTGTATTATATATAGAAAAGTTGCAGAAACACACACAACCTATCCAATATCGGACATATTCTGCCAAAATAACTCAATACCTGGAGAAGACAACAGATCAGAAACACGTGTCGCGTATGTAAGATAAACTGAGAACATAATATTTTATAAAAAAGAAGGTCCGCAAAATATATTAAGTTTTCTCCCGTTGGAACCAGAACATTTTATATATATATATATATATACATATATATATATATATATATATATACATATATATATAAATATACACACACACACATATATATATATATCCGGGCTGTAGGTAGTTTACAAATGAATCATGAGATATACTGACATCATGAACATAATGTATACAACATATATATATATATATGCAAGAATCTCTAGGTACTGTACGAACTCTATCATTTCTGACTTTTCTTCTCTGTGCTTTACGTAGTTTTGGTAATCAACCTTAATGGGTTTATTCCATTTAGACAAAACAATTTTCATTTCCATTTACATGTTGATTTGGAATTAAAAGGTTTAATTAGTCTTCAGCGAATTTCGTCCGGCGATAATAATACTCTCTTAATTTCTCTCTTTTCGAAGATTTGGCTTTTTAGTTTTTCCAAAAGTGGCAATGAGCAAAGAGATTAACTCCCCGGGGGTGAAAAACAATTGGATTAACCACTTTCTTATTAGTAAGCATGTCTGTCTGTATGTCGCTCTAACACCTTAGCTCCTCAAATTACATACGCTGTAGTATGAGGGTGAACTTGAGATTTCTCAAATCCTTCAGGATTCGATAAAACTAAAGTTCACCAATATCTGCCATCTTTCTCTCATATATATATATATATATAATATATATATATATATATATTACTTCAAATATACGCTTCTACATTTGGGCGCTGGTGGTTGTCGTCAGTGATGTAATATATATATATATATTAGTTAGGTAGGTAGCATTTCTTCTTTAAGACATATTTTGTTGTACTGTGCAGCCATTTTCTGTTCCAGGTCCTTTCGAGTTGCCGGATTGATGTAATTCTATCAGGCGAAAATTGGCTGATGTATTCGCCATAACAAAATACAACCCCTATATAAATAGAATACAAGCTTAATGGAACAACCCATTGTTGTATTGTTCTTGCCCTACCCCTGAAGATGGCCCGTGACTGGGCGGAAAGTACTCGGAAATAAGTTATGCCAAATACATTAGCCAATTTTTGCCTGATATAATTACATCAATCCAGCAACTCGAAAGGACATGGAATAATATTTGTAGACAGAAAATGGCCGCACAGTTCAACTATTATATATATATATATATATATATATATATATATATATATATAATAATTATTTTTAATTTTCTTGAACCATTGTTAAGTATGCTGTTATATATTAATGATTTGAAGGCAATTACAATGCATATAAAAACAAAAAGATGTTTTTTTTTGTCTTATCGATTTCAGAGTAAACCTTTATCTTCAGAGAGTTTTCAGAAATGGGCGCGCTTCTCTTTTTGTGTCATTATATATATTTTTTTTTTTTTTCTCTTCTTCCTCTCTTTTGTCTTTTCTTTTTTTCATTATGTTATAAATGAAATTGGGGCGGATAACTGTAGTTTCTTATTTTTGACATATCTGTTGAGAATGGGTTTGAATTTTAAAAATGTATAGGTATCTAATCTTGTCTGGTTAATTTCTGGTGAATATTGCAACATTGTAGCTATATTGAATTCAAAATAAAAACGGTCACATAGAAGAATTTATTTACTTAGCTTTTAATTATTTTTTTCAGTTATAAAATAAAATGTATTAATTTTATTAGATAGATAAGTAAATAAAAATATTGTCTTTAATGATATATTAGAAGGATTGATGAATAATATATATATATATATATATATATATATATATATATATATATATATATATTATATATATATATATATATAATTTGATGGTCAAAAGTGATAATACAGGAAAATTTATTTTGTAGTTTTTATCTTTATCTTTTAATTGTTGAAACTAGTTTCAATCTTAGAAGATTTTTTGTAAAATAATTTTTTAGAAAGTTTTTCAAATAATTTTAAAGAGTTGATATGCTATGAGAGGTGTGACGAAAATGCACTAGTTTCATAGCATAACCATTTGTTGAATAAAAATCTTTTTTTTCCTATCCAAGAGAATCTAACTTTGAGTATTTTAAGTTTATTGCTCTAATAAAAATTCCGTCACAACATGCCTAGCTTCAACTACACATATACAAATATAACGATTATATATATATATATATATATATGAAGTGGACAATGTGTTTGAAATGGCGAAGGCCAACAATTTTTTGGGAGAGTATGTGCTTAATTAAAGTCATACCTAATTTGTTAATTAGTTAATGATAATTAAATGAATTAGGCGTGCATATCGGTTTAAATGTAAAGCGTAAACAAATCGAGAAAAAGTCGATCTCTGTATGTACATTTCAGCCTATTATGCCTCATCAGCAGAGATCGACTTTTTCTCGATTTGTTTATGCTTTACATTTAAACCGATATGCACGCCTAATTCATTTAATATTAATTAATTAACACATTAGGTATGACTTTAATTAAGCACATACTCTCCCAAAAAATTGCACATAATCTCCCTATATATATATATATATTTTAAAAGAAAAAGGAGCATATGAGTTAATTTTCTTTGAAATCCTATCTTAACTTTTAGGATCGGTGATATCTTTTGTTTGTTTTTTTTTTCGAAATCTGAGTATATTAAGCCAGGCATGGACAATGTGGTTGTTTTTTTTATAGGAGCGATTCACATGAGACCCAGCCACGTGCAGGATATAATATAATATTTTTAAAAAGTTGATATGAAAATGAGTTTTTCCTATCCAAGTGAATCTAACTTTGAGTATTTTAAGTTTATTGCTCTAATAAAAATGGTCACAATATTCCGAGCTTCAACTACACATATATCTTATTATAATGGAGATTGTGTGTTTTTCTGTCTGTAACCGAAACTATATTCCTACTCAAGTCACTATTCTCTTAGTTATTCACATTCTCCATGATTTTATCTTTTTTATCTAAACCTCAATTATTAATAAAATTTTCATACATTATTAATACTATTAAGTATGTCTACATACAGACAACATGCAATTGTATTTATATATACAACAAAATAGCGGTTTACAGTGTGAACGGGGAGGCTAATTTGCATATTAATATTAAAAAATCGAATTTAATAAATATGTGCTTCGTATTATTGATTTTTAACTGTTTGGTTTTATTTTAATGAATATAAGCAAAAAATCTCTTCAATGAATCTTAAATGAAATCCATTAACAAGATAAAATAACTGTCATTTTATTCATTACTTCCTCTTATAACTAAATACTTAAATTAGAAAAAATAACAATGAAAGACGAGAGTGATAGAAGAGTAAGTTTCAGTTGTTCCATTTTTTATTATACTCCCTCTGTTTCAAATCTTTTTATATGTATTCTTATTTAGTTTCATTAGCCTTTCTAATTTAATACAATATTTTATTACATTAAAACTTAAATACTTGCACCCAGAGGGTGCATATATTTGCTAGTAAATATAACGATTGAATATATAAACAAATTTCATTAAACAAAACCGAATGCCAATTAATCAAGTTTTTCTATTTCTTTATTCAAGCTTCCTAATAGAAAAGCATTACTGATTTCTCCGAAAGAGTAATTTTTGGCTAACCGAGTACTTTCGGTTCGTATCCGAAACATTATCAAGTTAAAGTATATGTGACTTTTATTATTAAAACTGTTTAAGAAATATTGAGTAATGTTAATGTAACTGTTAAAATAATAGTTTTGCTTTGATCACCAAGGTAACGATAAGCAACAGTGCCAGTTTATAAGGAGTCAGAAACTACCTTCCTAGGTTTCAGCTAAACGGCTCATCAGAATTATCCTGATGGGCCGTTTAGGTGAAACCTAGGTAGATAGTTTTTAACTCGTTCAGGTCCTTATAATTTTGCACTAAGTGTATTGAGCACCTTTTACATATATGACTTTGAACATTCCTTCGGTGGATTTTTTTTCTTTTGGCAACTTCATTGATTATTTTCAGACAGAACGGATGTTTTGGTCTTTTCTAAAACATTTTCCCCCAGATATCAGCTTGTACATTTCTTTATTTACAAACTGAACTATTTGCTTTTTCCACACCGTTAGAGATGTAGTATATATATATATATATATATATATATATATATATATGCAAACACACAGATCCAAGCTGTGCTACTCATATATCCACACACATACATATTGTAAGTAAAGTAGGTGGAGTGGCCTAGTGTCGTATCAGCCAGATAGACTCTCCCTATCTCATTTAACAAGCGGTAAACTAGGGAGATGTTTTTTTTGCTTCTATAGAGTAGCGACACATCTACCATCAGCTCCCCACAGATCTAAGTTTTGCTACTAAGATATACGCACACACACATTAGATATATATATATATGTGTGTGTGTGTGCGTATATCTTAGTAGCAAAACTTAGATCTGTGGGGAGCTGATGGTAGATGTGTCGCTACTCTATAGAAGCAAAAAAAACATCTCCCTAGTTTACCGCTTGTTAAATGAGATAGGGAGAGTCTATCTGGCTGATACGACACTAGGCCACTCCACCTACTTTACTTACAATATGTATGTGTGTGGATATATGAGTAGCACAGCTTGGATCTGTGTGTTTGCATATATATATATATATATATATAGTGTGTGTGTATACATTGGTAAACACTTAAGCGTAAGACAATAAGAAAGAAAAGGATGCACATACGTAGTTAAATTTATTGATGCAAATGAATATATATATATATATATATAGATAGATAGATAAACCATCAAGAATGTTCCATTCTCTTTTCAATGGCCCGTGGGATAGCGAACTTGCAACGTTTTAAACAGATTTAGAAAATAGTGCACCGGCCCATAATGGGTGTTTTGTTTAAATCACTCGTGTTGAGTAGCCCCTCGGGTCTTGTGGAAAGAGCTCGCTCAAAATCGATTGCATTAACCGCTCCGCCAAGAATAATGAAAAAAATACACACATATATATATATATGTATGTATATGTATGTATGTAAACAAAACAAAAAAATGTAAACCAAATCTGAAAGTGCTTTCAGATTTTTATTCCAGTGCTCACAAAGCAAAATGCTGAAACATTTACAGAGAGAAGATACTAGCAGAGTAGATTTTTCGAGATGTTCTTTTTAGCTAGTATGGAAAAGTAGATAGATATTAACTAAGATATATATATTAGTATGTGTGTGTAGATAGAGAGATATAACAAAGAGATAGATAGATTAATAGTTACATAGATTGATAATATCTATTTATCAATCTATGTAACTGTTTATCTATCCATCTATCTCTTTGTTTATATCTATCTATCTACATACACACATGGAAGATAGAAAGATTGATAGATATTAATAAAGAGATTGACAGATAGTGAGATAATATATATTAACAAAGTGATATATATATATATATATATATATATATATATGGAGAGAAAGAGCGAAGCAGTTAAAAAGGGGACAAATAGGCATAAATCTACGGATTTATCAGGCTAGCTAGATAGAAAAATATATATAAGTGTACAGAATGAACCATAACTTTTCTCTAGGCACGAAAGATGATAATAACTAGTTCCTTACCAAAGTGTACAATTATTTCTTCTACCATCGTATCAGGATTCACAAAAATTTACACACGCACACATTATATATATATATATATATATATATATATATATATATATATATATATATATATATATTAGTGTGT
>CM042140.1:8262053-8279553 GCA_023376005.1 Doryteuthis pealeii
TATTTATTTTTCCCCTTGTTCTTTCGACGGGGTGGAGTGGGCTTCATAAACACATACAAATATACATACACACATACATCAACATATCACAATTGTCGCCATTATATCGTCAACATACACTTCCCCAAATGACATACAACTTGTCTGTCTGGGCGTACGTACGTACAAGTGAGAAAGATAGGAGATAGAATAAAAAGGGGGGGGGTTAAGAGCTTATATTGATGTACTAAGTACCACCCTTTCTCATATTTCAGTAAGTAATGCTCAAAATCATATATACGTTAGTTGAGTACCCAAGCTCGAGATAGATGGATAAATAGATAAAACCAGATTTGAGTTGATAGATTCGAACAGACTTGGATAGATAGATAGATAGATTCGAACAGACTTGGATAGATAGATAGATAGATTCGAACAGACTTGGATAGATAGATAGATAGATTCGAACAGACTTGGATAGATAGATAGATAGATTCGAACAGATTTGGATGGAGATATATATATATATATAGATAGATACGAACAGACTTGGATAGATGGATAGATACGAACAGACTTGGATAGATACCAATGACTCCGCACTAGTGGGATCTAACACAAGATCATTTTCTTGAGCGAAATTTAACAAGTTTCCTTCTCCTAGATTGGTTGTCTAACCAATGAAAGATAGGGCATTTAAGAACTCATATTGATGTACTAAATACCACCGTTTCTCATATTTCAGTAATGCTCAAAATCACACACACACATCTATATTATACATAGATACATACACCAACCCCTCTGCACGAGCAGGATGTGACACAAGATCAATTTCTTAAGCTGAGTTTAACAGGTTTGAATTCAGAGTTTTCCTTTTCCTAGACTGGTTACCTAGCCATGGTTAAAGAGCCCGGTCTGCCATGCTATTTGCCCATAGCTGGAGAGGGAAATGGATTCATACCTTTCTCAAGGGTATTAGCGCCATGTGAAATGCAAACAGCTTTGTCCAGGAATTGAACTCAGGTCGACTAGTCCATTTCCAACGACTAACCATTAAACCACGTGCCTCAAAATCCCATATAAGTTAGCTCCTCAATAAATTCTTCTCAATTAAACCCACTTTGGAAGACACGCTGGACAAGTAAGGACATTCTCGTAGGCCGTTCCGCTATGGACAACTACACATGGACACATCAGATTGGGCAGACCAAATATTTCAGCTCTGTGTGGATATTGGATGTACAAACATCATTTTTAAGTATTTCCTTAATTTTACTAGAGATATTATAACCCAAAAAGAAACTAGTCCTCTCAGCTTTAGAGAACAACGACTGCACCTCTGCAGAAGTGTAGAACCCCCTCCCTCAATGGGGCCATCTGTTGGCCGTGGGTGTTGATCCATGCTGCTTAAGGATGGAACCCTGGTGGTTGAGCAGTCCACTTTGGTCTTTATTAGACGGGCGGTCGGAGAGACCACCTCCGATCACATCAAGCCCTAGCTCCAATATAATAGTCCCAATCCTATGCCCATATGGCAACACCGAACTTTTTTTATCATGTGCTACAAGGCAGTGCCTGAGTGTCTTAGACTTTAACGTCATACACATGACACTAAAGTCTATCTGATGGTGATGTCCAAATTGATGAGCTCTGGGGAATGTGGAGTACAATTTCATCACCATTACGCCCAGGTCCACCAAGACCCGGTGTGGTAGTACCTGTTAGGATCCCATCTATGGGTTAAATAGAAAAAAAAAAGAATTTTAAGAAATGTGTTTAGAAAATTGAGTACCCATGATGAATGAATAAAACTATGTTTTCGGCATAAAATAACCCGTCAAGGGGTTGACATTTAATTATCCAACCAACTAAAACGAAACAAAAGAAATGAAATATTCATTAATAGAATTGGACTCTTTTAAAGTCAATGTTAACTTTTATTTGCAAATTTACTAAATCTTATCATCTGATGAAGATGGTTTAATTTAATTAAATAGTTTATTTTTAATTATTTTTAGTCTATGTAGGTTAATTCCACCGCTGAAAATGCTTATATGAAAGAAGAAGAAGAAGAAGAAAATAATAATCTATATATAATGGAGATAGACTGCATTTTTGTCTGAAGCCGAAACTATATTACTACTCAAGTCACATTTCCTTTAATTATTACGTCAAATTCTCCATGATTTCATTCTTTTAAACCTTCAGTTATTAATAAAAATTGTTTTACATTATTAATACTGTTGATCATATCTACGTACTAATAACATGCAATTGTATTTATATATACAACAAAATTAGCGATTTACAGTTGAACGAGAAGGCTAATTGCATATTGATATTTAAATTTTTATTTTAATTAAATATGTGCTTGGTATTATTGCATTTCTAATTGTTTGGTTTTATCTTAAGAAATATAAACAAAAATCTGAGATAAATCTTAAAAAGAAATTTATTACAAGAAGAAATAACTGTAATATACCTTATTCCTATTTTAACTAAATAGTTAAATTAGGAAAATTTACCAATGTAAACAGGGGAGTATGGAAAAGATGGAATAGTTAGTTTCAAAAGTTGTTCTATTTTTCGATTATACCCCCTCTGTAGCAGATCTTTTTATCTGCATTCTTAGGTCAGTTTCATTAGCCTTCTTTAATTTAATATTGATATTTTATTATAATAAAACTTAAATACTTGCACCGGAGGGTGCATATATTTGCTAGTAATAATAATAATAATAATGTTGATTACGAAAAAAAGAAGAGAACTGTGTAATATGACTTTGCAGTTCCAGGCAGATTCACAGGTGAAAGTGAAGAAAATGAAAAGATGGATAAATTACCTGACTTTGCCAGAGAATTTGAAAAGGTTGTGGAATATGAGAGTGAAAAGGATACCAT
The DNA here is from genome assembly GCA_023376005.1 of Doryteuthis pealeii. Classification (NCBI taxonomy): domain Eukaryota; kingdom Metazoa; phylum Mollusca; class Cephalopoda; order Myopsida; family Loliginidae; genus Doryteuthis; species Doryteuthis pealeii. Next base: position 8,264,936 of record CM042140.1, read on the forward strand.
TGTATTTGGTGCACTTGGAACGTCCCAATAAACTTGGAAAAAAGACTGAAGATCTGGAAATCAGAGGAAGAATTTGAGACCAATTCCAGACTACTGCATTACTACAATCAGCTATAAATACTTGGAAGACCTGAGGGACTTGTTGTCACTCAGACGTGATGTTGAAAAACTCAAAAGAAATCGAAATAATAATGAAACTGTTAATGTTATCTAGTTAAAACTTCGATTGGTTGGATTTTACGGCATGTCAACCCCTGTTAGGCTATTTTATGCTAAAAATATTGTTTTATTCATTCTTCATGAGTACTCAATTTCTTTAAACAAATATTTTTAAACATAGATGGGGGCCCTCACAGGTAATCCCACTGCGTGTCAGAGTGGACCTGGGAGTAATGGTGATGAGGATCAGTCGGTGTATTCTTCCGCCTTAGTCGAGAGGGCGGTCCCGGATTATGATATGACAGAAAATAACCGTAAAAAATTGATGATAATGATAATAAAACCGTTCATGTCAGCTAGTTAAATGTTCGATATCACCCAGAATAAAAATAAATTGCATCGAAACACCGACAAACGAGTCAGTCTCAGATTAGGACTCGTATATAAACAAGTTTCAATAGTGCAAAAGAGATGCACGTCTGGGGAGGGGGGTGGAGTCTTGCTGCACATAAAACCGGTTTTTATTGGCATTCCCTTGGTCGATGAATATACGTCGTCTTATTTTAAAGATGGCGATGTTGTAATTCAACCGGACAACGGCCAAGTAAAAGAGATATAAGTACTTTACGTCAGCTCAAGCTGGTCTTTCGGGGAAATAGCCAAACTGAAGCTTCGTTTTCAAAATGGAAACATGACGATGCATCATGGGATAGAGGCGGAAGAGGAATGGCGTAAAGACAGTTTCAACGTATTTCTTCTGTTCGCCGACAGGTGGTGCATGATGTAATGCCACTAACTTTGGAAAACTGTTTATGACGTGAAAAGCTCTGCAGATTCTCAGGAAGATATCCCGTGGTGTTTCCATCAAGAGTTTCGGGTTTCTATACATTTATTTTTATTCGTTTTGTGTTCTTTCGTGCATTCTACTGTCGGAGCGACAGAGGAAACATTGTTCACTAGCTGGGGTAGGTTTTCACGTTTACACTGGGTGGGGAACCCGGGTGGAACGCCGCAAGAGTTGGGTCGTTAAAATGGAGACATATATTGCAGTGAATCGCTACATTTCTTTTATAACATCGATAAAAATAAAAACAGATTTATCAATTTTAGTGGAATTATTACTTTACGTTTCAGTGGAATTATTACTTAGAGTAACATTGCGTTCCGAGGGAAAGATTATCGTACGTCCATAAGAGTGTGTAGCCTGAGATTTCTTTGTCAAATTTGAAATCTGAATATTTCGCAGATAAATATATCAGTAAGTTTGACATTAGTATTAGCTTAATTTGATCTGAGATTTTTATCTATTAATAGTGGAGATTTGGTCTTTATTTGACTGTAACCAAAATTACGTCATTGTTTTCGTCACAATTACCAAAATCATCCATACATAAAATAAAGAACTATTAAAATTAATATAATAAATAAAAGCTGTTCCTTATAATTCAACTTTTGAAACTATATATTATTTAAATAAATAAATTATATAAACTATGAAATTAATTTAAAAATTGTATTACTTTAAATGGGAAAAAATATGAGAGATTTGTAATCAATTTTAAGAATTATTTTTTACTCTTGCCTACAGATACAAGAAGTTAACTAAAAATTTACAGATGAATAAATACGTATGATTTTGTGTAAAATTCATTTGAAAAAAATATTCAAAATGATTATTTAATTAATAATCAATAGATGCTTGCAGCATTTTTATTTGAGGGGGACAGAACTAAGTTTTCTTTTAAATTTTTTTATTTTATTTAATTTTTTTTACCCATTTTTTTTTTTTTTTTTTTTTTTTTTTTTACCCTTTAATGAATTTTGATGATCTTACTTTTTTTTACCTTTTATTTTTTATTTTGTTTTAATTTAATTTTATTTTTTTTATATATTTTTTTTTATCCTTTTAATGAATTTTGATGATTTCACTTACTAATAGAAATAAAATTTAAAAAAAAAACCCTCTGACACTGAATTTTTAATTCCAACCCACACACGCAATACTTTTCAAAAAAATTTTTTACACCGCCCAGAGAGTGTCTTTTTTATTAGTCTTATTATAATGGAAATTGTGTGTGACTGTAACCGAAACTATATCAGTACCCAAGACAATTCCCTCAATTATATACACTAGCAAATATATGCACCCTCCGGGTGCAAGTATTTAAGTTTTAATGTAATAAAATATTGTATTAAATTAGAAAGGCTAATGAAACTAAATAAGAATACAGATAAAAAGATTTGAAACAGAGGGAGTATAATAAAAAATAGAACAACTGAAACTTACTCTTCCATCACTCTCGTCTTTCATTGTTATTTTTCTAATTTAAGTATTTATTTATAAGAGGAAGTAAAGAATAAAATGACAGTTATTTTATCTTGTTAATGGATTTCATTTAAGATTCATTGAAGAGATTTTTGCTTATATTCATTAAAATAAAACCAAACAGTTCGAAATCAATAATACTAAGCACATATTTATTAAATTCGATTTTTTAATATTAATATGCAAATTAGCCTTCCCATTCATACTGTTAACCGCTATTAGTGGTATATATAAATGCAATTGTATGTTGTCAGTATGTAGACATAGTTAACAGTATTAATAATGAAAGACAATTTTATTAATAATTGAGGTTTAGATAAAAATAAAATCATGGAGAATGTGATGTCAATAACTAAGAGAATTGTGACTTGAGTAGGAATATAGTTTCGGTTACAGATAGAAAAACACACAATCTCCATTATAATAAGATTACATTCTCCATGATTTTATTTAAACCTCAATTATCCATAAAATTGTTTTGAATTATTTATACTGTTGGCCTTATCTACGTACTTATAAAATGGAATTCTATTTATATGTACAAACAAAATAGCGGTTTACAGTGTTAATCGGAAGGCTAATTTGCATATTGATCTTAAAAATTATTCTGATAAATATGTGCTTTGGTATTATTTTAATAAATATGAGCAAAAATCTCAGGGATAAATCTTTAAAGAAATCCATTAACAAGAAGAAATAACTGTAATTTTATTCTTTAATTCCTAATTTAACTAAATAGATTAGGAAAATTTAGCAATGAAAGATGGGAGTGATGGAAAATGATGGAAGAGTTTGTTTCGAAGTTGTTCCATTTTTTTATCATACCCCCTCACCTCTATTTCAAATCTTTTTATCTACATTCTTATTTAGTTTCATTAGCCTTTCTAATTTAATATATTTCATTACATTACAACTTAAATACTTGAACCCGGACGGAGCATATTTTTGCTTGGCTTGTATTGTATAATGCTCTATTCATGAGATTCATAGAGAAGACTTAATTATTAGATTACGGTCATCATACTGAAAGCATCGGTTCTCGCTCAATCACCAAACTTAATTAGCGATGAGCAACAACGGGTATTGTAAGCAACCTGAACCCTTTGTTTATCAAAATATAGACAAAAATAATTGTAAAACAAGAACGTAAAGGTTTTCCCAATTGTAATGAATCCCCTTCGAACGACCTCCCAAGGGTTTAGAAAAGAGTCTTGGGAATTAGAAATCAGAGGAAGTATTGAGACCATCCAGACATCAATATTGTTGAGATCGGCTAGAATACTCAGAAGAGTTCTGAAGACCCGAGGAGACTTGCTGTCACTCAGGCTCCAGTGAAGAGCCACCTGCTAACTTAGGTGTGAAAAACTCTCAAAGAGTGAAATATTAATAATAACTAGCAGGACCTGTGGATATACCACAGTATGATGATCTAATTACTATAGCTATTGCAAAATAGTCCAATATGTAAAAGGTATATTAATCTTGATTTAACTCTTTTCTTTTTTCATTATGATCGATTGAAACAGATTAGCGTTATCGCTTCCGTGCGCATGCGCTCTCTCTCCTATTTCCTTTCTTTCTAATATTTTTCTGTGTAGCTTGTCCCTTTTCTTCCCTTTTTATTTTAATAATAAAACCGGAATGGTCCATTATTTAGCCGAGGTGACGAAACTCATAAAAATAAGAATTCGGCGTATAAGCAACAACAGATAATCAGGATTTACATTTTTGCATTTCATCTTGAACGATTTGGACGGTCTCATTTTCGACCAGAGGGTGTGTCAAGATTATGATGTTCACACAATTAAGGAAAACAAGTATTAATAAATAAATAATGCTCGATTCATGAGATTCCTAAGAAGCCTCAACTATTATCACACTGAAAGCATCGGTTCCCGCTAGATCAATAAAGTTAAGCAGCGATGGGGAACTGCGAGTATTGTAAACAACCTGGGTCCTTTTCTTTTTTTATCAAAATATAGACAAATACTTGGACGTGGACAGAAAAACTGAAAAGAACTGTGGGACATGAAGGTAATAGTCATACTAATTGTAATTAGTCCCCTTGGAACGGACTCCAAGGATTTAGAAAATAATCTGGGGGAACTGGAAATCAGAGGAAAAATAGAGACCATTCAAACAACAGCTAGAATACTCAGAAGAGTCTTTAAAACCCGAGGAGATTTGTTGTCACTCAACTTCCAATGGAAAATTCGCAAGGAGTTATATTATAATAATAATAAACATTTTTTTGCGCCCCGTTTCAAATATTCTTATTTAATATCAATAATTTTCATGGAGATCTACTTGAGCAACAAATGGTAACGTGTAAGGTACTGCCACTTCGAATTAGAGTACATCTGGGAGTAATGGCAAAGAACAGGGGGACGCCACTCGCCCAGGATCCCCATAACTGGATCCCCACCACCGAATGCAATTTATAGTCAGGAAACACATACACTCTCTCATGTATCATTATACATTGAGCTCTTTTTAGGGATTTATAAAAATCCTTGTATGAGTATATATGTTTGCGCCTACAATAGCATACAGTATGGTTGTACAGTGAGATTTTAAAGATCCCAAATAGAATCATCCCTTATAACCAGTCATTTGGATTACCTTATATATATATATATATATATATATATATATATATATATATATATATTATATATATATATATTGAGCACTTTGTATTTGTTTTTTCTCAGTCTTAACCCCTGGATACTGTGCGCTTCCAACGATCGTACTCATACCCACCGGTAAGCTACTACTTATACATTAACATAGATAGATAGATAGATAAGTAAAAACACTATGACCATCAACCATGATAAAGGTTGCAAAATTATTTGCTAGATCAAGCTGCAATACATCGAAGAGCCCAGATAACTATAACTCCTTTTTTTCTTTCTTCTGTTTAATGGCATATCAACCTTTGTGGGTTATTTACTACCAAATACTTCCTTATAGAAGAACAATAGTGATAATATGCAACGCAAAATTGAAACGGGGATGACTCGTTTCATACTTTTCCCAAAGGTATTAATCCAAAAGTGAAGGTAAATAGCGTGACTGGGGTTCGAACTCGCTTACTACAATGTCGTAGTTATGAATAGGACAAAACGTCTTCGGGATACTTGATGAGTATTCAAATTTTTAAAACTTGATTTTTAACACATTTATTTTAAACTCATTTTTTCTATTCAACCCATAGATGGGACCCTAAAAGGTACTACCACACCTGGTCAGACTGAACCTGAGAGTAATAGCGATGAAGGGGTACTCCACACTCCCCAGAGCTCCAGAATTACCAGTACGCCATGAGGAACCCCTGTACTCTTTCTTATTTCACCCCCTAAAGTATATAATTCTGGATTATACCCCCAACCAAAAAATTAATATTCCAGTTAGTTTTTCTTTATCTATGTAATATCTGGTTTATGGGTTTTTTATGGCTGCTATATCCATTGACTTTATTGTCTGCCTGTTCCTGCCATTCACTATTACTATTTCCCATACAATAAACATAGACGTCTTCACTTTGCAGTTCTAGGCGAGATTTATGCCCCAAAAGCTGTTACTCTGATTGTGTCTGTCGAAATTATATTGTTATAGCTTCCAGGATTATTTTACTGCTCTTTGGTCACGAGGCACAATTCTAATGGCGCATGCGCTAAAATCTTGTGGAACTTCTTGGGCTTTAATGTACATCAAATCTATTTTCTTTTTATATTTATTTTTACAGACGCAAACGTTTATTTTGGGTATACATCTAAGTACTATCATATAACACAGCTACACTATTATTTTAGTTCTTGTGAGATTTTCACACCATCTCAAAGGAAAATGGTGATTCAGCAATTCACGAATAACCATAGCAAAATGTGGAGGAGCACCATCTTGCATAAAATAAAGCCTTCAATATTCTCCCAAGTATTGACAACTGGCTAGATTTCATCTTAAAATAGGGAGTTACTTTTCAATCACCCTGTATAATTGGTCTGAAAATTTCCCAATGATCTTGTATAGTGGGCGTCACGAGGGAGACTAACATGAGTTCAAATCCTGGACGAGGCTGTTTGCCTTTCACTTCAAGGTAACTTATTCATTATTTATTTGTTTGGTATGCCTCCTTGAAAATCTCCTCGTCGTGTATTATTCGACATCTTAGAAAATATATATATATATATATAATTGTTTTTTTCTTTTGGCCAAAATATTGTACTAATAGATTATTTTTTGTTGGTACGATTATCTTGGTCTTTTCTTTTTTCCAAAAAAATTTTTCTCCCCGGTTGATGTTTGGTAGTATATTTTTACAATCAAACTATTTGCTGTTTTTTTTTTCACCGCGAGGATTTACCAACGAGTTTGGTATATTAAATTATATATATATATATATATATATATATATATATATATATATATATCACTGGTTCTTGCTTTTTGTGCAAAAAGCATGAAGATTTGATTTATATTGGAAGATATTTAGAAATTAAAATATACATAGAAATAGCATTGAAATTCTACTTAGGAATGTCCAGCATTTGTAAATCTCAAAAGTAAACAAATCAATACATCAGAGGGCTTTACCCCCTCCCCCTCCGACCACTCTACCAATGCGATGCTGGGTAACCGCTTTCTAGTCGTATATAATGAACTCTTAATCATCGCCCAGAATCCTTGTGGGTGATACAAAATTTACCGACGCCTCAATATTCCTTCTTCCTCCCTTTTAGATGCCTTTGAGTGTCGTCTTTCGCTAAAAAGGTCTTATCGCTGACAAATTAGTTGGTTTATCATGTTGAGGTCGACTGGGCATTGCAATATAGCTTAACTGCTAAGACCCATCTTTCTTTCTTTCTTTCTTTCTTTAACGTAAAAGAAATCACCAGTCTCGATTATAGAGTTTAAAACTTAGTTCGTCCATCCCCCCACCCCCAATGTGTCTTTGTTCGGCTTTGATCTCCACAGTTGGAGATTGACCCTTGTAATCTAATTCCAACTCTAAAGATGCGGGGAGTGGGACCATTTGATCATCAATCAGGGGGCACTACATATTCTCTTATCTAGTGAAACCCCTTCAAGAATTCAGCGCGTTCCCTAATCATCATTATCATTATGTCGCGTTAGCACTATGACAATCTCTCGCCAACCGTCCCTATCATTCATTGCCCTCGAGAGGTCTTCTGCACAGCATCCAGTATACACACAGAACTGGTCAATGTATTAGTATTATTTGTATTATTCGGACTATTATCCTCATCTTCATTGTTATCTGTACAACGTTTCGGCTGATGTACCCTCTGGCCTTCTTACAAATAATACTAATTATCAAGCCTCATCTCAAATCTTTTCAGAGAAAAGGTCAATGTATGTCTTTGCTGGACAGCCCACACTTCTATATGTTGCATACTCATACACATATGTTGGGTACATACACAATTGTTCTTTTACTGGAGAGAGGAGGGAGAGATAGACACAGATAGAGAGATGCATAACTTACTTCTTTGGCCATTGGTGATCTCTAGTCGTTTCTATTCTTTCTCTGTGCCTTCTATTTCTGTTCTTGCTGGTTGGTCGTCCTTGATTCATTTCTTCTTCTAGGTCAGTCTTGTTGCCAAGACATTCATCAACCACAAAACCATATTATTTATTTAAACCTTTATTTACTTAACTAAACAGATTTCTCTAACTAAACACAGCGCGCGTGTGCAGTGAGTCCCAGCTAAGGCAGATACGCCTTATTTGCTTGACGTTCAAGCTGAAACTGAGAGCCAACCAGGTCCCACGTGACTTCATGTATTTCGCGGACTTTCTGTAATATTCCATGGAAAGTCCCTCTCGTGATATGAAAAGGGGCCATCCCTTCAAAAATACAGGGGGTTGACAATAATCTATGCATAGATTATGTAACATATAGAAGAAAGTCTATTTCTATGGAGGGGGCATGGCATAATGGGTAGAGTCGAAGGAAATGGGCTCATCGATCCGAGTTCACATCCTAGACGAAACGGTTTACATTTCACATAGCACAAATACCATTGGGAAAGGTATGAATCCAAGTATACACCCTCCAGCTAGGGGTAAATGGAAGGGCAGACTGGGCTCCTCAACTTTGGTAAGGCAACTCGTCAAGGAGAAGGAAAACTCTGAATTCATTGATTATCGGTCATATAGAAACCCGGTCTCACAGACAAATTAATGCTGCAACCGTACAGTAGCACTGATACTACGGCATGGGAGAACAGTCGCTTTAACTTGTCAGGGAGATTAGTCTTCTATATGACTGACAATCTATTTATAGTGGACCATGCCTTTCCTATGCGTGCATTCATATCGCTTTTCCCTAATAATCTTTCTTATTGGACCTCCATTTCTTAATACAGGGTATGTAATCTATATCTGTCTATACGTAACACCAACACAAGGGAGGCTTGTGCAGAAGACCATGCGACCTGGCGACTCCTCGTCAAACAAGGAACGAAGAGGAGTAAAAAAGAGAGGAAAGAATCCGCCACGGAAAAGAGAGCCAAAAGGAAGGAGTGAAAACAAACTCCAGCAAGCATCGCTGTTTGTTTGCAGTCACTGCTCCAGAGACTGTCATTCAAAGATTGGTCTGTTCAGCCACTCACGCAGGTGCAGATAAAAGAAAAAAAATGGACATTACGCCATCGTCTTTAGTAGATGGAAAGATGCCAACAACATATATAAAGGACAGTTGGTGAATATGTGTGTGTGTGTCCGGATAAAACTACGAAAATAAAATAATTAACGACAAAATAAATATAGATACACACACATTAAAAGAGATGCGTGGTGTAATGGTTAGAGTCGTAGGAAATTGACTCGTCAACCCGAGTTCAAATCCTTGACAAGGCTGTTTTCATTTCATATAGTGCTAATACCCTTAGGTAAAGGTATGAATCCAAATATTCTCCCTCCATCTATGGGTAAATAGTAGGGCGGACTGGGCTTTTTAACCTTGGCTAGGTAACCAGTCTAGAAGAAGGAAAACTCTGAATTCAAACATGTTAAACTCCGCTAAAGAAATTAACCTTGTGTCACATCCTGTTCGTGCGGAAGGGTTGGTAAATATATCACCAGAGCTTGCTTTTTGTGCAAGGTGAATATTTTATTTATATCTGGATAAATATTTAAAAATAAAGATTTTAATAGTCCGAGAAAAAGTCATTAGTTGCGTTCGGGATTAAAACATAAATCAATTATCTTTGACCAAAACAATAAATGGATCTGCGAGACTAACTTTTTATTTACCACCACTACTCAGGCAACGCCGACTAGCCGCTTCTAGTATATATATAAAGAGTAGTTAGTGTGTATGTATGTATGTCAGGATGAAACTACTAAAATTAAACAATTAACGTAAATATATATATATATATATATATATATATATATATTTATATATATATATATATATATATATATATATATAATATATAGTATATTAGAAAGATTGAAAAAACACAGGTTTATATGGGTTAAGTGATGAGTTTATTGGCCGACGCTGTGCAGTGTTTCGATCTATTAATTAGATCATCTTCAGGGCATTTGTTGGTATATGGTCTCGTTATTATGTGATAAAAAATGTCTTATTACCTTCCATATACCAACAAATGCCCTAATGATGATTTAATTGATAGATCGAAACACTGCAGCGTTGGCCAATAAACGCACCACTTAACTCATTTAAACCTGTGTTTTTTCAATCTTTCTTAATATACTACATACCATCAGATTCACTTCCTTTTATTCACATTATATATATATATATAATATATATATATATATATATAACCTTAAATATCACCAGTGAATGATTTTCATGCTAAAATTATGAAGATTTGATTTATATTCGAAGGTGTTTAAAATTTAAAATTGATTTTTAAATTAAAGGCGGGGGGGGGGGCGTGTAAAATAACTAGATTAATTTGCCGACAAAAAACACGACTCGGAAAATATCTAGGTTGGGCCCGAAATTCGCCTGACGCCGGCACACTAAAACAGCCATAATCAGAGCAGGAGGACGGGACGACAAAAGATCAAAATTACCAAGAAAATATTCAGACATATTCTTTCAAACCTACTGTTGCCCGGTCGGCAAATACAAAGGGAAGGCACTCTTGGTAGCCAACCATTTTTTTCTTCCCCAGTGGAACGGTGTGTGTGTGGGGGGGAGTCTAAATACTATAGCCTCTCCTATCGCTCCAGTCTCTCTCTCCACGACTTTCATGCTTTTACTCTCTCTATCTCTTCCCCTCTCTCTCTCTCCACCTCTACCTCTCTCTCTCACCTCTCCATATTTCGTCCATATTTCTGTTTTTCATTTCCTCTCGGAGTTTTTTTTCTCTCTCAGTCTTTATATTTCTCTTTCTTGCTACCCTCTCTCTTCTTTTCACATCCATCCGCCCCTATTTCACACTCTCTCTATCTGCTTTCACACCCCACCCCCTACGCTCTCTCTGCATCTTTTTCACCCCTCCGTCTTTCTCTTCCTCTCTGCATCTTCTTTTAAACCCCCCTTTCTCTTTTTATCATACTCTTCCTCTAGTTTCTCTCTCTCTTTCTGTTTTCTTTCACCCACCCCTCTCTCTGCTTTTTCCACATCTTTCTATCTCTCTCTCCTTTTTCCACATCTTTCTATCTCTCTCTCCTTTCCACATCTTTTTCTATCTTCTATCTCTCTCTTTTTCCACATCTTTCTATCTCACATCTTTCTATCTCTCTCTCCTTTTTTCCACATCTTTCTATCTCTCTCTCCTTTTTCCACATCTTTTCTATCTCTCTCTCTTCCTATCTATCTATCTATCTATCTGCTTTTTCCCACATCTAGAATACATCCACTGATCCTCTCAATGGGACCACCTGTTTGCCGGGGGTGGTAACCCGTTATGCTTAAGGACAGAATACTGATGACTGAGCAGTCCATAACATGCAACTTTACTTTGGCGTTTAGGCTAGTAGGTCGATAAAAGAAGCCCACCCCCGATTAATCGACTGGTCACGTCAAGCCCTAGCACTTATATGATTGTCCCAACCCAATTGCCTTTATGGCAACCCCCAAACCCTTTTTATCACTTATGTGCTAGAAGGCTGTGAGTGATGAGCTGAGGTGTGACGTTAAACTGCATCTAGGTGATGTTCCAATTCTGGAACTCTAGGGAATGTGGAGTACCCTTCGTCGCCATTACTTCCATGTCCACCCTGACCAGAGTAGTAGTACCTGTTAGGGTACGATCTATGAATTAAATAGATCAACGTAAAGTCGTCGGGGTGGCCTAAAGTCTGTATCAACCAGTCAGCGAGGGAGTCTATCCCTTTTTCAATAGCACTAGACCAAGGAGATTGTTTTAGTATCTGAGGTGGGGCGCCACACCTACCATCAGCTCCTTACTTTACCGCACAGATCCCTGTGCTACTCATACGCTGAGTTGGCGAGGACCGGTATCGAACTAGAACCTTGTGGTTTCTAGCCGAACGCTCTACTGATGAGCTAACCCGGCCCCTAAAAATGAGTATTAAAATGTGTTAAAAAAACTTGAATACCCAACAAGGGTTGACATGCCATAAAATTCAACTAACCAGGTAATAATCATTTCCTAAGATTTGCCTAACATGGCACAAGGCCAGAAAAATGTGGTACCCTATGGAAATTTAACTCATTATCAATGGTCGGTTCATCCTTGTCGCTAAATACGTGAGATGTCCTATCACCAGTAATTATCGTTTCCAAAATATTTTCATCCCCCAACCTCTCCACTTCGTCAAGTTGAAACGAATAAAAACAATGTGGGGGTCTGTAATCCAATACAATTGGTCAGTGAGGCAAACGGGGCTTCTGTGGTCTTCCCCAAAGTACTGAACATTGGTACCAGCAGGTTAAGATGCTTTTCAACAACACTCGGATTATATTACAATGACTGGTTTATGTCGGGTGTCATGGGCTCAAGCTGAAGAACCCTCCCTTCCCATCCCAAGACTTGCGGGGTGGGCCAAGTAAAAAACAAAACAAAACAAAAAAAAGACTAGAAGTAATGGGATTAGATAGACAGTTTATCACCTTTATTTACACTGAGTCAGAAAGAAGAAAAAAAAAGAAGTCCGACTGGTGGTCATAGTGTAATTATTGACAGTAAAAATCTGGACTTTGCTATTTGAGTCGGTCCTTGATCAGAAGAAAGAGATGTGATTATTTTATTTTGAACTTATCTAAAAATCCAATCTCAATTTCACTAACAAAACAAAAAAGAACTGTAAGAAAATAAAGTTTCCTTGAGGTTTATATATATATATATATATGTATGCCTGTGTGTGTGTATTATATATATATATATATATATATGCGTATATATGTATATGTGTGTGTGTGAAGAAAAGGGAGTGAATCCGACGGTATGTAGTATTTTTTTCATTCTTTCTTAATATACTACATATATCTTTGTATGTGTATATATATATATATATAATATAATATATATATATATATATATATATATATATATATATATCAAGGAAATTATTTTCTTACAGTTTTTCTGTTTTGTCTTGTGAGTGAAATTAAGATTGGATTTTTAGATATGTTCAAAATAAAGTTATTTTCTTTTTAGCCCATAACGAAAAATATTAACATACTTTATCTTATCTTACTTTATTATGACACTAAAATCATATTAAAAACAAACAAACAAATAAATTTACCAATATGAATACACGTATTCACTAAACAAAAATGTTAATCCTATATTAACCAAATCTTAACATTTCTTTGCACAAGTCAATAATATTACTCATGAAATCAAAAATGCCCCCTTTTTTTCAAATGTCACTCTTCACTGAATATTCTTTATTCTCTAACCGTAACCGTCAACAAACATCACTAATTTCTCCATTTTCAAAAACAAACAAAAATATTTTTTCGAACACTTCAAAATTCTCTGTATTTTGATAGTTTTAACTTCAAATATCAAAACATTTTACCCCCCCCCTCCGACCAATAAGCTGGTCATGTCAAGCCCTAGCACCTATATGATTGCCCACCCTATTACCTTTATGGCAAGCGCCAACCCTTTTTATCATATGGGTGCTAGAATGTGGTGACTGAGGGTCTACATATCCTGGGAATGACGTTAAACTATCTGATGGCGAGGTTCCAGTTTTGGAGGTTTGGGGAATGTGGAGCACCCCTTCATCACCATTGCTCCCTGGTCCACTCTGATCCGGAGTGGTAGTACCTGTTAGGGTCCCATTTATGGATTAAATAAAAAACTATGAGTTGATAAACAAAATTGTATTATCCATTAAAAATTGATTTATTTCAAAACTTTATCGGCATTAAATGACCCACCGAGGTTGATATGCCGTAAATCAAAACAAACCAAATTTTATCCTGATAAAGGCTTTTATGAACTAGCTGGTTGAAGGTATTTTTCCCGAAAAGTTAATGCAATATGAAAGTGATATTTTACCTCCTCCTGTCACCAAGTCTTTTCCCAACGAGTAAATGTAAATATTTTATCCCCCCACCTTTAGAATATTTTTTTAGCGGTTTGAAGGCTTTTTTATGGACACACAACTTTTTTTAGTGGTTTGAAGGCGTTAAAAGTAAACCACTCCCTGGTTTTTTATCGACAAGTAAGAGTAAATATCCCCCCACCTTTAAGATACATTTTCTTTTTTGGTATTTTCAAATCTCTGTGCTACTCTCTCATATACATATATATTCATATATGTAATGAATTTAAATAATCTATCATGAATTATTTAAATTTATTTAAAGATATATGTCATCATGTCCTTTTTTCTATTAACTTTAACTTAACTAATCAATTCATTTTAGAATCTAACAGACAGAAAATTCATTCAACTGTAGCATATGGAAATCTAATTGATTACAATGGAGTTATCAGAATAATAATTAATTAGAATTATTTTTATTTTTTAAAGAATTATAATGGTTAAATTACAAAAAATACTTACAATACCGGGTACTCGTTTGATTACCTCATTTTAGGGATGACCTAGTCTTTAGAGATACTTTTTTACAATATCACAATTTTTCTTTAATGCATACATGTCCAGCACGTAAACTTTGACACCCCCTGGC
>CM042140.1:8283314-8290814 GCA_023376005.1 Doryteuthis pealeii
TCAATAAAAAGTAAAGGAATGGAAGCGAAGGAAGGAAGGAAGGAAGAAGGGAAGGAAGGATGAAGTGAGGCAATGAAGGAAGGAAGGAAGGAAGGAAGGAAGGGAAGGAAGGATAGGAAAGAAGGAAGGAAGGAAGGAAGAAGGAAGGAAGGAAGGAAGGAAGGAAGGAAGGAAGGAAGGAAGGAAGAAGGAAGGAAGAAGGAGAAGGAAGGAAGAAGGAAGAAGAAGAAGGAAGCGAAGAAAAGAAGGAAGGAAGGAAGGATGAGGAAATTATGTGGTCTTACAGAAGCTATATTGCAATGCCCAGTCGACCTCAACATGAAAAACCAACTATTATTTTGTCAGCGATAAGACCTTTTTAGCGAAAGACGACACTCAAAGGCATCTTAAAAGGGAGGAAGGAATATTGAGGCGTCGGTGAATTTTTTGTTCACCCACAAGGATCTAGGCGATTGATTAAGATCATATTATTATCGACTAGAAACGGTTTACCCAGCATCGCATTGGTAGAGTGGTGACAGGGGAGGGGTAAAGCCCTCTGATGTATTGATTTGTTTACTTTTTGAGATTTACAAATGCGACATTCCTAAGAAGAATTTCAATGCATTCTATTGTATATTTTAATTTTAAATATCTTCCAATATAAATTAACACTTCGCTTTTTTGCACAAAAAGCGAAGGACCAGTGATATAATATATATATACCAAACTCGTTTGGTAAATCTTCGCGGGAGAAAAAGAAAACAGCAAATAGTTTGTTGTGTAAAAATATACTACCAAACATCAACCGGGAAGAAAAATTTTTTTGAAAAAAGAAAAGACCCAAGAAATCTTACCAACAAAAAATAATCTATTAGTACAATATTTTTGGCCAAAAGAAAAAAACCTATATATATATTTCATACTAAAACCGCCAGGATTGACTAAAGCTAATAAAGTAAAAGTGCTCAATACCTAAGTAGAGCAAATAATAAAGATTAAATCTAATGAGTCAGACGAACCTGCGAAACTTTTTGTAGTTCGTCTGACTCATATATATATATATAATATATATACTTGTCGATAATTGTTTATTTGATAGTTTCATGCATACATACATATACACACCGACTGCCCTTTATTTATGTATAAATTTGTGTGTATGTTTGTAAATTAAGAATTATTGGACCAGTATTTCTTTCTATCGTAATTCTCTGCCTTCTTATTACACCTTTCTTATAGTCTTTCTTCTTCTCTTCTATTCTTTCTTCTTCTTCTATTATTATTCTTTCATTATTATTCTTTCTTTCTTCTTCTTATATTATTCTTTCTTTCTTCTTCTTCTTATTATTCTTTCTTTCTTCTTCTTATTATTATCTTTTCTTATTCTCTTATTATATCTTCTTATCTTTATATTATTCTTTTCTTATTTCTTCTTCTTATTTCTTCTTCTTATTTCTTCTTCTTATTTCTTCTTCTTATTTCTTCTTCTTATTTCTTATTTCTTATTCTTATTTCTTATTTTTTTTTTTTCTTAATTTTTTCTTTATTCTTATTCTCTTATTATTCTTTCTTATTATTCTTTCTTCTTTCTTTCTTATTCTTCTTCTTTCTTCTTTCTTTATTCTTATTCTTTCTTTATTCTTATTCTATTCTTATTCTTCTTTTTTTCTGCTAATTATCTGACCTAAATGTCACCGATTACATTTTCTAAGATGTCGAATAATACACGACAAGGAGATTTTCAAGGAGGCATACCAAAACAAATAAATAATGAATAAGTTACCTTGAAGTGAAAGGCAAACAGCCTCGTCCAGGATTTGAACGTTCTTTGTTTAGTCTCCTCTGTGACGGCCCACTATATTCAAGATCTATTGTATCTGGAAATTTTCAGAACCAATTTACAGGTGATTGAAAAATAACTCCCTTATTTTAAGATGAAATCTAGCCAGTTGTTCAATACTTGGGAGAATATTGAAGCGTTATTTTATGCAAAGATGGTGCTCCTCCACATTTGCTATGGTTATTCGTGAAATCTGAATCACCATTCCTTTGAGATGGTGTGAAAATCTCACAAGAACTAAAATAATAGTTGTAAGCTGTGTTAATATGATAGTACTTAGATTATACCCAAAATAAACGTTTGCGTTGTAAAAATAAATATAAAAAGAAATAGATTTTAGGTACATTAAAGCCCAAGAAGTTCCAGAAGATTCAGCGCATGCGCCATTAGAATTGTGCCTCGTGACCAAAAAGAGCAGTAAAATAATCCTGGAAGCTCCATAACCAATATAATTTCGACAGACACAATCAGAGTAACAGCTTTGGGGCATAAATCTCGCCTAGAACTGCAAAGTGAAGACGTCTATGTATTGTATGGAAATATAATTAGTGAATGCAGGAACACAGAACAATGAAGTCAATGGATTACAGCAGCCATAAAAAGAAACCCCATAAACCAGATATTACATAGAGAAAGAAAAGATAACTGGAATATAATTTTGTTTGTTTTGGTTGGGGGTATAATCCAGAATTATATACTTAGTGGTGAAATAAGAAAGAGTACAGGAGTTCCCCATGGCGTACTGGCAATTCTGGAGCTCGGGGGAGTTGTGAGTACCCCTTCATCGGTATTATCTCAGGTTCAGTCTGACCCGGTGTGGTAGTACCTTTAGGTCCCATCTATAGGTTGAATAGGAAAAAATGAGTTTAAAATAAATGTTAAAAATCAAGTTTAAAAAATTTGGATACCATCAAGGTATGAATAGACAAAAACGTCTCGGAAAACTACGACATTGTAGTAAGCGAGTTCGAACCCCAGTCCACGCTATTTACCTTCACTTTCGGACTAATACCTTTGGAAAAAGTATGAAACGAGTCATCCCCATTTCAATTTTGCGTTGCATATTATCACTATTGTTCTTCTATAAGGACGTATTGTGTAGTAAATAACCACAAAAGTTGATATGCCATTAAACAGAAGAAAGAAAAAAAGGAATTATAGTTATCTGGCTCTTCGATGTATTGCAGCTTGATCTAGCAAATAATTTTGCAACCCTTTATCATGGTTGATGTCATAGTGTTTTACTTATACATTACATAGATAGGTAGTAGCTACCGGTGGTATGAGTACGATCGTTGGAGCGCACAGTATCCAGGGGTTAAGACTGAGAAAAAACAAATACAAAGTGCTCAATATATATATTATATTATATATATATATATATATATAATATATATATTATATATAAGGTAAATCCAAATTACTGGTTATAAGGGATGATTCTATTTGGGATCTTCAAAATCTCACTGTACAACCATCTGTATGCTCTTTGAAGTTGCAAATATATACTCATACAAGGATTTTTATAAATCCCTAAAAAGAGCTCAATGTATAATGATACACGAGAGAGAGAGAGAGAGTGTGTGTGTGTTTCCTGAATATAAATTGCATTCAGTGGTGGGGATCCAGTTATGGGGATCCTGGGTGAGTGGCGTCCCCCTTTATTTGCCATTACTCCCAAATGTACTCTAATTCGAAGTGGCAGTACCTTACACGTTACCATTTGTTGTTTAAGTAGATCTCCATGAAAATTATTAATATTAAATAAGAATATTTGAAACAGGGCGCAAAAAAATGTTTTATTATTATAATAATAACTCCTTGCGAATTTTCCATTGGAAGTTGAGTGACAGCAAATCTCGTCGGGTTTTAAAGACTCTTCTGAGTATTCTAGCTGTTGTTTGGATGGTCTCGATTTTTCCTCTGATTATTTTCTAAATCCTTGGAGGCTGTTCCAAGTGGACTAATTACAATTAGTAAGACCATTACCTTCATGTCCCACAGTTCTTTTCATTTTTTCTGTCCACGTCCAAGTATTTGTCTATATTTTGATAAAAAAAGAAAAGGGCCCAGGTTGTTTACAATACTCGCAGTTGGTCATCGCTACTTAACTTTATTGATCTAACGGGAACCGATGCTTTCAGTCTGATAATAGTTAAGTCTTCTTAGGAATCTCATGAATCGAGCATTATTTATTTATTAATATTTGTGTTCCTTAATTGTGCGAACATCATAATCTTGACACACCCTCTGGTTGAAAATGAGACCGTCCAAATCGTTCAAGATGAAAGGCGAAAATGTAAATCCTGATTATCTGTTGTTGCTTATACGCCGAATTCTTATTTTTATGAGTTTCGTCACCTCGGCTAAATAATGGACCATTCCGGTTTTATTATAAAAATAAAAAGGGAAGAAAAGGGACAAGCTACACAGAAAAATATTAGAAAGAAAGGAAATAGGAGAGAGGGCGCATGCGCACGGAAGCGATAACGCTAATCTGTTTCAATCGATCATAATGAAAAAAGAAAAGTTAAATCAAGATTAATATACCTTTTACATATTGGACTATTTTGCAATAGCTATAGTAATTAGATCATCATACTGTGGTATATCCACAGGTCCTGCTAGTTATTATTATTATTGATATTTTACTCTTTGAGAGTTTTTCCCACCTGCATTAGCAGGTGGCTCTTCACTGGAACCTGAGTGACAGCAAGTCTCCTCGGGTCTTCAGAACTCTTCTGAGTATTCTAGCCGATCTCAACAATATTGATGTCTGGATGGTCTCAATAATTCCCGATTTCGTTCGAAAGGGATTAATTACAATTGGTAAAACCTTTACGTTCTTGTTTTACAATTATTTTTGTCTATATTTTGATAAACAAAGGGTTCAGGTTGCTTACAGTACCCGCTGTTGCTCATCGCTAATTAAGTTTGGTGATCGAGCGAGAACCGATGCTTTCAGTATGACGACCGTAATCTAATAATTAAGTCTTCTTTATGAATCCCATGAATAGAGCATTATACAATACGAGCAAAAAGATGCACCGTCCGGGTTCAAGTATTTAAGTTTTAATTTAATGAAATATATTAAATTAGAAAGGCTAATGAAACTAAATAAGGATGTAGATACAAATATTTGAAATAGAGGTGAGGGGGTATAATAAAAAAAATGGAACAACTTCGAAACAAACTCTTCCATCATTTTCCATCACTCCCATCTTTCATTGCTAAATTTTCCTAATCTTCGGAAATTAGGAATTAAAGAATAAAATTACAGTTATTTCTTCTTGCTAATGGATTTCTTTAAAGATTTATCCCCGAGATTTTTGCTCATGTTTATTAAAATAATACCAAACAATCATAAATCAATAATACCAAGAACATATTTATTAAAATAATTTTAAGATCAATATGCAAATTAGCCTTCCGATTAACACTGTAAACCGTTATTTTGTTTGTACATATAAATACACTTCCATTTTATTAGTACGTAGATAAGGCCAACAGTATAAATAATTTAAAACAATTTTATGAATAATTGATGTTTAAATAAAATCATGGAGAATGTAATGTATATAATTGAGGGAATTGTCTTGGGTACTGATATAGTTTCGGTTACAGTCACACACAATTTCCATTATAATAAGACTAATAAAAAAACACCCTCTTGGCGGTGTAAAAAATATTTTTGAAAGATATTGCCTGTGTAGGATGGAATTAAAAATTCAGTGTCAGAGTTTGTTTTTTTTTTTAAATTTTATTTCTATTAGTAAGTAAAATCATCAAAATTCATTAAAAAAAAATAAAAATAAAAAAATAAAATAAAACAATTTCAAAGAAAACTTAGTTCTGTCTCCCTCAAATAAAAATGCTGCAAGCATCTGTTAATTATTAATAAAATAATTATTTTGAATATTTTTTTTTTTTTCAAATAAATTTTACACAAAATCATACGTATTTATTCATCTGTAAACTTTTAGTTAACTTCTTGTATCTGAGGGCAAGAGTAAAAAATAATTCTTAAAATTCATTACAAATTTCTCATATTTTTTTCCATTTAAAGTAATACAATTTTTAAATTAATTTCATAGTTTATATAGTTTATTTATTTAGATAATATATAGTTTCAAAAGTTGAATTATAAGGAACAGCTTTTATTTATTCAATTAATTTTAATAGTTCTTTATTTTATGTATGGAGGATTTTGGTAATTGTGACGAAAACAATGACGTAATTTTGGTTACAGACAAATAAAGACCAAATCTCCACTATTAATAGATAAGAATCTCAGATCAAATCAAGCTAATACTAATGTCGAACTTACTGATATATTTATCTGCGAAACATTCAGATTTCAAATTTGACAAAGAAATCTCAGGCTACACACTCTTATGGACGTACGATAATCTTTCCCTCGGAACGCAATGTTACTCTAAGTAATAATTCCACTGAAACGTAAAGTAATAATTCCACTAAAATTGATAAATCTGTTTTTATTTTTATCGATGTTATAAAAGAAATGTAGCGATTCACTGCAATATATGTCTCCATTTTAACGACCCAACTCGTGCGGCGTTCCACCCGGGTTCCCCACCCAGTGTAAACGTGAAAACCTACCCCAGCTAGTGAACAATGTTTCCTCTGTCGCTCCGACAGTAGAATGCACGAAAGAACACAAAACGAATAAAAATAAATGTATAGAAACCCGAAACTCTTGATGGAAACACCACGGGACATCTTCCTGAGAATCTGCAGAGCTTTTCACGTCATAAACAGTTTTCCAAAGTTAGTGGCATTACATCATGCACCACCTGTCGGCGAACAGAAGAAATACGTTGAAACTGTCTTTACGCCATTCCTCTTCCGCCTCTATCCCAGGATGCATCGTCATGTTTCCATTTTGAAAACGAAGCTTCAGTTTGGCTATTTCCCCGAAAGACCAGCTTGAGCTGACGTAAAGTACTTATATCTCTTTTACTTGGCCGTTGTCCGGTTGAATTACAACATCGCCATCTTTAAAATAAGACGACGTATATTCATCGACCAAGGGAATGCTAATAAAAACCGGTTTTATGTGCAGCAAGACTATCCCCTCCCTCCCCAGACGTGCATCTCTTTTGCACTATTGAAACTTGTTTATATACGAGACCTAATCTGAGCCTGACTCGTTTGTCGGTGTTTCGATGCAATTTATTTTTATTCCGGGTGATATCGAACATTTAACTAGCTGACATGAACGGTTTTATTATCATTATCATCAATTTTTTACTGTTATTCTCTGTCATATCATAATCCGGGACCGCCCTGTCGACTAAGGCGGAAGAATACACCGACTGAACCTCATCACCATTACTCCCAGGTCCACTCTGACACGCAGTGGGATTACCTGTGAGGGCCCCCATCTATGTTTAAAAATATTTGTTTAAAAAAATTGAGTACCCATGAAGAATGAAGAAAACAATATTTTTAGCATAAAATAGCCTAACAGGGGTTGACATGCCGTAAAATCCAACCAATCGAGAATTTAACTAGATAACATGAACAGTTTCATTATTATTTTCATTTCTTTTGAGTTTTTCACATCAGCGTCTGGGTGACAAGTCTCCTCAGGTCTCCAGGACTCTTCTGAGTATTCTAGTCGATTGCAGCAATGCAGTAGTCTGGATGGTCTCAAT
>CM042140.1:8295814-8298314 GCA_023376005.1 Doryteuthis pealeii
AAAATGTTACTGGGGCGAAATTCAAATGTAAGAATCTTCATTTTGTATTATTTCTATCTTTGATTTACTGTTGGTTATATATATATATATATATATATATATATATATATATATATATATATATATATGAAAGGTAAAATGGATACGAATCCGACAACTTATTATATTTTTTTAAACTTTCATTTGTAGCCGGATTATTTTCCTGAACTTTTTTATTTTTATATACACTTTTACTGCAAACTCTTTTGAGCTTTTTTTAATGATAAAAGTGCTTATAATTTTAAAAAATAAAATTTATTTTATTTTTAACATAAAATACGCATTTTTAAAATTTTTTTTGAAAATTCCGGTACTGATCGAGAGCGTTCTGTGCCTCGTGATTAATGATATATTTTTTTCGTCTTTCCGTTTACAACGTTGCTTTGATAAAGAACTTTCATATGGTCGAAACAGATTTCTGTCAGCAAAAATTTTTAACATCTTGTGTTTTTTCTACAAACTTTCTACACACACACTATATATATATATATATATATATATATGTGTGTGTGTGCGTGTGTAAATTTTGGTGAATCCTGATACGATGGTAGAAGAAATAATTGTACACTTTGGTAAGGAACTAGTTATTATCATCTTTCGTGCCTAGAGAAAAATTATGGTTCATTCTGTACATATATATTTTTCTATCTAGCTAGCCTGATCAATCCGTAGATTTATGCCTATTTGTCCCTTTTTAACTGCTTCGCTCTTTCTCTCTCTCATATATATATATATATATATATATATATATATATATATATATCACTTTGTTAATATATATTATCTCACTATCTATCTCTTTGTTAATACATGACTATCTGTCAATCTCTTTATTAATATCTATCAATCTTTCTATCTTCCATGTGTGTATGTAGATAGATAGATATAAACAAAGCGATAGATGGATAGATAAACAGTTACATAGATTGATAGATATTATCAATCTATGTAACTATTAATCAATCTATCTATCTATCTCTTTGTTATATCTCTCTATCTACACACACACACTAATATATATATATCTTAGTTAATATCTATCTACTTTTCCATACTAGCTAAAAAGAACATCTCGAAAAATCTACTCTGCTAGTATCTTCTCTCTGTAAATGTTTCAGCATTTTGCTTTGTGAGCACTGGAATAAAAATCTGAAAGCACTTTCAGATTTGGTTTACATTTTTTTGTTTTGTTTACATACATACATACATATATATATATATATATATATATGTGTATTTTTTTCATTATTCTTGGCGGAGCGGTTAATGCAATCGATTTTGAGCGAGCTCTTTCCACAAGACCCGAGGGGCTACTCAACACGAGTGATTTAAACAAAACACCCATTATGGGCCGGTGCACTATTTTCTAAATCTGTTTAAAACGTTGCAAGTTCGCTATCCCACGGGCCATTGAAAAGAGAATGGAACATTCTTGATGGTTTATCTATATATATATAATATATATATATATATAATATATATTCATTTGCATCAATAAATTTAACTACGTATGTGCATCCTTTGCTTTCTTATTGTCTTACGCTTAAGTGTTTACCAATGTACACACACACACATATATATATATATATATATATACACACACAGATCCAAGCAATGCTACTCATATATCCACACACATACATACATATTGTAAGTAAAGTAGGTGGAGTGGCCTAGTGTCGTATCAGTCAGATAGACTCTCCCTATCTCATTTAACAAGCGGTAAACTAGGGAGATGTTTTTTGCTTCTGTAGAGTAGCGACACATCTACCATCATCTCCCCCATAGATCCAAGTTTTGCTACTAATAAGATATACACACACATTAATATATATTATATATATAATATATATAATATATATATATATATATATATATATATAGGTGTAAAAGAAATGAATCAATGCGACAGTATGTGGAGGTCATAAAGACCGAAACGTTAAACCGTCGACATTACAATCAAGAATAAATATTTATCTTTGAAACATCTTTGTGTTTTTGTACATTTCCCTATATATATATATATATATATATATATATATATATATATATATATATATATATATATATATATATATATATATATATATATATAATGTTTTTTTTAAATAGTATCTTTGAAGCATTGTGCATATGTGTAATATAAAAATTTTTGAAGGCAATTCTACAATGCAATTATGTGTTGAAAATTATATTTAACTTTTTTTAATTAAATAAATTAGAATTTTTTTAAAAAAGTTAAATAAATAGAATTTTCAACATATTGCATTGTAGATTGCTTCAAAAATCTTATATATATATATATATATTATATATACACACACACTACATCTCTAACGGTGTGGAAAAAGCAAATAGTTCAGTTTATAAATAAAGAAATGTACAAGCTGATATCAGGGGAAAAATGTTTTAGAAAGACCAAAACACCCGTTCTGTCTGAAAATAATCAATGAAGTTGCCA
>CM042140.1:8305814-8360814 GCA_023376005.1 Doryteuthis pealeii
GGGGTTCGCGTTTTCCCACCTAGTTTTAGGACCTGAAAACTTGTGCATACAAGAGATCGACTTTTTCTCATGTTGTGTTTACGCTTTACATTTTAAACCAAAGAGAGAGATTTGATCGTTTTAACTTCAAATATAAAACATTTTACCCCCCCCCCTCCGACCAAATAAGCTGGTCATGTCAAGCCTAGCACCTATATGATTGCCCCACACCTATTACCTTTATGGCAAGCGCCAACCCTTTTTATCATATGGTGCTAGAATGTGGTGACTGAGGTCTACATGTCCTGGAATGACGTTAAACTATCTGATGCTGAGGTTCCAGTTTTGGGAGTTTCGGAAGTGGAGCACCCCTTCAACACCATTGCTCCCTGTGTCCACTCTGACACGGAAGTGGGTAGTACCTGTTAGGGTCCCATTTATGGATTAAATAGAATAAACTATGAGTTGATAACAAAATTGTATTATCCATTAAGAATTGATTTATTTCAAA
The DNA here is from genome assembly GCA_023376005.1 of Doryteuthis pealeii. Lineage (NCBI taxonomy): Eukaryota > Metazoa > Mollusca > Cephalopoda > Myopsida > Loliginidae > Doryteuthis > Doryteuthis pealeii. The sequence continues at coordinate 8,306,305 of CM042140.1, forward strand.
ACTTTATCGGCATTAAATGACCCACCGAGGTTGATATGCTGTAAAACAAAACAAACATTTTACCCTGATGAAGGCTGTTATGAACTAGCTGGTTGAAGGCATTTTTTCCCGAAAAAGTTAATGCAATATGAAAGTGATATTTTACCTCCTCCTGTCACCAAGTCTTTTCCCAACGAGTAAATGTAAATATTTTATACCCACCTCTTTAGAAATATTTTTTAGCGGTTTAAGGCTTTTTCATGGACACAACAACTTTTTTTTTTAGCGGTTTGAAGGGTTAAAAGAAAACCACTGTGCGTTTTTTTTATCGACAAGTAAGAGTAAATATCACCCACCCAAGATACATTTTCTTTTTTGGTATTTTCAGATCTATGTGCTATACTCTCTTTCTCTAATATATATATTATATATTATATATATTATATTTATTTAAATTTTGCTTGAAGGCAATTATAAATGCATGTATCGCATAAAATTCGATAATAATAGAAAATAATCTTGACAAGTAAATCCCGCAAAGGATGGCTCGCTATGCAGAACACCGTACAGACTGTTTCGACTTTATTAGTCTCTTCAGCGATGTATACTAACGACTCCCTCCGACAGGATGNAGCGATCGAAACCGGACTTCACAGCATAGTCAGAGACCATATCCGTTCTCGCCGCGGTACATAGCGAACAATCCCTGCGAAATTAACCTTGTCAACGATACTATTACACGCCCCTAATAGTGTAATAGTATCGTTGACAAGATTAATTCGCAGGGATTGTTCGCTATGTACCGGCGGCCCGAACGGATATGGTCTCTGACTATGCCTGTGAAGTCCCGGTTTCGATTCCTGTCGGAGGGGAGTCGTTAGTATACATCGCTGAAGAGACTTAATAAAGTCGAAACAGTCTGTACGGTGTTCTGCATAGCGAGCCATCCTTTGCGGGATTTACTTGTCAAGATTATTTTCTATTATTATCGAATTTTATGCGATACATGCATTTATAATTGCCTTCAAGCAAAAATTTAAATAATAATTTATTCAACATTGCTTCTATAAAACAAACATCCAAAAATCTTATATATATATAATGAATTTAAATAATCTATGATGAATTATTTAAAGATATGTCATCATGTCCTTTTTTTCCATTAACTTTAACTTAACTAATCAAGTCATTTTAGACTCTAACAAAGATAGACAATTTATTCAACTGTAGCATATGGAAATCTAATTGATTGCAATGGAGTTATCAGAATAATAATTAATTAGAATTATTTTTATTTTTTAAAGAATTATAATGGTTAAATTACAAAAAAATACTTACAATACCGGGTACTCGCTTGATTACCTCATTTTAGGGATAACCTACTCTTTAGAGATACCTAGTACTTTTTTTACAATATCACAATTTTTCTTTAAGGCATACATATCCGACACGTAAACTTTGACACCCCCTGGCTTAAGCCATAATTTCTATACTGTTGCTGTGTGTGCATATGTGCCTGTCTGTTTTAATGTGTGTGGGTATTTGCCTCATACCCCACTTGTATGGGCTGGGCTCAAGGCCTCGTTTTAATGTGGGTCCACCTACAAGCCGAAGCTCATGGGTGGGAAAGAACAAAAATTGCGTCGATCACTTCGGCATTCCCCCTCAAGGAGGCGCCTCAGGCGCTGAGCAATAAACCCAGCCCTGTCCCTTTAAGTCAAGGGGACAGGTATTGCCTGGGGGAAAGCCCCCTGAGATCGACGCTATTAATTCAACACACCGATCCAGTGGCCGAAGCACACCGGACCCCCGCCGCGAAGGACGGGTTGGCAGTGTGGTCTTAATGTCTGTGTGTGTAGTAATGGATCTGAATATGTGTATATGTTCGTTTTTCCCTTGAAAGGCGATGTATTTAAAAATTCTTGTCGGTTTATAAACAACGTTAAGAAGAAAAAGAACAAGAGCAATAAATCTTGCTGCCAAATAGTCCCTAATATCTTCTTGTCAAAAGATTGATATCGGTTTTGTCATTGGCGTTGGGAGTGTTAATGATGATCACGATGATAACAAAAGATGGTGGTGGTGGTAGTAGTCAAGACACTTTCGGTAGTACTGATAAAGTCATTGACCGTAGCTGTAACATGATATAAACATTGTAAGTGGTGTATTAGTTTAAATAACACACTGAACATTATGATGATGATGATAGCGGTGGTGATGATGATGGCTTTCGCAGAAGTTGATAACAATGAACCTTTCAACGGTCCATTATAATTGAAATCCTTTTTTCTATTTTTTTTTTTTTTTTTTTTTTTTTGTATTTCTTTGACGTTTGGTAGGTTGGATTTTACGGCATGTCAACCCTTGTTGGGTTATTTTATGCCGAAGACATTTTGTTTTATTCATTCTTGCTGGGCATTCATTTTTTTCAAACATTTTTAATACTTTATATATACTAGCAAATATATGCACCCTCCGGGTGCATGTAATTAAGTTTTGATATAATAAAATATCATATTAAATTAGAAAAGCTAATGAAACTGACTAAGAATGCAGATAAAAAGATCTGCAACAGAGGGGGTATAATCGAAAAATAGAACAACTTTGAAACTAACTATTCCATCACTTTCCATTACTCCCCTCTTTCATTGGTAAATTTTCCTAATTTAACTATTTAGTTAAAATAGGGAGTAAAGGATAATATTACAGTTATTTCTTCTTGTAAATAAATTTCTTTTAAGATTTATCCACGAGATTTTTGTTTATATTTCTTAAGATAAAACCAAACAATTAGAAATCAATAATACCAAGCACATATTTATTAAAATAAAATTTTAAATATCAATATGCAAATTAGCCTTCTCGTTCAAACTGTAAACCGCTATTTTGTTTATATATAAATACAATTGCATGTTATTAGTACGTAGATATGGTCAACAGTATTAATAATGTAAAACAATTTTTATTAATAACTGAAGGTTTAAAAGAATGAAATCATGGAGAATTTGACGTAAATAATTAAGGGAATTGAGACTTGAGTAGTAATATAGTTTCGGTTACAGACAGAAAAACACACAATCTCCATTATAATAAGATATATATATATATATATATATATATATATATATATATATATATATATATATATATAATCAGTTATTATTAAATCCAACATGCAAATACGTATAAAATCTTATTTACTTCTGTATTTTTTCCTAAAATCGATTAAAAAGAGCTCAATATAAAGAGATAAATAGACGATTAAAAATCGAATAGTTTAAAAACTACCGACTTAAGTTTCTCGCAGATTAAGATTCGCGCTACTGCGAGAAACTTAAGTCGGTAGTTTTTAAACCATTCGATTTAATCATATATATATTTGGAGGATATGTGCTTAATTGAAGTCATACCTAATTTTTGAAAATTAATTAGTTAACAATTAATGAATTTGAGTGGGAGTATGTGAGGATATCATGGAAGATTGGTTGGCACATCTTAAACTCGTGTTAACCCTTTTTCCGGTAGATACCGTGAGAATTAGTAGAGAAATAAGAAACAAACGCTCTTCCGGTTTTGATTTGAAAGAGTTAGATCAGTACTGGGTAAGCCACGGAGATAGCAAGTCGCAATCAGCTCGCTCTCGGTGGGGCCTTACTCACTCTGCGCAGTAAGTTTGGATGGGGATTTCTAAATAAAATATAATATAAAGAAAATCTAAGTCTTGGGTTATTTATCCAAAAACTACTAATGACCCAGGGCTTCTGATAGACGAGAAATCCCTAATGGAAGACCAGACACAAAATCTCCAAATGGAAAGTTCCAGACGCTAGAAGAACTCCCAGCTACATAAGATACCAAATATGATCAGAAGAAAATATAACAGAGGTTTGTAGAAATAATTTTCATGTTAGATTTATTATTATTCAAGGTATGAACACACGTAGCCTAGTCATCATTCTGTAACGATAACCGTTACACGACAAGCGACTCCTCGGGAAAATACTAATTCATTTAACCTTTTGTAGAAATAATCTAAAAATTTTGAATAACGTTTTTAAGATTTTTTTTTCTACTGTGATTAAAACAAGACTGATCTTATCTGCCTTGACGTTTTTTCTGAATAATATTTTTTATTCTTTTCATTAAAAAAATAATTCTCTTTTTAATAGTTGTATATTTTAAATTTATTTTTGCCTTCGTTGTTGTATAAATTCTTCCTTCGGATTTGTCAAATATTTAGGGCGATAATACTAGACACGCATCATGAAAAAAAAACCTAATTGATAGATAGGTTGGAGTCTCTCTCTCTCTCTCATTATATATATATATATATATATATATATATATATATATATATATATATATATATATATATATATATATTATATATATATGCTCTTGCGTTAATGTACACGTGCAAGAATTACAATGAGAATCTTTGAGAAGTTTGACAAACACATTTTCTTTTTAAACTGATTAAATATTCATTTTCCTTTCATTTTTTTTCTTTCTCTCTAAAGAATAATCATTTTTAACTCTTTGATATCTTCATTCTCTTCTTCGTTCGCTTTCATCAACTTTTTGCCTCCTTTTTTTTTTTTTAATTCATTTTATTTCATTCTAATTCACCTGATATTCAACTCGTGAAATCTCAGGGGTAGCTGTTTTTCAAGTGGCAAAGGTGCGTATTTATCAGCAGGTGCACACATACACACACACATATATATACTTACTTACATATGTATGTATGTATGTGTATGTATGTAAGTAAGTATGCATATGTATGCATGCAATTAATTATGCATATGTGTATGTATGCATGTAAAGTATGTATGTGTATGTATGCATGTAAGTATGTATGTATATATATGCATGTAAGTATGTATGTATATGTATGCATGTAAGTATGTATGTATATGTATGCATGTAAGTATGTATGTATATGTATGCATGGTAAGTATGTATGTATATGTATGCATGTAAGTATGTATGTATATGTATGCATGCATATGTATGTATATGTATGCATGCATATGTATGTATGCATATGTATGTATGCATATGCATATGTATGTATGTATGCGCATGTATGTATGTAAGTATGTGCATGTATATATATATATATATATATATATATATATATATGGAACATACGTATAAAAAATACATTCAAACAAACACTCACGCACACATTCTGTATATAGGTACACACACACACACAGACCCTTTTTCACACTATCTCTAAACCGCAAGCACATGTTCTCATACACAAGTTTGCACACTCACAAACACACACACACATATATATATATCACACACATGAATTCGCAAATACACTTACACCCACATCTTGTTTCTCTCACGATGCCCTTCTCTTTCTCTCTCCCCCTCTCTTTATATATATATCTTCTCTATAAGGAGGAATGGAGCACTCTGTGACGGCCTTTACACACAAAGCGATGAAAGTGAAGACAGCCTAATGGTTAAGGTGCCGGACTGACACCCAACCGACTAGAGTTCAATTCCGGCTGTATGTAGCTTACAAAATGTCTCTCCACAACGAAGAGACTTGATAAGTCGAAACACGTGTCTGTGGATGACATATATATAGTTGATGAATACAGCTACACGCACAGATGTATGTACACTTCGTACATACAAATATCTAACTTTTTTATATATATGTGTGTGTATATATTTAACAAGCCCTCCGCACGAGCAGGATGCGACACAAGGTCAATTTCTTAAGCGGAGTTTAACAGGTTTGAATTCAGAGTTTTCCTTCTCCTAGACAGGTTGCCTAAACAAGGTTAAAGAGCCCAGTCTGACCTATTATTTACCCATAGCTGGATGGAGAGTAGGATTCATACCTTTCCCAAGGGTATTAGAGCTAAGTGAAATGCAATTACCACGTCCAGGATTTGAACTCGGGGCGACGAGTCCATTTCCCATGACTTTAACCATTACACCACGCGCTTCCTATGTATGTGTGTGAGATAGACAAGGAGTTAAATCAAGATTATTATACTTTTTACATATTGAACTAAATGCAATTGCTCTTAAGTAAACATATCAAAACGTTGTAATAATTAAATTATCATAATGTGGTATCCACAGGTCCTGCTAGTAAAATAACTAAAAAAAAAAACAAGAATATATAAAGAATAAAAGGTGATAAAACAAATATAAAAAAAAAGGATTTTTATCAATCTATATCTATGCATATCTTATTATAATAGAGATTGTGTGTTTTTCTGTCTGTAACCGAAACTAAATCACTACTCAAGTCACAATTCCTTTAGTAATTGACGCCATATTCACCATGAATTTATCCTTATTTTAACCTCAATTATTAATAAAATTGTTTTACATTATTTATACTGTTAACCATATCTACATACTAATAACATGTAATTGTATTTATATATACAACAAAATAGCGGTTTACAGTGTGAATGGGAAGGCTAATTTGCATATTGATATTAAAAATGTAATTTTAATAAATATGTGCTTAGTATTATTGGTTTCTAACTGTTTGGTTTTATTTTAATGAATATAAGCAAAAATCTCCTCAATCAATCTTAAATGAAATCCATTAATAAGATGAAATAACTGTCATTTTATTCTTTACTTCCTATTTTAACTAAATACTTAAATCAGAAAAAATAACAATGGAAGACGAGAGTGATTGAAGAGTAAATTTCAGTTCTATTTTTTTATTATATCCCCCTCTGTTTCAAATCTTTTTATCTGCATTCTTATTTAGTTTCATTAGCCTTTCTAATTTAATACGATATTTCATTACATTAAAACTTAAATACTTGCACCCGGAGGGTGCATATATTTGCTAGTATATATAAGAAATTGATTTATCAACTGTTAAATCCCGGGCAACGCCAGGTAGCCGATGATAATTTTAATTGCCTTTTAAAAGAACTCTTTCTTTCTTTAACGCTTTCTTAAACCAGCACTTTTTTCTTCTTTGATATACAGTGGAACCTTGATTCCGGAACGACTCTGAAATCGAACAATTCAGAGTTCGAACAAAATATTTGATTAAAAAAGGCCTCAGTTGTCGAACAAGTTTTCGGACTTCAAACACACGAGTCGAGCCGATAAAAACGGAAATCGTGCAAATAACTGCTGAGGCCAATTGAAGATGGTTGAACAGCTGGTTGAATATACCCAAGCAGCATCACTTAGTGTCAGTCGCTATCTTGAACGAATGTCGGATATTGTTTTTGTGCAAATTCTTCGCATCGTTTTCGTTTAATATCTATTTTTACGGCTACTTTAACCCTTATTCTTGTATCCCAATAAAGAACAGCAGTGATACTACCGGAAAGGAAAAAGAGTGAAGTTTGATGGTTAAGAACGCATAAATCCACTTCACACAATTTCTTATGGAAAATAGTGTTTCGGTTTTCGAACAAATCTATTATCGAACATAATTTTGGAACGAATTATGTTCGAGAACCGAGGTTTCACTGTACTTGAAAAAAAGGCTTGGGAAAAAAAATTCTTCTCAATGCTCTTGTAAAAAAGTAAAATCAACGGGTTGGCCAGATAGCGAGTGAGTCTATCCCCTTTTCCCTAATGCTAGACCAAGCAGATTATTTTGCATCTGGGGTGGAGTGCCACACTTACCATCAGCTCCTCACTTTACCACACAAATCCCTGTTCTATTCATACGCTTAGTTGGCGAGACCCGCTCTCGAACCAGAAACCTTGTAATTACCAAGTGCTCTACCGACTGAGCTAAACCAGCCCTAATCATTTATTTAACAAAATCTGTCTTTGAATATCATAAATCAAATATAATGGCAGGTACTTAAGCAAGGTATGAGTTATAAGAACACCTGCATGATAACTTATACTTCTGGGGTAGGCATTTCTGTTAAGATTTAGATAATTGAGGTAAAATTTGGTTAGGACAAGAATTTTTCAGCAACATTCATTTTAATTTATATTTATTATTTGTGAGAAAGCTAGTTCTAAAGTGGGGGTTCAATTTACAATGTAAGCATAGTGATAAAATGGACTCTCATTTTATGTCCGTATCTATTTTTTGGTAGTCTCCCATCAAAATCTGACGCCTGTTATTTTAGTGTGCGGAAGCCTAAAAAAAAGCAGATAAAATGTGTATTTAAAATTAAATTTGTCACTTTTTTCTAAGGTATCGTTTTGACCGTAAAATGGGGGATCGATTTACAATGTAAGCATTATCATACATTTATGATTATTTTTAGTAGAATATCAGAAAATCAACTTTTTAAAAATCCAGAGCAACGCCGGGTTGCTCTGCTAGCAGATGATAAAATCCTGGTGTCTTTCGTAAAGAAAAAATTAAATCTTTATTTTTTTAGAAATTGTTGGGGTGTATATATTTATGGGCAATAACTAAAGCGAGCAACGTGGCCTATTGTTGGTATCAGTCGGACAGCAAAGGAGTCTATCCCCTTTTTGTTAGCGCTAGACCAGGGATATTTTTTTACTGGAGTGGAGCGCCACGCCTACCGTCAGCTTCCCACTTTACCACACAAATCAGATTATCCAATCTGTGTTACTCATGCGCTGAGTTGGTGGGGACTGGAATCGAAAAAGGAATCTTGCGATTCCTGGGCGGGTGCTCTATCGACTGAGCTAAACCATCTCCTTTTATGGGCAATACTGTATCTCAAATAAATACACATGTCAACTCGGCTTGCCTGACCCCCATTTATATTTTTAGGATTTCTCTTTTGGTTCATATCTTAAATAAAAGCAGCCAATCAGACTAATGTGTTGTTTCTCAATTCCCTTGTTCTGTCCTCACTTTAAGAAGAAGAAAGAAAAAGAATGCACAATTATTTCTTGTCTTCCCCCCCCCCCGACTTCTCAAATGAAAAATTCGGGCAATATCGTTGAAAAGAGGTCAGAGAGGCAGCTGACAAACACACTGACGAACTCTGCAGAATACCGAATAAATATATCACTTATATAAATAAATAAAAAATCAGTTCTTGTTGTAGATACATATTAAAGCAATGTCAGGCTAAATGACTAAGTGGCTTAGACTATCATCTGATTGGCTTCTAGTTGCAGCTTCTAAGATCATTATTTATGGAATCAGATGAAATGGCCGATTTCGATTAGAAAAGAAACACTGAAAGAGATGTCGGATAATAATAATATAATAATAATAAAACGGATCACCTTATCCCAGCAAGAAGACCAGATCTAGTGTTGATAAAAAAAAAGAAAGAACTTGTCAACTGGTGGAATTTGCAGTGCCAGCAGATCACAGGTTGAAGCTGAAGGAAAATGAAAAAAATTGACAAATATCTCGACCTTGCCAGAGAACTAAAAAAAATATGGAAAGTGAAAGTAATACCAATTGTAGTTGGTGCACTTGGAACAGTCCCAAAAGGATTGGAAAAGGACCTGGAAAGTTTGGGAATCAGAGGAAGGATTGAAACCATTCAGAACACTGCACTGCTGCAATCTGCCAGAATACTCAGAAGAGTCCTGGAGACTCACTAGAGTCTGAGTGACAGCAAAAGACCATCAGCTAATGCTGATGTGAAAACTCAAAAGGAGTAAAATAATAATATCTCAGCCTAGAGAACACACCTAGTATTGACTACCAAAACGAAAAAAAAAAAAAGAAAGAAAAACAGAACTTGTCCACTGGTAGATTTTGCAGTTCACAGGGTGAAAATGAAGGAAAACGAAAAGATAGACAAATACCTGCACCTTACAGGAGAATTGAAAAAAGCTATAGAATATGAGGGTCAAAGTGATACTAATTGTAGTTAGAGCACTTGGAAAAGTCCCTGAAAGATTGAAAAAAAACCTGTAGGAACTGGGAATCAAAGGAAGAATAGAGACCATCCAGACTACTGCATTGCTGCAATCGGCTAGAATACCAGGAGTCCTGGAGCCCTGAGTAAACTTGTCACTCAGAATCCAGTAAAATACCATCAGCTAACGCTAGTGTGAAAAACTCACAAGGAATAATAATCTTATTATAATGGAGATTGTGGGTTTGTCTAACTGTAACAGAAACTATATTACTATACAAGTCACAATTTCCTTTGTTATTTACATCACATTTACCATGATTTTAGCTTTATTTAAACCTCAATTATTAATAAGTGTTTTACATCATTAAGACTGTTGACCATATCTACATACTAATAACATGCAATTGTATTTATATATACAACAAAATAGCGGTTTACAGTGTGAACGGGAAGGCTCATCTGCATATTGATATTTAAAATTTGATTTTATAAATATGTGTTCAGTATTATTGATTTCTAATTGTTGGTTTTATCTTAATGAATATGAGCAAAAATCTCGGGGTAAATCTTAAAAGAAATCCATTAACAAGAAGAAATAACTGTAATATTATTCTTTCTTCCTATTTTAACTAAGTAGTTAAATTAGGAAAATTTACCAATGAAAGACGGGAGTAAGGGAAAATAATGAAGAGTTAGTTTCAAAGCTGTTCTATTTTCAATCATACCCCCTCTGTTCCAAATATTTTTATCTCTGAATTCTTATTCAGTTTTATTAGCCTTTCTAATTAAATGATATTTTATTATATAAAACTTAAATACTTGCACCGGAGGTGCATAATTTGCTAGTATAAATATTAATAATAATCGGAAGAATCGAGACCATCCAAACTACAGCACCCATAAGATCGGCTAGAATACTCAGAAGAGGTCTGAGATTTGCAGTTACTCAGCCTCCAGGAACCACCAGCTATGGCAGATGTAAAAAAAAAAAACGAAATAATAATAATAATAACAACAGATGCAACATATGAACAAATAGAAAAACAACGAAGATAAGAAACAAAGATGGGAAGAAAAACAATTCTATGGATTCTTCAAACATCAAATTGGAGAGGTTGCACATGAAAAAACTTGGACATAGACTCCCTCGCTGTCAGGCTGATATGGACTTTAGGCCACCCCGAAGCTTTAGTGGAAAGAAAGAAGTGACAAAAGAATTTAAAGATAAATTAGGGGAAGGAAAGAAGAAAGAAAGAAAGAGATGCATAAAAAAATGAAAGAAAAATTGTGAGAAAAAGTAAGGGGTGTTAAAAAGAATGAAAGAGAAAGAAAAAGGGGAAAAAAGAAATGAAAAAGAAAAATTAAAGATAAAGGAGAGAAATAAAAAGTTAGTGAAAGAAAAGAAGTGAATTAGGAGAAAAGAAAAATTAGAAAGAAGAGAAAGATGTACAAAATGAAGAAAAGAGAAATTATAAGAAAATAAGAAAGTAATAAAGAAAAATAGATAGAGAAAAGAAAGAGGAAAAGAAAGAATTGATTTAAATGAGACGCGAGAGAAAGAAGATATTAAACCGTTCTTTCCTAGACTGATTACACACCAAGTCATTCATATCATCTATATATTAATACGCCCGTTCATAAATCTCGTTATCATTTGTTAAAATTGAGTGTCAAAATCGTCCAAGAAAGATAATGACACCAGATTATCTGGTGTCACTTAATCGCAGAGTACTTATTTTCCATTTTATTTCACCCAAATTTAAAAATGAAATATTCCAAATGGTCTTGCGTCGCTTAAACGCCCAACTTAAAACTTAAAGGAATTGAAAAAAGTTACCTGTTTGTTTTATTTGTAATATTTAGATTGTGAATTAGCGAAGATATTTTGGTAATTTTGATCTTATGTCGTCCCGGCTTCTTGCCCTAATTTACGCTATGCAACTCTATTGATCTTGAAGTTTTTGTAGAATTAAATACTTACAAATGATGTTTAAGTATTATATCGATTGCTATTGGATATTTTTGTATTATTTGTTGCAAAGATAACAATAGGATTTATATGTAATGAAATTACATATAATTTCTGGCTTAAATAGCTCCTCTTGATTCTGGTTTCGTTTCGTGGAAATTCTACCCGTCCTGCTAGTACACATTAACATACGAAATAAAAGACATGTTCCTACATGTCATCTAATAGTGAAGTTTAAATTCTGAAGGTTTGGTGAGTGGAGTACCCTTCATCACCATTACTCCCAGATCCACTCTGACCCGGAGTTGTAGTATCTGTTTGGGTCATTTGGGCTGGATAGAGAAGGGACATATTCATGCCATTCCCAAGGACACTTAAATAAAATGATCGCAAACACACTCGACCAAAATTCGAACTCCGATTCTCCGATTTCATTTTCCGTACGGCTAACCGTTACGCTGACTTCACATAAACCCAATAGATATCAGATGATTGTAATCGCATCCTTTAACACATACGATGGATATTGATAAATGCTGTCACCTGGAATTCTCTTCATGACATTTAATATCTCAAGAGAAGAAATGTAACGTTATTGTGACGACCTTATATGTTTAAGACTACATTTTTGTTCAGTGTATTATGTTTTATTTGTTTGTTTTGTTTGTCTATTTCGATAAGTGCATATGAGTCAGTCCTCTGATGTCGAATAACAGCCTATATAATATATATAATAATGTGGTGTTGTGTGTGTGTGTGTGTGTGTGTAGATATACATGGTAGATCCTTAACTCTTTTCCTCTACTAATATAATTTATATTATTTTTATTATCAGTGCTCTGTGTTTTTAATATATATATTTTTGATTATTTACTGATGCCACTGCAATGGAAAGGTTAAAGTGGCAACTGGATACTATCTATATAAGGGGAGCATCTCTATATGGGGCCGACATCGATGCCCTTGCAGAAGTTCGTTCAGCGATAAGGACCAATTGATAGAAGAGAGTGGGCTGGATCCAACATCATCATGAAAGACTGGCCGATGGTAGCTGTAAGAGTTTTGAGGTAAGGTGACTCGAGCCCATCCACCCTGAAGACACACATGCCACACCATGGAAATTTCCCACTTGAAGTCTGACCTGTATGGCAGGGCCTGTATGCCGAGGGTTTCATATGTGTGACAGGGTACATAAAAACAAGGCTGGAACCGTGAGCCATCTGCGTGCTCACAACTATTCCAAACTGAAATACTTGTAGAAATGGCCTTATTTGTGAAGAAGCGGCAAATCACCATTATATATATATATATTATATATATATATATATATATATATTATATATATATATATATATATATATATATATATATATATTATATATATATATATATAAATATAAAAGGGGCCGGGTTTAGCTCAGTCGGTAGAGCGTTCGGCTAGAACCACAAGGTTCCTAGTTCGATACCGGTCCTGCGCAACTCAGCCGTATGAGTAGCACAGGGATCTGTGCGTAAAGTAAGAAGCTGATGGTAGTGTGGCGCTCCACCTCAGACGCAAAAAAACAATCTCCTTGGTCTAGCGGCTATTGAAAAGGGGATAGACTCCCTGTGTGATGTCGACTTAGGCCGCCTCGTCGACTTACTTTACTTTATATTTATATATACTAGCAAATATATGCCCTCCGGGTGCAAGTATTAAGTTTTAATATAATAAAATATCATGTTAAATTAGAAAGGCTAATGAAACTAATAAGAATCAGATAAAAATATTTGGAACAGAGGGGATATGATTGAAAAAAATAGAACAGCTTTGAAACTAACTCTTCCATCATTTTCCTTCTCCCGTCTTTCATTGGCTAAATTTTTCCTAATTTAACTATTTTAGTTAAAATAGGAAGTAAAGAATAATATTACAGTTATTTCTTCTTGTTAATGGATTTCTTTTAAGATTTATCCCCGAGATTTTTGTTCATAATTCATTAAGTAAAACCAAACAATTAGAAATCAATAATACTGACACAATATTTATTAAAATCAAATTTTAAATATCAATATGCAGATTAGTCTTCCGTTCACACTGTAAACCGCTATTTTTTGTTGTATAATATAAATACAATTGCATGTTACTTGTATGTAGATATGGTCAACAGTCTTAATGATGTAAAACAATTTTATTAATAATTGAGGTTTAAATAAAAATAAAATCGTGGAGAATGTGATGTAAATAACAAAGGGAATTGTGACTTGAATAGTAATATAGTTTCGGTTACAGACATACAAACCCACAATCTCCATTATAATAAGATATATGATTATGATATATAATTATCTATATTATAAAAAAATATATATATATGTGTGTGTGTGTGTGTGTGTGTTTTATATATTAGGGAAAAGTTATTGGTTGTTTTAGATGTATGCGTCGAAAACAACCAACAATTTTCCCCTTATATATACATATATATATAATACATACAAAATATACATATATAGTCATCAGATATACCGACAAAGAAGCATACGTGGACCCCATAACAACATCATATATATATATATATATATATATATATATATATATATATATAATATGACCATACATCTCTGGTTTATATATTTCCCTGAGGAAATCACTAGAAATGTCACAAAGATCGCTAGAATCCATCTTTAGCCGCGCGAGACGAGCGTTGAAGTCAACGAGCTGAAAGAGGTTGGAGTCCCGCCGGTGACACTTTTCATTTGGTGTCTTCATCACGTGGACACACGGAACAATCACTTCACATGGACACACGGGACACAAGAGGTCAGACGCGAACACACGACCTGCTTTTAGCGATGCTGGCAGAAATAGACATGCTAGGCACGAAGATTACAAGCACTACACGCTGTTTATATATATATATATATGTTATCATACTAAAACTGAGTAAATCAATGATTGTTTTCTAAAGGCTTTTTTTCCTTTTTAGTTTAATGACACAAAAATTCATACTAAAATATTCCTTAGTTTTAGGATTGAGTTATGTTTTAAAAAAATCCAATTTTCATTGGTTCTAAAAAGTCGTCGCGGCGGCCTAATCTCAGTATCAGCCAGTCAGAGAGGGAGTCTATCCCCTTTTCAATAGCGCTAGACCAAGGAGATTATTTTAGCGTCTGAGTGGAGCGCCATACCTACCATCAGCTCCTTACCTTTACCGCACAGATCCCTGTGCTACTCATACGCTGAGTTGGCGAGGGCCAGTATCGAACTAGGAACCTTGTGGTTTCTAGCCGAACGCTGTACCGACTGAGCTAACATGACCCTTCTAATTAGTCGTAATTTGCAAGTAAGTCAAAAACTCACCTGTCTCTTACTTCACATTCTGTCTCTCACTCCCCCTCTCTCTATATATATTGATTACATCCTCCTTATATATGTTAGTTTCTCAGCGAGTAGAGAGAGAGAGATTGGAGAGTTTGAAACGTGTTTGTATGATAATTTTCATAAGCCACCGGCCCGTAGCTTCAACATCTTGTCTCTAAATAAATTTAAATTAGGTCAAACGTTTACTTTCTTAGAAATCTTATAAAATGATTTTAATGTTTTTTTAGTTCTCCGGTCGTATTTATTTATTTTTTACATTTAATTCGCTTTGCAAATTTACATTTCCCTAATACGAAATCCCTTATTATATATACTATTATATTATATAAAGAGCTGCTGGTGTGTATGTATGTATGAGAACGAGGAAACTACAAACAATAAAACAATGTAACGACAACAGTACATACACGTACACACTTCTCTATCACCATGCGGCTTTGATTTTATTTACATTCTTTCGAAAAATATTTTCGCAAATTAGGATTTGCATAGTAGCAAAAAGGGAAAGTCTATTTTGGTCGCGTTTGTGCATTTTCCCTTCCTTTCATCCACCGTGCCTCATTTTATCCTGCATGTGGAAGAAACATAATCTTAACACAAAGAAGATGAGGACAACAGTCGAAACATTAAAGGGTAAATTTCCATGTCAAAAGCAAATTGTCACCCCTCCCCCTTCAATTTTACTGAAATTTTTTCCCATGTGTGGACCTACCGTTAACAGTAGACAAATCAGCCAAAAATTTGAAGCTTCTCCAATTAAAAGAATGGCCACCAGAGTTATTGTTGATTTTAGTAGCTCTTCCAAATTTAGTAAGGTTGGCCGAAAACATTCCGGTGACGTTTTGTAATCTATTTTGTCTGTGTAAAAATGCAGTCTAGACGCCTTCCCTATGTTCTAAAAATTGGTTTAACATAAACACCGCCCAATTTCTAGAATTTCGGACTGCTCAACATTTTGGGGCATTCGCTAACTCTTATTCAGAATGTTCATTTGGGAAAAATTTCAGTGCGCGTGGATGAAATGGCCGTGGATTGATTTTGACACGGAATTACCCCTAAAATAATTTTTCCTTTCATGTCATTATTTTCCGGGGGGGGGGGAATTTTTCTCATGTATTCCCTATTTGTCTTTGTTTTTGTAAGACCAAAAACAATCAATGCGATCCGCAAGTATTATTTTTTATTATCCCCGCCTCTCTAACCACACCATCGGCCACGGTAGCCGCTTTCTAGTATATATATACATATACTATTATCATATATATATATAAGGGGCGTGCTTGCGTGTATGTATGGTATGTCTGTCTGGAAGTGAAACAAAACAAAATCTTAAAATCAGCCAATTAATCACAACACGACACAATATATAAGCAGTTCTTGCTTTTTTTTGCAGAAAATCTATGAAGAATTGATTTATATTTGTAGATATTAAAACTTATTACATCAGAAATCGCATCTAACTTCTCTTTAACACATTGTCACATCATCAGTAAATCTCACAAAGGTAAACAACTTATAGTTGCTAAAGTTTTGGTGAATGGCCCTATTGTCAGTAACAGCGACCAGTTGAGGCGAGTCTATCCTCTTTTCCCTAGCACTAGAACAAGGAGATTATTTTTGCTCAGGTGGAGCGCCACATCTACAGTTAGCTATCCACATTACCACACAGATCAGATTACCTAATATGAGCTACTCATACGCTGAGTTGGCAGGGACCGTACTTCAGGAACCTTTTGAGTGTTGCATGTCATGGCTGCTCAGCCACCAGGGTTACATTCTTAACCATCATGTTTGACACTCAAGGTGTACTCATTGGAGAGGGGTCACCTCCCTGCAGACGGGCAGTCGGTATATTTTGAAGCTGCAGACGACAGGGCTGTATGGATTTTGGTGGGCACTAGATAGGATCATAGGTTTGTGAATTTGGACCGCAAATCACGTTGTTTGATCTGCTTCTCCGTTGGCTATGTAATTAATTCGCATATATTATCTCATTTATAACAGTGTCCTGTATATAACGCTAAACTGCATCTAATAGCGAGATTCCAGTTATGGAACTCTGGGGAGTGAGGAGTTTTGTTCATTGGCATTAAGCCCTTGTCCACTTTGTCCCGAAGTGGTAGAACATGTTAGGGTTCCAATTATTGGTTAAACTAATTTAGAAAAATCTATTTAAGAAAATGAGTAAAAATGAGTTTAAAAATATATATACCCATAAAAAGGAATCAAATAAAAAGGGTTATTTTATGCCGTAATATCCAACTAAGCACACCAAATCAAACTATTATATACAAACTTGGAAAATATAGATCAATGTTATTATATATATTTAGTACGGTTAATATCGTTCATTATAGCGATGCATATTTTTCTTTTTTTTTTATAGTACATTCCATGTGCGTATGTATTTTGAATTTGAGAAAGAGTAAAATAGAATAAAGGGAGTGAGTGTATATATATATATATATATATATATATATATATATATATTTTCTTCTATTATATATGAAGCAATTAGCCTTCTAAAAATATTGTTACATCAAAACCCTTAATGCATTCCATTTAGATGATCACTCATTATGAAAGTCTTTGCGTAGATACTCAATGTACAAATCTATATGTACCTACACGTGTATAATATATTATATATATATATATACACCCTTTATTCTCTCTTACTCTTTCTCAAATTCGCACTTACATGCACACATAATTCTCTCAATATATATATACACACATATATATAACTATGTGTGTGTGTGTGTGTACAGATAATATCGTTAACTATAGAGATGAATATGTGTTTCTTTTTTTGTAGTATATATATATATATATATATATATACATTATATCGAGTATCAATAGACATTCTCTCGTAGTATGAAGAAAGATCTTTGTAGTAAAAGTAATTATATATATATATATACCCTTTATTCTCTCTCTTTCTCTAATTCGCACTTACATGCACACATAATTCACTATATATATATATATATATATATATATATATTATATATATATATACACAATATATAAATGTGTGGGTGTGTGTGTGTGGTGTATAGATAATATCGTTAACTATAGAGATGAATGTGTTTCTTAGTAATATATATATATATATATATATATATATCCGAGTATCAATAGACATTCTCTCGTAGTCTGAAGAAAGATCTTTGTAGTAAAAGTAATTCGCTAAATAGAAAACATAGCATATCGGAAATAATCAAGTAATGGTTTTGTGAAAGAGAAAAAATTTGATTTTTTTTTTTTTTGGTAAATTTGATTTTATAAAAACTAAGAATCCAATTCAAGCTGGAACGAAATATTCCATATTTTAATAACAGCTTTCAGCCACTGATTGCTTTAAGTTGACGATAAATTGGTCGCCTTTTACACAAAAGTAGAATGAGCAAAGAAAAGATGCAATTGTCAACAAGGTAGTCTTTAGATATTCGTGAAAGGAAAATATGCATGTTTTGCAGGGAATAATAATAAATATGTGATAATTCAAAATGGAGTCCCAATGGCGGTACAGTGACAAGATGGCGACGACATAAAAGAGGGATTCTTCTGGGGGATCCATTAATTAAGTAAAAAAGGCTAGAAGGCGTATAAAAAGTAATGGGAATATATTCTTTGTCCCTCTGTCAATATTTTCTTTAGTTCACTTTCTTTTCTTTTTTTAAATTTGTTAAACGTTTTGAATACGTTTCATTTTTAAGTGACTTAATGTAATAACTGACATCGTCAAAGCCTTTCGAATGATTGTCTCTATTCTTTCAGCTTTTCTTTGCATTCTCTGCTTAGAACTTTGTATATTTTCATCTTTGATGTTCATGTATAATCTTATTATAATGGAGATTGTGTGTCCGTATGCTGTAACTGAAACTACGTCACCACCACCATCACAATTGCCTTAGTTATTTACGTTATATTCACAATGGTTTTAATTAAATAATCATTAACTAATCGAAATTAGTTTCTTATTAATAAAATAAAAAAATATAAGAATTTTTTTAAAATTCGTTATTACAAGTGCGTTGAATAAAATGAAATTTTATTATAAGTTATAATAGTGATTATGTGGCTGTCTGTAACCGAAACGACGTCACCACCAACATCACAATTGCCTTAGTTATTTACGTTATATTCTCAATGGTTATTAAATAACAATTATTTGATCTTAATTAGCATCTTGTTCATTAACAGTATCTCTATTAAGATCTAGCTGAAGAAGATTTTCCCCCCAAACAGCGCATACGATTGACGGGTTTAAAATCCTGTAATGTGTATTATGTATCAACAAGAAATAAATGTTTGCATATAGTATATGGTATGAATAAGTTGCATACTTGTTTGAATAAAATTGTGTTTAATAAAGAATTATTTAGTGTTGTTGATTTCGAATATTACTGTTTTATTCTCAAATATATTTAAAGCAATTCCATGTATAATTTTATATTGAAATCAATTAGATTACACTTATTTTTACTTTATTCTTTTTTGTGTTCGTATTTGATTTCACTAGTCTAATTTAATAAAATATTTAATCAATTAAAACTTAAATACTTACGCCTGGTGAAGAGTAAATATTCTGGTAATTTTAAGTAATTTTGTAATTGCATCATATGCTCTATTGATTTATCTAACCCGTCTTGGGTTTTTAATGGTTAGAGGTTAGGGAATCGCGGTCATTATATGCCCGATTTTGCAATTAGGTTTTGTTTGGTTTGTTTTGTTTTGTTTGGTTTCTTTTGTTTTACGGCATATCAACCTCAGTGGGTCATTTAATGCCGATAAAGTTTTGAAGTAAATCAATTCTTAATGGATAATACAATTTTTTTATAAATACATTTTACTATTGAACCCATAGATGGGACCCTAACAGGTACTACCACTCCGGGTCAGAGTGAACCAGGGAGCAATGGTGATGAAGGGGTGCTTCACATTCCCCAAACCTCCAAAACTGATTCCCAGGACATGTAGACCCGCAGCCACCGCTTCTAGCACCCATATGATAAAAAGGGGTTGGGGCTTGCCATAAGACAATAGGATTTTGCAATTAATTCTAATTATTCCCAAATCTATTTCCAAATTATAAAACTTGTTATCGGACAAAAAAAATAAAATCTTCGCAAAAAGTCACAAAGAAACGCCGAAAACAATTGCTGTATGGCAAGCCTCTTAAGTCAGTAGAAAAATTCACATACTTAGGTAGTAGTGTCTTATCCACAGAAAGCGATGTTAACAGTCGAATAGGAAAGGCATGGTTGGCCACCAATCAGTCATATGGAAATCCGATCTCCCCGACAGGCTAAAGAGACGATTCCTCCAGGCTGTGGCTGTGTCGGTACTGCTATATGGCTGTACCACCTGGACCCTAACGAAGCGACTTGAGAATAAGCTAGATGGGAGCTGCACGAGAATGCTGCGAACGGCCCTGAATAAGTCGTGGAAACAGCACCCCACAAAAAAGCAACTGTACGGTCACATGCCTCCCATCTCACAAACCATACGAGTAAGACGGGCTAGACATGCAGGACACTGCTGGAGAAGCAAGGACGAGATCGTAAGAGACGTACTACTGTGGAAGCCAGCACATGGGCACGCTAATGTGGGTCGCCCAACCAGGACCTACATTGACCAACTATGTAGGGATGCTGACTGCTGCGCGGAGGAGCTCCCAGAGTCGATGAATGATAGGGAAGGTTGGCGAGAGATCGTCATGGATATCCGTGCAAATTGCGTGACATGATGATGATTACATTAATATCTCATCTCGGGATACAACACATAGAAATCCAAAATTTCTGGTTTGCGACTCCGGAGACAGTGATTTCAAAATGGTATATGTTAGACTACGGCATCGGGAAATAAAGTTGTAAAAAATATGACATACTGACACACTAGTATTAGCATTTACTATTAAAAAATATACTCCTATGAGTTTTTTAAACATTTTTTGGTAATTTATGAGGAAGTGCGTCCCGGTCTCCTGCCTCAAAAATTGCTATCCGGTGACTATTAAAATAACGACAGCTCAGTCTATTCAAAACTATCCATCTTCATATATCTATCTATCTCAATTTGTTCATATTTATCTATATTACTTTAAATACTAAGATCTTTTTTATTCATATTTGTTTAATGTCTTGTTTTTAGTTCAAATAAACAAAAATTATGACAAAAAAAAGATGCGCCCCCCCCCAACAAATACATTTACTTGTCGAAAATATCTATCTCCATTTGTTCATATCTATATTATTTTGTTTGTTTATCTATCTCAGTCTATTCAAAACTATATATCCATCTTCATATCTAAACAAGAATTACGACAAATTACGATAAATAAACAAGAATTACGACGAGCTGGGGTTGTTATTTTGGTAGTCACCGGGTAGCAATTTTTGAAGCCGGAGACCGGGACGCACTTCCTCATAAATTACCCATTTTTTATCACACTATACTTAATAAGTACATCGCCGTAAAATTTGAGTGTACAACATTAAACTGTTCACATTGTTTTTTAAAACAAGTTTTAATAAATACATGTCCGGTAATATAAATAACTTTTTAAAAATTATTTTTTTTTTTTTTTTTTTTTTTTTTTACTCACGCCCTTTTTTCAATAACAAGTTAACTAAAAAGTTTACAAATAAATCAATACCTACGATTTTGTGTAAAATGTGTGTAAAATATTTGTTGTAGAGGAGTTAACACCCCCACAGGATGGACTGGCTCATGGCCTATAATAGTCGACGTAGAAGTGATAGGAAACGAAAATTATATTCGGACAAATCACTGCATTTGACTACATACATTTGACCCTCCTCATTCTTGTAAGTTTGTCTTTGTGAATTGTTCTACTTCTTGTTTTTATGTAATAAGTATCTGTTAGAACCAGATACAAGTGCTGAATAAAATACATCTCAAGCACACTATTTCTCAGTGCATCTTTTGCCACCTCAACGATACAACAATATTCAAAATAATTCTCTAATTGATCAATAGATGCACGCAACATTTTATTTGAGGGGGACATAACTAAGTTTCTCAGTCGGTAGAGCGTTCGGCTAGAAACCACAAGGTTCCTAGTTCGATACCGGTCCTCGCCAACTCAGTGTATGAGTAGCACAGGGATCTGTGCGGTAAAGTAAGGAGCTGATGGTAGGTGTGGCGCTCCACCTCAGACGCCAAAACAATCTCCTTGGTCTAGCGCTATTGAAAAGGGGATAGACTCCCCGCTGACTGGCTGATACCGACTTTAGGCCGCCCCGACGACTTTACTTTTTGACTCCTTTAATAATTTTGATGATTTTGTTTACTTGGGAAACAAAACCTCTGACACTAAATTTTTTTTAACTCCCGCGCCCTCAGGCAATATCTTTCAAAAATTAATTTTTACACCTCGTTTAAAACACTATTTTTGCAGGGCATTTTTTGCCAGTAGATATAATCAGAATAAAGTGTTTTTTTTAATATCTGTTTATATTTCTGAGGTGAGACGTTATAATTATCATTCGCTTCACATTGCGAACTGCTAAACTCTTCTTGGTTTTTGAGGCGCGTAATGTAATGGTTATCATCGTAGGAAATAGGCACGACGAGTCTGTTTGCACTCCACGTAGCGCTAATACTCTTGGGAAAGGTATAAATCGAACTATTCTCCTTCCAGCTTTAGGTAAATAGTAGGGCAGACTGGGCTCTTCAGCCTTGGTTAGATATCCAGTCTATGAGAAGAAAAGACATTTTTTTACATATTGAAGTAATTCAATAGCTCTTATGCAAACATATCAAACGTAATAATTAAATTATCATCCTGTGGTATATCCACAGATTCTGCTAGTAATAATTTTTTTTTTTAAGAAAGTGGCTAGATTTTTTTTCAAACAGTAAGAGACCATTGCGCCACCCTATGCAATCGAAATATCGGATCGCTTAGAATTTACAAATACACTGGAGGCTCAACAGAAACGTCCTTAGCTCAGATGACATGATTAATCGATAAATTGTTATTTTTTGAAGAACTAATCGATCCTTTTAGCAAAAGAAAACACTTCCTGGTATCACTAAAAATTAATTGGAGGGCTCTTCTTAACTATCGATTTTTATATTGAAATTCAAGTTGACTGTTTCATTCAAAAGGTGCCGTTTCAGCATAGTCGGTTGAGCACCCACCGAGGAATTGCAAAGTTCCTGGTTCGATACGGGTCCCGGCCAACTCAGTGCATGAGTAGCACAGGTTTGGTAATCTGATCTGTGCGGTAAAGTGGGGAGCTAACGGTAGTTGTGGCGCTCCACCTCAGCGAAAACAATATTGCTGGTTTAGCGCTAGCAAAAAGGAGATATACTCCCTCTCTGTCCGGCTGATATTGACACCTGTGATCGTACAGGCCACGTTTATTCTCCTCCATCACTCCCCCCTCTCTCTACCCCGCTCTCTCATTTCGTCTTAGTCTCTTTGACTTTCTATCTAACTATATGTTGATACTCGTGTTCCTTAATTGTACGACCGTTATCATCTTGCAACAACCCTTGCTTAAAAATGAGAACATTCAAATGGTCCAAGATGAAAGGCAAAATGTACATCCTAATTATCTGGTGTTGCTTATCCTCCGAATTATTCCTTATGATTATTGTTACCTCAGCTAAATAATGCACCCGCCGTTTTTATCAAAAAGAAAGGGAAGAAAAAGGACATTCCACACAGAAAAAATATAAGAAACAAACAAAGGGAGTAGAAGAAGATAGAGAGACAAGGTGAGTGCGCAGAAGCGATAACGATAATTTATTTTAATCGAAGATAATGAAAAATGGCGAGAGAGAGAGAAGAGTGTGTTAAATCAAGATTATTATAAAGTAAAGTCGTCGGGGTAGCCTAAAGTCGGTATCAACCAATCAGCGAGGGAGTCTATCCTTTTTCAGTAGCGCTAGACAAAGAGATTATTTTAGCGTCTGATGTGGAACGCCACACCCACCATTAGCTCCTTGCTTTACAGCACAGATCCCTGTGCTACTTATACGCTGAAGTGACGAGGACCGGTATCGAACTAGGAACCTTGTGTATTTTTGCAATAGCTCTTATGCAAACATTTCAAACGTTGTAATAATTAAATTATCATACTGTGATATATCCACAGGTCCTGCTAGTTAACATTATCAATAATAGTAACCTGACTATGGACCGCTCTATCGACTGCACCTCTGCAAAGAGGTAAGACTCCCAAATTGGGCCACCTGTTCGCTGTGGGTGGCGACCCGTGATGCTTAAGGATGGAGTCTTGGTGGATGAGCAGTCCATGACTTGCAATACTCCACTTTGGCCATTTCTTGGGCTAGACGGGCGGTCGGAGAGGCCCTCCGATCAATCGGCAGGTCACGTCATGCCCTAGCACCTATATGATCGCCCCCAACCTTATTGCCCTTATGGCAAGCCCCAACCCCTTTTTATCATATGGGTGCTAGAAGGCGGTGACTGAGGGTCTACATGTCCTGGGAATGACGTTAAACTATCTGAAGGTGAGGTTCCAGTTTTGGAGGTTTGGGGAATGTGGAGCACCCCTTCATCACCATTGCTCCCTGTTCCACTCTCACCCAGAGTGGTAGTACCTGTTAGGGTCCCATCTATGGGTTAAATAGAAAAATGTACTTATAAAAAAGCTTGCATTATCCATTAAGAATTGATTTATTTCAAAATTTTATCGGCATTAAATGACCCACTGAGGTTGATATGCCGTAAAACAAAACAAACCAAGGTTTTAATCTCTGGCTTGCCCTTTGCTGATTATTTAATTTCTCAAACATCAGTTCACATACCTAGGTAGTAATATCTCATCTACAGAAAGCAATGTAAATATACGCGTATGAAAGACATGGTTAAATAGAAAAATGTACTTATAAAAATAAATTCGGTATCCATTAAGAATGACTTTATTTCAAAATATTATCGGCTTTAAATGACCCACTGAGGTTATATGCCGTAAAACAAAACAAACTGACTATGGAAAATTTTAGTAAATACATACTGAACCATGAAATAAAAGTGGACCATTAAATTATTTCACTTGCAAACTCTTTCTTCAAACATAATGTACGAAGAATGAGAGTTTTCAAGTGAAATCAAATAAAGATACGAAACTCTTGCCCGGACGCCAGAACTAATTAAAACTCTTCAAGTAGATAACGATAATAGAGATTTTATAGTCAAGAGGCAATTAAACATTTTGAATAAAGGAAGTGAAAGCTCGTATCGAAATTTGACCAACCTAGAGTATTACATTTATGATAGGAGGTGCTATTAAGAATCTTTGTAATGGCGTATGAAGTGATGGACAAATTTAGAAATGTGTAGGTATAATTGAAATTCTAGTGCCGTAAAAGTAGCGGGAATTGAAATGAAAATGGAAAGGGGAATACCAAGTTTGGCGGGAGTTAATAATCAGCGTTTTATTAGTGACTGTTGACCATAATGGAAATCTTTACAGTGTTTGAAATGAATGAGATAGATAGATTGAAAGTGGGATATGAACAGACGAATATAGATACATATATATAGTCTGAGTGATTGATAGATATATAGGATGTATATATATATGAAATTATTTAAGAAGAAAAAAGAATTTATGTGACTTTTTCTACACATTTTCCAAGTTCAACGCATACAAAACAACCATCATCTTTTAGCCGCATAAATTCTTTTTTTCTTCTTAAATAATTTCATAGTCCTGAAGAAGGTTTCATTTGTAAACCGAAATGTTCGAACATCGACTATTAAATTTCCATCCATTATAATATCCCGTGTTTGTTCTACATTTTCTTCCACATACTGTCGGGTTAATTTCTTCATCTTACTTCTATAACACACACACATTATATATACTAGCAAATATATGCACCCTCCGGGTGCAAGTATTTAAGTTTTAATGTAATGAAATATCGTATTAAATTAGAAAGTCTAATAAGAATGCAGATAAAAAAGATTTGAAACAGAGTGGGGGTATAATAGAAAAATAGAAATGAAACTTACTCTTCCATCACTGCCGTCTTTCATTGCTGAATTTTACTTATTTAACTATTTAGTTAAATTAGGAAATAAATAATAAAATTACACTTATTTTTTCTTGTTAATGGATTTCATTTAAGATTCATTGGAGAGATTTTTGCTTATATTCATTAAAATAAAACCAAACAGTTAGAAATCAATAATACTAAGCACATATTTAATAAAATCACATTTTTAATATCAATATGCAAATTAGCCTTCCCGTTCACACTGCAAACCACTATTTTTTGTATATATAAATACAATAGCATGTTATAAGTATGTGGATATGGACAATACTAATAAAAAGGTGAAGCAATTTTATTAATAATTGAGTTTTAAATATAAATAAAATCATGAAGAATGTGATGTAAATAACTATGTTAATTGTGACTATTAGTAATATAGTTTCGGTTACAGACAGAAAAACACACAATCTCCATTATAAGAAGATATTATATATATATATATATATATATCAGACGGAGATATATATACGAACTGACTGTGATAGAGAGATAGATATGTACAGATAGGGACTTAATTCTATGTATAGCTTAGTTTGTTTTGTTTTTTAATTAGAATGTTTTTTTATCAATTAGGATTGAAGAGGGGGTTCAACCTTTTGTCATTTGAATTTTTAAAAATACCTGTTCCTAATTTTTACATTTCTAGAAAAATCAGAACTATAAGACCACGTATTTTTTTGTTTAAATGAATAAAAAAAATTATCGCCATTACTGAATAGTGATTTCTATCCTCGCTGGAAACCCCATATTTACGACCGTGTGTCACGTCGTTCCTGTGGCAAATGGTTTAGGTAAATACGTACTTTTTATTTCTCGCAAAAATAATTTGCGTTGTAGATGCATTTTATTCGGTAATTGTTCAGAATTTTTATGATTTTTTTTTGCCGGGACTCATACCATTTCCCAGGTTAAAATGGTAGGTAATTAATTCACCACCGACATCTTCGATATGATGCTTTTTACCTAAAGATGTAACAGTGGTGACATTTTAAAAGATTGAAATCTATTTCCTTAAAACGAAGGTAAAGTTTTGAAGAAAAAAATTTTGTGGGGCAATTTTTTATGTTAATTTGCAACTTTCACCATATGGGGGATGTTACAGTTCCAAAATCGACCTACGCTACCCTGCAATCATCACTATTTGTGTGCAGTCAGTACACCAAAGACTGCCATTCAAAAATTGGCCTCCTCAGCCAAATCCAGATAAACTTTTTTTTGACACTTCGCCATCGTCTTTAGTAGAACGGAAAGATGCCAACCAATTTATGATCATATAGAGTCATCTCGACAACGTTTATTAACTTTTAAGTCCTCATTTATTGGCTCCAATTGTAATGATAATTCTTCACCTCAAAATCCATACTGGAATTCGAGTTAATAAAAAATTGTGTTGGGTCTGTTGTAAGTGCAGCTAAGATGACAGCAGGTACTGAGTGACATTGCCATTCCCCTCCCCCAACTATACAAATTTGTAACTGGAAACCCCCCTCCTGTGGGTGTCAAAGAAGACGGCAATTGATCAAGGAATTAGCAGAGTTCTTTCGCTTCTATTAACGGCTAGGATTACCGAAACGAAAGGAAACAAAAGCAGTAAACCAATACACGACAGAAAGGAAACATGAAGAAAAAACCCTATCTCGGAAATGCTGATCCTGTCCCCTGGTAAACTTAACCTTCATCCCCCGAACTCCCATCATCATCATTTATCTGGTAAATTCATTTTGTTTTAAATCGTTTAGGAAGTATCAATACAACTTTTTAAAAATAGAAATTCGTTTTTTGATGATTATCATAGATTCTTTACAATAAAAATCGTTTTTACTTTTTGCTAAACAAGCAGGACCTGTGGATATTCCCCCTCCCATGGTTGAGCACCGTGGGGGGACATTAATTGTAACTTCACCGTTTGGCATTAGCCGTTACCCTTCTGTTTACAGATTAGAGTTCTCTGGTGATTGTAAAAACATACCGTCGTAAAGTATGCAGCAATTAATTGTTCACCCTAGACTAACGACCCGCTGATAGCCGCAAAGGTAAGGAACTTGGTAGACGAAAATTCTGTCGGGTTAGATCCCGGTTAGAGGTAGTTGTTAAAATGTCCAGCCGCACTGATGAGAAGTAAACTTCGAAACACGTGTCTATTGATGACTGAGATTATATATCACAGTATGATGATTTAATTATTACACCCTTTGATATGTTTACTTAAGTGCTATTGCAAAATAGCTGAATATGTAAAAGGTATAATAATCTTGATTTAACACTCTCATATGATTAAAATCGAATGGTTTAAAAACTACCAACTTAAATATCTTGCAGTGGCGTGAAGATTCGCGCCACTGAGAGAAACTAAAGTAGGTAGTTTTTAAACCATTCAATTTTAATCGTCTATTCATCTCTTTATATTGAGCACTTTTTAATCGGTTTTAGTGAAAAAATCCCGAAGTAAATAAGACTGTATACTTCTTTGCTTGGTGGATTTAATGGTAACTGCGATATATATATATATATATATATATATATATATATATATATATATAATATTTTTTTCTTAACTTTCATCTTTTCATTATATTCGATTGAAACAGATTAGTGTTATTGCTTCCGCGCACCCATCTCCTCTCCATATCTTTCCCATACTCTTTCTTTTTCCTTTCTTCCTTATTGTATTTTTCCTGTGTAGCATGCCCTTCCCCCTTTATTATAAAAACGAAATGGTCCATCATTTAGTTGAGGTGACGACATTCATAAGAAATAAGAATTTGGTGGATAAGCAACACCAGATAATCAGGATTTACGTTTTTAGTAATCTGGTGGCCATTAATTACGCGATAATTTCATAGCAACCCTTTAAACGGATAGAGCTCTCCCAGTGTCCTAATATATCTATATCAGTAAATTCCCCTTTTTTAAAACGTCATTGTAGATGGTGTGGGGTAAGATGTTTGACTGATGACAAATAATCAAGTTTCGATACCGGCTTGAAGCAGCCAGCCGCCAAACAGTACTGTATGTGGATTATATATATATATATATATATATATATATATAATTTTGTTCTTCCTTTTTTCATTTCTTGGAGTCTTTCTTTTTTTTTACCGTCATCGGTATTTTTCTGGGTTTTTTTTTTACTATAGAAGTGCATTCCAAATTATTTCACTATAGAAGTGCATTCCAAATTATTTCACTATAGAAAACGCATTCCAAATTATTTCACTATAGAAACGCATTCCAATTATTCACTATAGAACGCATTCCAAATTATTTCACTAGAAACGCATTTTCCAAATTATTTCACTATAGAAACGCATTCCAAATTATTTCACTATAGAAACGCATTCCAAATTATTTCACTATAGAAACGCATTCCAAATATTTCACTATAGAAACGCATTCCAAATTATTTCACTATAGAAACGCATTTTAGTTTACTACAAACTGTTTATGTTACCTGAAATTTCGTGGCGTATTTTTTTTAAATCAAATATAACAAAAATGTTATTCACTTTAATCATTACATATATCGTGATACAGCAAAAACTAAATAGATAGATAGATAGATAGATATATAGATAGATATGAACATAAATAGATAGATATGTAGAGAGAGATACTATTATATGTATTCTAAATGAGATAGATAGATAGATATGAACATAAATAGATAGCTATGTAGAGAGAGAGAGAGAGATACTATTATATGTATTCTAAATGAGATAGACATGAATATAGTTTTTTTTTTAAGTATGAACAGAAATACATGTATTAATGGACAGATTGAGTTACGTAGATAGATAGATATACAGATATACATGTCAAAACACATGTTTAGCCTATTCCATATCAATCTATCTAATTCTGTTCCGTTCTTCCTTTTATCCATCCCTTACAGTCGTTCTTTTCTCTTTTTTTTTTTTCTAGACTACCTAGGAACAACGAGGTTCTAGGTTCGATACTGGCTCGCGTCAAATCAGCACATGAGTAGCACAGCCTTGATATATGCGGAGCTGATAACAGGTGCGGCACTCCACCCCAGACATAAAAACACTCCCTAGTTTAGCGCTAGCGAAAAACGGATAGACTCCCTCGCTACCCAGTTGCTACCAACAATAGGCTAACTTTTACGGCAGCGCGGAAAACTAACAAAGATAGAACAAATGAAATAGAATACACTTTAGCGTTGATAATTTTGATATTTCGGACTATTGTCCTCATCTTTATTGTGGTATGTATAAACACAATGGTCAGGCCGCTGTATCATCAGGTCTTGTTTAGGTGTTTCCTATTTTACCTTAGAATAGTCATCATCAAACGATAACCTTGAATTCAAGCGTCGTTTCGGAGCATTATTATCGTTACTACTAGTTCAAGGCGCTTCAAGCAGTATAAAATGCCACCAAACTTATTGACAGGAATTTGATTAATATATTGGCTAGATCTAAGCTCATAAGAAATTCTGTTAAATAATAGATATAGAAAATAAAAGTTTCAAAATGTGTCTTAATGAACGCTATTACATAAACTAGTAACAGAAAACACCCTCCGGGCGTCGTAAAAATTAATTTTTGAAAGACATTGCCTGAGAGGGTGGGAGTTAAAAATTCAATGTCAGGGGGTTTGTATCATAAGTAAGGAAAATCCTCATTTATTAAAGGAGTAAAAAACACCCCCCCCCAAAAAAACAACAATTTGAAATGAAAACTGAGCCCTGTCTCTCTCAAATAAAATGTTGCGTGCATGTAATAATCAAACAATCATTTTGAATATTTTACACATCAATTTTACACAAAATCTTAGGTATTTATTTATTTGTAAACTTTTTAGTTAACTTCTTGTCACTGTAAAAAAAAAAAAGGACGAGAGTAAAAAACAATCTTTAAAATTGCTTACTCAAATTTTGGGTGTATATAGCATAATAATATTGTGATGTAAGCTGTGACGTAGAGCTATGACGTAGTTTTTGTTACAGACAGAAATACGGACAATCTCGATTATTAATTTTCTTATTTGAAATGAAAAGGTCCCAAAATGTAGTAATTGTATATTACAACTTACTGAGAATATTTTATGAACCCTAGCCGTTAAAAAACAAAACACGCTTGAACTGAAGGTTATCGTCTGATGATGATTTTATTCAAAGGTGAATAAAAAGAAATACCAAAACCAGGCTCGAGGATACAGTGACCTGAGCGTTGTGTCTATAACCCCCTCCCCCCCCCAATAAAGATGAGGACATCAATCCGAAATATCAAAATTATTAACATGAAAACTCGTCTCAAAAATACTGACAAGTAACCTCAGCGGTATGTAAGTAAACGGCTCAAACGTATAGACAAGGGTTCGTCCCTTTCTGACCCTGGCCGGAATGAAATCAATTTACTTGACTTTACATCAAAAGAGGGGCTTATTCCTCCAGAGGATATCTTTCGGGGGAGGGGGGCTAGAGGGGAGAGTCGGAGTTGTGTAACCTATGCAATGGTCGGACATTGTTCCTGACTGGCGCTTTTTACATTACGGCCTTTTTCAAATGGTTTGGTTTGTCTTTTGCTTCAAAGGAATTTCTGGACTGACGGAAAAAAGGTGTTCCGTTCATTTCTGAACGGCAAAGTGACTGATCGCCACACCTTACCAGATCAATTCCAATCATACACAATTCTACTTGGCATGCACGTGCAAGACTAAGACTAAGCACATATATATATATATATATATATATATTTATTTATTTGTGTATAAATGTTGTTCTTGAGAACGTTTTCTGTAATATCAGAAAGCATAGGAAATGTATATGTGAACAAAAAACAGAGTTCCAATACTTAACCGTTGTTTTGTCCCTGGGTCGCTTTTTTTCCCCAATATATCGGGTTATGTTCACCCTTTGCCAAGGTATTTTTGACAACTGGCTATAACTTAATCAAAAAATGAAATGAAAAAAATGTGGAAAAAATTAATGAGAAAAATGTATATATATATATATTTTTTCTCCAAATGGTGACACAAAATAGTCACAATTTTAACTGTTGGGAAAAAGATATATCTGAATTAGTCGGAATTGATAAAAAGAGATCAATACATTTGTAGAACTATATTACTGCCACTTTGGTTGAGTTCTCTTAATAGGGATTTAATTGCAAATTCACCGTTCTGGCGTCTAGCTAACCCTCGCTTTATTTACAAATGTTTGAGGACTCTAGTGAATTCATTTCCGCTTAGAAATGAAGCGATTAAATATTCTCCTATATTTGACAGCTGCCTCTGGCCGCACGGATATAAAGGCTTGACGAACGAAAGTTTATTCGGGTCTCAAACCCGGCCAGGGGTAGCTGTTAAGGTATAGCCACGCTGATGAAAGGTGAAACCTCGAAACACGTGTCTGTGGATTACTTATTTATTATATTATAAAAGTAATTGGTAATTTGCTTGAAGCATTGTTAAGTATGTTATAATATATTAATAATTTGAAGGCAATTACAATGCGTATAAAAAATAAGAACAAAAAGATGTTACTTTTGTCTTATGGATTTCAAAGAAAACTTTATCTTCAGAGACGAATATCAGAAATGAACGTGCTTAAGTTTTTTTGCGTGGTTATACTTTTTTTCTTCTTTTTTTTCCTCTTCTTTTTTCTTTCTCCCCCCTTCTTTATGTTATGAATGAAATGGGCGAATAACTAATTTCTTTTTTTTTTTAAATATTTGTTGAGAACGAATGTTTACAATCCTACCTTGCATATGTATCCAATATTGTCTGTTTATCATCCGGTGAATATTACAACAACGTAGCCATGTACAATTCAAAATAAAAAACGGTCACGTAGGAAAATTCTTATGCTTAGTTTTTATTTTATTTTCTTTCTCTTTGTTTCTATTCTTTTTCCTTCCCTCCCTTCTCTAATTTTCTTTTTTTTTTTCAGTTGTAAAAAATAAAATGTATTAATCTAATTATATGGACCAGTAAATAATATATATATATGTATATTCCCAGATACAGACCCAAAAACACACATACACACCCATGTAAATAGATAAGGAGTGTATAAACGATGTATATATATTCCTTATCTATTTATCTGTGCGTTCTTGGGTCCCTATTTATATATATATATATATATATATATATATATATATATAATGTGTGTGTGTCTGTGCAAAGGTATTGCACTCATTTCTCTTCTGACATATTCGGGTCAGTTGGTATCCCCCCCCCCTCACTCACAGACAGATCTTTTATGGCATTGGAATTCAATCAAACGTGATCATAAAATGCCATTTCCTCATTCTTTTCCCTAACAAAAATCCACCACAATGTAAAATCATTTGGTTGCAAAGTCCATTCATTCAGCCATTAAAAATATTTTGTACATCAATCGATTCACAAATGTCAAGGGTCATATCCAAAATTTCAGAATTCTTCCTCAGTCATTTTGGATTTTTATATTTACGTTTAACGTCCATCGAGTTCTGTCCCTTTCGTTTTGTTTTCGAATATCCATTCATCTAGTTACACTAACCATTCAATCAGCCGTAATTACCAAGGGAGGTAATAGATAACAATTTTAATGTTTTTTTTTTTGGATTTTAAAACAATTATCAGAAATCAAGGAATTGTCTAATTTTAATCACTTTATTCATTAAAGAGAATTTAATAATAGTTATAAAAAAATCAGGGAATTGTACACTTTTTAATGAAATTTTAAACTGTTGAGTATCTGGCCGCCATCCTTGGTCAGATGTAAAAGGACTTTAAGTAAATAAGTAAGTCAATAAGTCCTGTGGTTTTTGTTTCCTGTAGGTCCTACGTCCAAGAAGATCCTAGTAGCAATGTTCTAAGATTAAAATCAGGCTAGTATAAATACAACAACAACAACAGCAGCAGCAGCACTGCCAGTGATTGGACAATAGGAATCTTTCCCCAGGTCACGTGCTTATAGGCGAGTCTATAAGTATAAGTGACCGTCCGGCACACGCCTTATATCCCCAAAACTCCAACAAACTTTATTCGTTAAGGACTTAATTTTATAATGAATAGTTTATTTTAGTCAGGCGAAAAATTGTCCAAGGGATTTAATAATTGTTTTTATTTTTTTTTATTTTCTTAGTTTTAAAAAAAATTACCAAAATTCAGTGAATTGTCAGATTTTAATGAAATTTTAATTTCATTTACCGTTGCTTTGATAAAGTTCCTTTGTCTTTCCCGAAACTAATTTTGTTGGTTGGTTTTGATTGATTTTATAGCTCTTCAAACTTGGGTCTACAACAAAGTCAGTCTTTAAAGCGACAATTCTCCCAAGTGTTGAAATATTTTTTAGTATATACGGTATGCTGAGGATCACAACTTGTACTTATAGGCTCTTCTAGACGGTGTAGTGAGAATTGGCTAATCAAAACACTCAAATATGTAGTTGGTTAACTATTCAAAGATGTTAGTGGATTGTTGCTCAATTTGCTCGTGGGATGTGCAGACGAACGGAACAATGGACAAAGATTATAGGATTCTTTAACACAGATCAAACTTAATGTCACAAGGGATTTCCATTAAAAAAATGCTCTCACCTACTGCCTAAAAATGGCTACACGAATCGTAACACCAAGCCGTATTAGTGCTACTGTATGGCTGCACTACTTGCACCGTAACGAAACACCTAGGGAATACGCTAGATTGGAGCTACACAAGAATGCGGCGTACGATCTTTAAAATATCGTGGAAACAACACCCCACACTAAAGCAGCTGTAAGGCCACTTGCCCCCTATCATACAGACCATTCGAATGAGACAACCAAGACATGCTGGAACTGCTAGAAAAGCAATGATGAATTCATAAATGACCTTCTCCAGTGGAACCCAGCACATGGGCATGCCAGCGCGGGTCGTCCAACAAAGACATTAACCAGTTATGTGTGGATACTGGATGCTGCGCAGAAGACCTCCAGAGAACAATGCATGATAGGGACGGTTGGTGAGATTTTGAAATGGATATCCGTGCTGCTAGCACGACATGAGAGGATTTCAATTAATTAATGATAATCCTATTTTCATGATGATCCCTACCAACTATCGGTCATCGTTCTCTGGGAGGTCCTCCACGCAGCATCCAGAATCAGTTTAAGTATTTAGGTTCTTGTTGGTAGAACTACACTGGTGTGTCCATGTGTAGGTGTCTACAGAAAATTGTCCCTAATGAGTTCATCCTTGCTTCACTAGCAGCTTCCAGCGTATCTTGCTCGTTTGACTGTGATTGTTTGTGAAATAGGGAACAAGTGGTCGTACAGCTGTTTTGTTGGGTGCTGCTTCCGAATTTTTTTAAGGCAGCATTTTCAATCAAATTCTAAAATGATATAGTTGACTCACATTAAAGGAAGTTTCAATCCCATCTATCGCTTAATGGTCTTATTCTTTTTAAGGTATTACAATTTACTGAACACTGTTACTAAGTGACAAAACGAAAGTGAAACGGTCGAGAAATTTCAAGAGTCGATTTTCCACGTTCGAACCAGCAGAGGAGTGAGACCCCCCCCACACACACACACACACAATTGGGCCACCTCTTGGCCGTGGGTGGCGACCCTTCATACTTAAGGACATACCCCTTATGAATGATATCCATGATATGCAACACCCTTTTTTAGGCCAGACGGAGAATCAATCAGCTGGTCACGTCAAGCCATATCACCTATATGATTGTCCCAACCCTATTGCCCTTATAGGAAAAAGGTTTATCCATATGTGCTAGAAGGCGGTGGCTGAGGGACTTAGTGTCCCAGGTATGACGTTAAACTGCATCTAATGGTGAAGCTCTAGAGCTCTGGGGCATTGAGTACACCTTCATTGTCATTACTCCCAGATCCACTTTGACCCGGAGTGGTAGTATCTGTTAAGGTGCTATCTATGGGTTAAAAAGAAAAAATGAATTATAAAGAATATTTTAAAAATAATTTTCGATACCCATCAAAAATGAATAAAACAAAATGACTTCAGCATAGAATAACCCAAGAAGGGTTGACATGCCAAAACAACCACCTTCGAACCGCGAAACGAGATATACAGGGTGATTGAAATGTAACTCCCTATTTTAAACTATTTATAATTATTTTAATATGTGTTGTATACTCTCTTTCTTACTTTCTATTCTTCTAGCGTTCTGGACTTCGTCTTGGGGACTCCTCTTTATCAGAAGCCCTGTGTCATTGGTAGTTTTTAGATAATAACACAAGACTTCTATTTAACTTAGATCATATTTTATTCTGAAATCCGCACCAGACTACCTGCGCAGATTGAGACGGCATCGTGCATAACACGACTTACCACCGTCGTGGTTTTTGACTGATTTGACTAAAAATCTCTTTCTAATCTAAACCGGAAGAGGGTCTTCTCCACCGATTCTCACGGTATCCACCGGAAGGATCAGGACAAGACTGAGTTCAAGCCTTGTCATTCAATCCCTCAAGGCCGCCGGCTGAACTTATAACAACCATTTTGGTTTCTACACTACTGTACATAAATATTAGGAATCTAATAATTATGTAACATATGTAGTTGCATTTTTCTCACTTCTTTAATGTACATTCTTTAATATATGGCAATTATATTTGTGATGTTTTTCTTTGTTTTCCATGATTGGTTGAATCACAATTTTTCAGGGAGATGGATGGATATACGTGGTTCGCATGAATGACCGGACAAAAACCCTGATTTAAAACCCTGCGACTTTTTCCTTTGAGGGGGGGTTAAAGGAGAAATACACTATGAAACCAATGACATTGAAAGAACTTGAAGGACAAAGACGAGAATTTATTTCTACCATTCTACATTCCTGGGACGATGAGTTGATGCAATTCTCGAGCGGCTTGAGAGGCTGGTGAGAATGCTGGTGTCCATAGAGAATTTTAATTAAAACTCCATGTTATGTTTATTCTTCTCATTCATTTTTTGTAAAAATAATGATTCAGAAATAAATTATAAGATTTAATTATAAAGAAAGGGAGTTACTGTATTGAACTTACGACAAATAAAGCAATAATGAAGATTTACCTGTAAACATATTTAGAGATGAGCCCATCATCTTCAATTACTAGTGTCCATAATTTTTCATTGCCACATTGTTCTACAAGAAAATATAACTAAAAATCTAGAATTCCATCTTATGACATTATCTTTATTGAAAATACATAATTGAAGATTTAAGGCCCATTTAGTCCTCAGGGGCCTGGAAGCAGATTTTACCTTGAGAAATTTTTCCCTTGAATAACCTGTTAACAGATTAAATTCGAAATTGTCCATTAAGAAAGAAACTGGCTATTTTTCTTGTAAATTAACTACTAAAAAAAAAAAAAAAAAACCAGAAGGATTTTGCAGTAAAATATTATGATTTATTTTATTGCATTTACGGATGATATAAATTGCCACATGTTGAAAAGAGTGGATGGGCTCCCAATGTTTCCCTTTAAATTGGTAGATATGTTGAATTGATATACAATATCAGAATTAACGGGATGTGTCAGGTTGATTTAAGCATCAAAATAATTGGGATACACAAGCAAGTTTCAAATAAATAATTCAATTATATATATATGTGTGTGTGCGCGTGTGTATGTATAATTGCTTTGCTCGATGCCTTTCTTTGGAATAAATATTTGTTAGGATTCCTGGTTCGATACAAGCCCTCACCTACTCAGCGTATAAGTAGCACAGGTATCTGTGCACTAAAGTGTGGCGCTCCACCCCAGCCACTAAAAAAAACTATTTCTATCGCTAGTGAAAAGGGGATAGACTCCCTCGCTGTTTGGCTGATACCGACTTTAGGCCACCCCAACGACTATTCTTTACGCAAAGTACGATATACTAAGTGTATTTCCAAATCAAACTTGATTTTTTTCAGGGTTACTCAATTTAAGTGTTGTAGATTTGTCATCTTACTTTCTACAACGATGAAGAAAAGAGCAACAAGTGCGGGACACCCAGTGAGGATCGAAATCACTAGAAATGGTCAGTTATTACTCTATTTCAGGCGCGAAAAATGCTTTACATTTTGGTAATAAATAATACCTAATAATATCCGTTTTGATTGTTTGATATTCCTCTAGAATTAATAAAGTCTTGGTATCTTTGATTTAGAAGAAAATTATATCGTATCTATAATGAATATGATATAATATGCAGAGGTACCTTGACTTACGAGTTTTCCGAGTTACGACACTTGGTTGTTTTTGTTTTTTTTTCGCTTTTTGTTAAGAGCAAAAATTAGAGGCACCAGCGAAATTCATATAGGCTTATGTTAATAAGTTTACTAAAAACATTTAAATTTCCAAATTTATTATTCCAAAGAAAGATATTATGGACCATATGACCTTTAGGCACCCCTTTTTCCATCTCGATTCAGAAGGACATTTTTTTCATTTACACCGTCAAAATCCGGTTGTTTGTTAGGGGTTAGAGTTAGGGGTTCATTTTATAATTAAAAAAAAAAAAAAACTAAAAATCGTCTGTTAAACAAACCGGATTTTGACGGTGTAAATGAAAAAAGTCCTTATGAATTGAGATCGTAAAAGGGTGACTAAAGGTCATGTGGTCCGATATTATTCATAAAAAAGATAAACATTAAAACATACTACAGTATATATTTCATTAGTTCTTATTTTATTATTATTTTTTTAATACAGTGGTATTTCTCTTAAGTCAAGGTACCACTGGAAAATGAATATGTAATCTGTCACAGTGCTACCAATCGTTATATGTATGTATGTAGACTGGTAATCACAGAAAGAGACCATATCTATCAAATCTCTTGTATTATTTGAACGAGAGCAATCCTAAAGTTAAGGTTTCCAAAATATTTAGAAATCACAGAAACGTTTATTGGTTATTCTCAATGATATCATTTTTCTACATAAGCATCATTTCGATCAATGCATTTTTTCCGGAGCTGTGGCAGTTTTTGTATGCCCATCTATACCAGCTCGCATATATGTCGTTGAGGAAGTGTTGAACCTCGTTCTGAAAACTCCCTACACCACTTATGGACGTTTTTGACATCCATGCACGACTCGCCATACACTTCCGTGAATTGGCTATAATTTTCAATCGTTCTAAAACTGAAAAACTGGGCTAAGTTCACACTTGGCGGTAATGTCAATCGAGAGCTCCATCAGAAACGAGTACCTAGCCAAGATGGGGGGGGGGGGGGGCAGCGAAGCACACTTGGTTGGTGTTTTGTTTACGCATATCAACCTCAGTGGGTCATTTAATGCATAAAGTTTTGAAATAAATCAATTCTTAATAGATAATACAATTTTTTATAAATACATTTTCTATTTAACCCATAGATGGGACCCTAACAGGTACTACCACTCCGGGCCAGAGTGGACCAGGGAGCAATGGTGATGAAGTGGTGCTCCACATTCCCCAAACCTCCAGAACTGGAACCTCACCATCAGATAGAGTTTAACGTCATTCCCAGGACATGTAGATCCGCAGCCACCGCCTTCTAGCACCCATATGATAAAAAGGGGTTGGGGCTAGCCATAAGGGCAATAGGGTTGGGAAAATCATATAGGTGCTAGGGCTTGACGTGACCGGCCGATTGATCGGAGAGGGCCTCTCCGACCGCCCGTCTAGCCCAAGATAGGGCCAAAGTGGAGTATTGCATGTCATGAACTGCTCATCCACCTGGGCTCTATCCTTAAGCATCACGGGTCGCCACCCACGGCCAACAGGTGGCCCTATTGGGGGAGTCTTACCCCTCTGCAGAGGTGCAGTCGGTGCATTCTAACACCCCAGCCGACAGTGCGGAAGCGCACTTGGAGCAGACGCAGTCGCATGCAATAAACACAGCAGTGTTGCCAATAGCTACACGAACATTCTCCCTAACCCTAACCCTCCCCAGCGCTTTGGAGATATTGCTTTTGGGATTACTGTCATACTTCAATGCGCACATTAATTCTGAATTGCCTTTATGTTGTATACCATGTAACACACGAGTTGGTACAATAGGAACACCTGTTTCCCGTGGGTGGCGACCCGTGATGCTTAAGAACGGAATCCTTGTCGCTGAACAGTCTATGACTTGCAACACTCCACTTTGACAATTAGGCTTGATGGACGGTCGGAGAGACCCCTCTGATCAATCGGCTGATCACGTCAAACCCTAGCACCTATATGATTGTCCCGACCCTATTGCTCTTATGGAAAACCCTCAACCATTGTTGTCATAAATGTGGGAAAAGGCGATTGTTGGGGGGTCTTAGTGTCCACTTAGAACTGGAGTGATAGTACCTGTTAGGGTCACATCTATAGGTTAAAAATAAAAAAAATAAATGTGTTAAAAGAATGTGTTTAAAAATATTGAATTCTGCAGAAAATAACCCAACAAAGGTTGATGTGCTGTAAAATCCAACCTATCTAAAAATTGCGCCCTATCTAAAAATAAGATTAAATTCCCAAGCAAAGAGCGTAAATAATGTTTTATTTTCTGTTTTTTTCTCTTAATCAGAATATACATAAGTCTCTTGTCATCTACTAATGCAGATCGATCAACTGATTGATTTTAACGGCACATCAACCCGTCTAAGGTTATTTATGTCTTGAGATTAGGAAATCGCGTTCATTGTACTTTCATACTTAGATTTTTGCCTAGTTATTTCTCTTTCGTACACGGTACTATCGAATGTTCATCTACCAGGGGACCAGCTTAGCTCAGTCGGTAGAGCACCTGCCTAGACATTTTGTAAGGTCCGGGTTCGATTCCGGTCAACTCAGCGTATGA
This sequence comes from Doryteuthis pealeii, assembly GCA_023376005.1. Lineage (NCBI taxonomy): Eukaryota > Metazoa > Mollusca > Cephalopoda > Myopsida > Loliginidae > Doryteuthis > Doryteuthis pealeii. The sequence continues at coordinate 8,347,230 of CM042140.1, forward strand.
GTAGCACAGACCAGACCTAGGGTTTATCAAGAAAAATAGAACTTGTCACCTCGTGGATTTTGCCGTTCCAACGGATTGTAGAGTGCAAGTGAAGAAGGGCGGAAACAAATGACAAATACTTGGACCTTGCCAGAGAATTGAAATTGTTAAAATCGGCTAGAATACTCAGAATAGTTCTGGAGACCCGAGGCGACTCTGCCTCTAGTGAACAACCAGCTAAGGCGGGTGTGAAAAATTTTCATTTAATGAGATAATAATAATAATAATAATAATAATAATATGCGGTGACAGAGATGAGACTGTAAACCATGTACTAAGCGAATGTAGCAAACTAGCACAACGGGAATACAAAACTAGGTACGACTGTGTTGGGAAGGTGATCCACTGCGAATTATGCAAAAACTTAGATTTTGACCATACAACAAAATGGTATATGCATAAACCAGAATCTGTTCTTGAGAATGAAACGCATAAAACTTTCTGGGACTTCGAAATAAAGATGAATCAATTTATCCCAGCAAGGAGACCAGACCTAGTGTTGATTAACAAAAAAGTGAGAACTTGTCAACTGGTGGACGTTGCAGTTCCAGCAGACCACAGTGTGAAGATGAAGGAAAACGAAAAGATACAGAATATGATGGTCAAAGTGATACCAATTGTAGTGCACTTGGAATAGTCCCAAAAGGCTTAGAAAAAATACTGGAGAATCTGGAAAAAGAATCAGAGGAAAAATTGAGACCATACTGAATACTGCATTGCTCCAATCCGCTAGAATACTCAGAAAAGTCCTGGAGACCTGAGAAGAGTCCTGAGAAGACTTTTTGTTCCTCAGACTCCGGTGAAATACCATCAGCTAACGCTGGTGTGAAAAACTAATAATAACCTTGCCAGAGAACTGAGAAAACTTTGGAACATGAAGGTGAAGGTAGTACCAATTGTGGTTGGTGCTATTGGAACGGTCCCAAAGCTCTGGAAAATAATTTGAGTGAATTAGAAATTAGAGGAAAAATCCAGAACATCCTGACTACAGCATTGTTAAGCTCGGCTAGAATACTCAGAAGAGTTCTGGAGACCTGAGGAGACTTGATGTCACTCAGCCTCCACTGAACCACCGGCTACGACAGGTGTGAAAAACTCAATAAGAAGAAGAAGAAAAAATAGAGGAAAAAGAAGAGGAAAAAAAAGAAGAGGAAGAGGAAAAAAAAGAAGAGGAAGAGGAAAAAAAAGAAGAGGAAGAGGGAAAAAAAGAAAGGAAGAGAAAAAAAAGAAGAAGAGGAAAAAAAAAGAAGAGGAAAAAAGAAGAGGAAAAAAAAAAAGAGGAAGAGGAAAAAAGAGGAAGAAGAAGAGGAAGAGGAAAAAAAGAAGAGAAGAAGAAGAGGAAGAAGAAGAGGAAGAAGAAGAAGAAAAATAGAGGAAGAGGAAGAAAAATAGAGGAAGAGGAAGAAGAAGAGGAAGAAGAAAAAATAGAGGAAGAGAAGAAGAAGAAGAAAAATAGAGGAAAGAAGAAGAAAGAAAATAGAGGAAGAAGAAGAAGAAGAAGAAGAAAAAAATAGAGGAAGAAGAAAGAAGAAGAAGAAGAAAAAAAGAAGAAGAAGAAGAAGAAGAAAATAGAGAAAGAAAAGAAAAATAGAGAAAGAAGAAGAAAAAGAAAAGAAGAAAATAGAGGAAGAAGAAGAAAAATAGAGAAGAAGAAGAAAAATAGAGGAAGAAGAAGAAAGCGAGAAAGCTTTGAGCACATCTAATAAATTAATCGCTAATCCATCAGTCCTAAATAATCTGTTGAAACAAGAATCTATGTATGTATGGTTATAAAAGGACTGACATGTTTTTATGAATAGCTTCTCTCTCGCCCCCCCCCCTCTCTCTGTCTCTCTCTCAGAAAGATGCGTTTTCAGCTAAATTAAACTATATAAACCATCCAGTGACATTTTACCCCCCCCCCATACACACACACAAAAAAAAAAGAAAAAGAAAAAAAATATTCTAGTTTATTTTTCTAAGCATTAATCTCTCGAAATTTAAACTTGATATTATAGTTGCTAATTTCGAATGAAAAATACAGAAAAAAAAAAACTGACAAAAATTCTGAATTTACTGCGTTATAACTTATGTTTAAAAAGGCATTATTTAATGGAATAAGGGATGACATGATATTTCTTCATTATATACATGTGAGTGTGTGTGTGTGTGTGTGTGTGTGTGTGTGTGAATGTGAGAGTGTGTGGATGAGTGTGTGTGGATGTGGATGTGTGTGAGTGTGAGAGTGTGTATGTGAGTATATATGTGTGTGTGTGTGTGATGTGATTGTGTGTGTGTGTGATTGTGTGTGTGTGTGTGATTGTGTTGTGTGTGTGTGTGATTGTGTTGTGTGTGTGTGTGATTGTGTGTGTGTGTGTGTGCGCGCGAATCTGTGTCTGCGTGGGTGAGTGAGTGTCTGCATGAGTGAGTGGGGGAGTGAGTGTCTGCATGAGCGAGTCTGAGTGGGGGTGAGTGTGTCTGAGTAGGTGAGTGTGGTGTGTCTGTGTGTGTGTGCGTGTGTGTGTGTGTGTGTGTGTGTGTGTGTGTCTGAGTGGGGTGTGTGTGTGTGTGTCTGAGTGGGGTGTGTGTGGTGTGTGTGGGGTGTGTGTGTGTGTCTGAGTGGGTGTGTGTGTGTGAGTGGGGTGTGTGTGTGGGTGTCTGAGTGGGGTGTGTGTGTGGGTGTCTGAGTGGGGTGTGTGTGTGGGTGTCTGAGTGGGGGGTGTCTGAGTGGGGGTGTGGTGGTGGGGTGTGAGTGGGGGTGTGTGGGTGTGGGTGTGTGGTCTGTGTGGGTGTGTGTGTGGGGGTCTGTGTGCGTGAATGTAATACATGTATGAGTGTGTTTAAGTGGGTGGGGGCGATGAAGTGTGTGTGCGTGTGAGTATCTGTGTCTGTGTATGTGTAAGAGTGTGTGTATGTGAGTGTGTATGCGTGCTTATGGGTGTGAAAGTGAGTATGTGTTTATGTGTGTGTGACTATCTATGCGAGTGTGGATAATAAGAGTAGAAATACGACTTAACCTTAAAAATCGCCAAATTCCTTAATATCCATTATTCTAAAGCTTGAAACTATTTACTTGATTTTGTCAGGAGATCTCGTAAAGTTGACTTTATGCAATTTATTGGAAATATTGTTTTAGTTTTAATTAGGAAATAACTGATTTATGACCACGCTCATACTATCACTCAGTTGAGATACACACACGTTATATATATATATATATATATATATATATATATATATATATATAATATATATAGGATAGACAGAAAGTGATAAGACAAACAGGAATGTTTCTTTTATGTTATATATATATATATATATATATATATATATATATATATATATATATATATATGGGAGAAATATGAGGAGGTTAATCCGACAATATGTGGGATGTTATGGAAACTGGATGTTTATTGTCGACGATGCAACGTTTCGGTCATTTAGACCTTCTTCAGGACGAATATAATTCTTGCTTCAATGAAGGACATTTTCAAAATGGTAAGAACAGTAGGTTGTCAGTAGGGGCAGGGGTGGTTGGGGGTGGATAGTGAATTTTCTTCTCTCTAGATGGGGAGTGTTTATATGGTGATGCAGGTGTGGGTCAAGAATGCTGGATGATGGGGATGGGTCACGGTGAATGAGTATGTGACTGTTTTAATTGTCTTTTATATATTTGTATGTTTAGGAACTGGATTTGTCATTAGTTGTATATGTGTGAGTTTTTTTAGATATATATATATATATAATCGATAAGAATATATATCTAAACATCCTTCTTAATAATCCATATATATATATCATATGTTTTAAGTCTATGCCTAGTTTATACACACACTCTATATATATCATATACATATATATATGTACTAGACAAAGCGTTACCCGTTGAGCTCTGGGTAGATAACTGGGATTGGGAAAATGAGTTTCCAAAGGGAATTACATTTTTTTTTTTAAATGGCTAGAGAATTAAAGAAACATTAAAATTATTTTGTAAGATTTCGAAGAAAAGGAACGTTTGACTTAATTTAAATTATATTAAGAGCCAATATGTTGGCTGAGTTAGCTGCTCATTAAACTTAACATACAAATACACTTCGCACTCTCTAAATCACTATCTTTACGCTCACAGACAAAGTAACATATTTAACGAGGATATAATTAAGATATATAAATAGAGGGGGAAAATGACAGGCTGAGTGTGGCGTAAGAGAAGGGTCAGTTTTTGACTCAATTGCAAATTACGACAATTGAAAATGATTTTTTTTTTTCAAACCGAACTCAATCCTAGAACTAAGGAATATTTTGATTTGAATTTTGTGTCATTAAACTAAATAGGAAAAAAGCATGTCGGAGACGAACATTGATTCTCTCAGCTTTAATAATATATATTTATACATCGGCATTGCAGTCTTGGAAGACTATATATTTCTTATGACCCTGAAGTTACTGCGCCTTCTGTGACTATGAAGTCCAATGTTCGAAAAACAGCCACGGCTATATATATATATATATATATATATAAGGACAGTTTTTGGTATGTACGTGTCGACCTATAACTCGGAAATGACAGGTCACTCAGATTTGAAATCTTGCATATAGATTAAAATCATTCTAACTAAGAAACACACCAAATTTGGTTATTGATTTTTACTGATTACGGGATATATTCAATTAATCAAACAAAAATCAAACTATTTTCGGAAACTATCATATAATTGCTCCTGCTGATATGCTAGCCACAAGCAGCAGGCAAGCCTCTTCCCTGTTTCCAAATGTCCGCTCTATTTCTACTAATAAGTCAACATTGTTGAATGCGTTTGTTTAAATATAAAAAAGAAAAATGAAAACCTTTTCATCAATATTTTTTACGAATACTTTCATATTTCTTAGAATAAAATATATCCATTATTAATCAGCGTATCAAAATTGAATTAATATGCGAATTAGCAATTACAAAAACTGAATTTTAAATTGTCTTAGGCACGAAAAAGGTTTAGAAAAAAAATCATTCAAGCGATTTAAAAAAAAGGGGGATATGAATAAAAGTGTATACCAATATATTAATATTTTCATATTTCTTAGAATGAAATCTGATAAAATATATCCAGTGAAACTCAAAACGTTTTTGAAAGAAGAATAACGAAATTCAAACACGAAATATATTAAGTTGTCTTCTTTGTTATTTTTGTTGCACAAAGAAAGAAAGAAATTACAATGTTACATTTTATTTCTAACTCAACAAGCAATTAAAAACTGAATTTAAAATTATCTTACGTACGAAAAAGTTAAAATATTATTCTCAATGTTGTAAACAAACAAACAAACAGAATCGCAAATTATTAGCGCTTATAAAAAAAAAAAACACATACTACTATTATTTTCAAATTGCTAACTGCATTTATATTTAACACAATGAAACTTGAATAAAGGTTAATATTATCTTCAAAATTTTTGAGCCATTCAAAAGAAAACATTAAAACAACTCCTGATGATTTTTTAAAAATTTCAGCTTACGGAAATAATGAAAATTATGAACGAAATCAATGTTTACCTTTTTGCACCGTTAAATCAAATGAAATTTACAATAGCGAAAAACAAGTTATGACTACCGGCTTCTTAAAAAAATTCTATCAAAAATCAACTAATAGTCAAATTTTCACGAAATTTTCGGTAATTATTCATCTGTTGATGAAAATATGTTTGAAATAGTTTTTTTCTTAAAATAATTGGGGGAAATATTTTTAGGAGATCCCCATTCTATTTTGTTTCATGAAATCTGAAAAAAAAAAAATGAACAGATAAAAAACGATTTTTTTTTCTATAAAGATAAGAGTCTGAATAATTATATCAGAAGATTTTATAAGTTTCTATACGGAACTTTTTTTAGTGAAAAAAAAAAAAAAACATGAATTCTAAATTCTGCTAAAAAATGTCAATATTATTAGACAATTCCGTAAGTATGTGACATCCAGGAAAGATTGAACTCACTATTCAGTAGTAATGGATTTACGAGACTACCTTGCTAACTATTATACAATGATAGGACCTCATTGTCTTTACCCTCCCTATTCGTCACAGATAGGATACGGTACAAGGTCGAAAGCAAAGGGCATCTAGTATTAAAATCGCTATTCAGAAATAATGTGAGTCTAACTTGCAAACCACTCTGGGATGCTATTAATATGAAAAAATGTAAACATAAAAAAGAGACTATTCCTAAAATAAACTAATATTATAATACATAAACAATACGCTTTGTTTAATAAATAATAATGTTTAACATTAAATAAATAATTTCGTTCTAATGAAAATCCATTTTTTAATCTATTCCACCCAGATGGGTTCCTAACAGGTACTACAACTCTGGATCAAAATGGCAATAAAGGAGTATTCCACACTTCCCAGAGCTCCAGAATTGGAACTTCACCATTAGATGCACTATAATGTCATACACCTAAAATGTTTTCGTCCTGTCAGAGACCGGGTACTTTTGCTAGTATATATATATATATATATATATATATAGGTGTGTCAAAAAAGTATCGAAGTTTTTTGTACTTTTTGACACACTTTGTATTCTGAAAAAAAAAAAATTCCATTCATTCTTCATTTCTATCTTGGTAAATACGCTTCAATCTCGATACATTTTTGACACCTTTTTGACATAACTTATTTAATATATATATATAATAAAATATATGCATATAAATTATACATATATATTTAACATGTTAAATATCATATGTGTGTGATTGAGTGTGAAAAATATGAAAAAAAAATATTCAGAGGATGTATTTACTCATAAATAATAGTATGCCAACGTTTACGCGATCCGAAAAATACTATCATTCATAAATACATACAAATTCTGAATACATGTTTTCTCATATACTTATAGACATTTTGATGTATTTACTTTTTTCTCATATATATATATATGAAATTGTAAATATTGCCCTGGATATAATTAATTTATTAATTTCATACATTGAGCTCTCTAAAGGATTTGTAAAAATCCTTGTATAAATATATAAGTGTGTCCATGAATATGCATGTGGATGTATAAGGGATATTAATGATCCCAAATAGAGTTATCCCCAACATACCAGTCAATTGGATACTTTTACCTTTATATATCTACGCACCGTATCATGACACCCAGTATCACAACTATTCTCAGGTAATCTCTCTCTCATATATATATATATATATATATATATATATATATATATATATATATATATATATATATAGTTGCAATGCTTATGAATTATTTTGTTAATATTTTCCTATAAATGAAAATGTTTATTGCCGTTCTCAGCGTTATTTTGAAATAGAATCGAAAGTTAAAGCAGAATTGAGATATATATATATATATATATATATTATAAAAAAGAAGGTCCGCAAAATGGATTATATGTTTTAGAAATTCTTTTATTATTATTTCACATTTGCGACACGTGTTTCAGATCTTCTGATATATTCTCCAGGCATTAATTAAGCATATTCTGTCCGTATATAATTATTAATATCGCTCTATTACAGATATTGAGCTCTCTCCTGATAATACTCTATATATTCGCTTATTACTCTCTTCAAATGATATAATTTTACCCATACACTGTGGCAATTATATATATATATATTATATACACACACGAAGTTTCTCATTTATTTTACACCCGTGCTTTACATAAAATCTCTCTCTCTCATATATATATATATATATATATATATATATATCGAGAAAAAGTCATTCTCTGCATTTCGGCCTGTACATACAGAGAATGACTTTTTCTCAATTTGTTTACGCTTCACATTTAAATAGATATATTTCGCCTAATTCATTAATTATCAACTAATTAATTTTCAAATTAGGTATGACTTCAATTAAGCACATATTCTCCCCCCCCCAAAAAAAAAATATATAAATGAAGAGAGAGAGAGAGAGAGAGAGAGATAGATAGATAGAGAAAGAGAGATAGATAGAGAGATAGAGAAAGAGAGATAGAGAGAGAGATAGATAGAGATAGAGAGAGAGATAGATAGATAGAGATAGAGAGAGATATAGAGAGAGATATAGAAAGAGAAAGAGAGAGATATAGAGAAAGAGAGAGATAGAGAGAGAGAGAAAGAGAGAGAGAGAGAGAGAAAGGGTATTAGTGGGAGGGAGTAGGAGAGTGGGCAACATCTTCGTTTGGTTTCTCCTAAATAACTGCTGCTATTGCATCGCAACTAAAAAGATAATCGCTCGGCAGTATGTCTGTCCACATTTTTTCTCTGGCTACTGCTGGGTCGACGACGACGACGACGACGACTCGCGTGTCACAACTACGACGACTACTGTTACCGCTACCACTGCAACGTGTACCGCCTCTCTCAACAAACAGACACTTTATTACTTCTTAACCGCTTATGTCTTACCGCGACTATGCAGTCTTCCCTTCTCGCTCCTACAACACGTGGCCAAAGAAAGAAAGAAGAAACAAAATGAAAAAAAAAACAAGACAAGATTAGAAAGAGTTTGGAGGTATATACATACACAAACACACACATATATACATATAATAGATATATATATATATATATATATATATATGTAATCGTTCTGCTGATCACATAGGCTGTGTTTTAACTTATTTGGATGCTGGTTCTTCGAATTCTCCTTACGTCTAGCCTTGCCTCATTCAAATGTCTTAGAGGCAAGCCTACAGTCAGCAAAGTCGTACGTATAACTAACTGTAAATGCGGACCATATGACCTTTAGGCACCCCTTTTTGGTCTCGATTCAGAAGGACATGTTTTTCATTTACACCGTCAATATCCGGTTGTTTGTTAACAGACGATTTTTAGAGTTTTTTTAAAATTATAAAACTAACCCCTAACCCTAATCCCTAACAAACAACCGGATATTGACGGTGTAAATGAAAAACATGTCCTTCTGAATCGAGATCAAAAAGGGGTTCCTAAATGTCATATGGTCCGTAAATGCTAAGAATAGTATTCGAAAACAACTGAAAAGTAATTTAATTTTCTTTTTTTATAGATGTCATAACAACGTAACGATGTAACTTGATTACGATTGCAGTGTTTAGAACAGTGATTCCCAACGTTTGGCACACGCCCCACAGGGGTGCAATTTGATATTTAAAGGGGAGCAACGAGGAGATTTAAGACTGAAGCTGACTAAATTAGTGCCTAATATAAAATTTCTTTGCAGCCGGCATGAAGCAGAGGGTACACACTAACTTTATTCTACTTGTCTTGAGGTAACATCAAATAGTATTTTGCATTTGATAACAACCCGTATTTTATTGCATACAATATTTCAATAGATTTTTTGAAGTTTTTATATAGAATTTTTCCCTTTATTATTTTCTGTCTTTTGTTTATTTGATTTTTACTTTAGATAGATGACTTGTTCTTTTGAAGCTTGTTTAAATCAAGGTATTGACATTTTAAGATTCTTCAGCTCAAATGAAATTTACTTTTTAAATTATAAGAATTATACATACACGGGGAACATCAGATTTTAGAGCTGATTAGGTGGGGCATGGCAAAAAAGGTTGGGAACGTCTGGTTTAGAAGTATATATATATATATATATATATATATATATATATATATATATATATATTTTAACTTAGAATACGCATTTAAAAATTTTTTTTTTTTAAATTCCGGTCCTGATCGAGAGCGTTCTGTGGCTCGTGATTAATGATATATTTATTTCGTCTTTCCATTTACAAGTTGCTTTGATAAAGACCTCTTCATATGGTCGAAACAGATTTCTGTCAGCAAAACTTAACATCTTGTTTTTTCTACAAACTTTCTACACATATATATATATTAGTAAATGTTAATTTTTTTCTGTTTTTATTTTCTATGTCTAAAAACGTCTTTTCTCACAAAACACTACTTGGAGTGTCACGTACATACCTTTTCAGTAGAGAAATTAATTTGTAAAAATATTTGTAATTGTTATTATTTTTACTGTTCTTGTTAAAAATATTTTCTAATTGCTTACGTCGAAAATAAATGAAAAAAAAATGTTTTTCTTCAAACTTTACTTTTGAAATCTGGGTATTGAAATGTTAAAAAACATGAATGAAGATTATTTTATCTTCATAATGTAGGTGGTTAGTTGAATTGTTTAATGGCATATCAACCCTTATGGGTTACTTAATGCCAAACCACGTTTTTATTTTATGTATACAGGATTTGTTTAACTTCATGCGTATTATAAGTAGAAACATAGTAATGGTAATATTTAACCCATAGCTGGGGTCTAATATAATTACATATAAATTCTGATTTTTTTGTTATTTTGTTCAGACCTTATGTAAATTCGGGGTAACAAAAATGAATATCTGGTTGGTGTGGGGGGGGGGGGCGACAAAATTTAGAATTTGGTCTTAAGTTATCAAAGCATGGTTAGTGGAAAGTACATTTGAAATTGCCAGTACCTCTAGATTGGAAGAAAACAGTAATTCTTTGAAATAAGAGAAAACCGTTTATGTGGTTGAAAATAGAGGAAAGTGTGGATAAAACAACACAACTTAATTCAAATGATTGGCTTCAGAATAAATTTCACAAAGCTTCGCAAAATACCGAGGCGAAATATCATTTGAATTTAGTTGTGTTGTTTTACCCGCATTTTCCTCTATTTTCAACCACATTTTTGTCGAATTTACTCAATCCTTTACTCCTCACAACGGTTTATCTTACAAATGAAAGAACTTTTCATATTTTTTAATGTCTACAGATTGATCAACAAAAAGAAGGAAAGAAAAAAAAACTGTAAAAACATTGCCAGTCTTAAAAATTTTGGTAGTTCCAAGTACATTTGTAAATTTCATTATCAAAGACAAAAAAGCAAATTTTGAAGGAAACAACTAACCATTGTTTAATACTTTTACAGAAAGCAATTTAAAAATAACATACTATCCAGGAATAAATAGTGTGTTACCGGGTTTACCCGAAAATAAGACCTACCTGCAATATAAGACCAAGCGTGAATTTTTCAGGATAATTTTGATATAAGCCATTCCCTTAAAATAAGCCCCAGTTGAGAGCGGCAGACAGACGAGAGAAATAAGTATTCTTCACAATCAAATCATTCGACGCAAACACTCGACATACCCCGAAAATAAGCCCTAGTGTTATATTTCGGATTAAAAATTGATAGAAGCCCTGCTATATTTTCGGGGAAACATGGTATTACGCAAAGGATTTTGTAAATTAATGTAATCGGTGATTAAATATTTTGTAATTTAAAGACATTACAAAAAAAATGTAATACTTATTTCAATTTCTCTTTTAATTGATTAATTAGTAATCGAAATCAAATTCGTTCTAATTTTCAATCCCTGTAGAAGGGTTTGTCTAAATTAAACTCCCTGTCCAATGGGTTAATCACTAAGCTTACACTAAACATTCCTTAACTTTTCTCATGTTAGTGGCTATCCAAATATTAACAAACTGGACACGTGTCTGAATAATCCATATATGTCATATATTACAAGTATATATATATATATATATATATATATATGAGAGTAAGTAAATAAACAATACGTTTATTTGATATGGCTTTTAGCCGACAATTTTTGGAGGATATGTGCTTAATTGAAGTCATACCTAATTTTGAAAATTAATTAGTTAATAATTAATGATTTTAGGCGGGCATATATGTTCAAATGTAAGGCTAAACAAATCGTGAAAATGTCAATCCCTGAATGTACATTTCGATATATATATATATATATTTCAAACAAACCTGATTAACTCTTAATATCCTATACTGCCTCATTCCCCTGGTCGGAAGTCACATTCATTTTTCTTATCTACCCTAAACGATAGCGTTTGTTTAAATGTAATATTAAACATATTTAGCAATCTTTGATTTACAGAAAATAACTGGTAACTTTAAATGAAAAGCCCATTTTTAGCCATTTTATGATAAATCCTTATAGGAACAGGGCTCTGAAATTCTCAACAGGATGTTAACAGTTAAACAAAACAGAATCCTTATTTTCAATTTTTAAAAATTCTTTCAAGTTTCCTAATAATTATTTTGATCTTAAAATACTGAAAGACATTAATGATTTCTCCGAAAGGTCATTCATGGCAGACCTATATATAAATACACCTAAAATAACTACCAACGGGACTAATTAGTGTGATTAAACCACAGACAGAAAGCACCGATTACACCAGATATCGAAGTTAAGCATCAATGAGCCTTCTCATAAGATAAATGGGTGACTATTTAGGTACAGTAAACAACCTGAGGTATGTATACCGGACTAAAAAAATATCTTAGTAGAAACACTACACAATTTATGTTATGGATAACGTTGATGAAATTAACACTTTCTTTGTCTTATTTATTACACTATAAACATTCAGTAATCTTTATATTCCGCTGGAAGCGACTACTCAGCCTCGACTGGGTAGAGTGGGAAGAAAACCCTGGTGTATTGATTTGTTTACTTTTGAGATTTACAAATGCTGAACATTTTAAATTAGAATTTCAATACTATTTCTATCTATATTTTAATTTTTAAATTATTCGAATATAAATCAAATCTTCATGATTTTTGCTCAAAAAGCAGCGATCGGTGATATTCAATGTGTATATGTATTTACTTTGTCGTTAATTGTTGTATTTTCGTAGTTTCATCCGGACATACATACAAACATACATATATACCAACTGCTTTTCATATATGTACTAGAAGCGGCAACCCAGTGTCGCCTGGGTAGGAGTGGGACAAACATACCTGCTGTATTGATTTGTTTACTTCTAAGATTTGCAAAAGCTGGATAATTTTAAGTAGAATTTCAATGCTATTTCTACGTATATTTTAATTGCTAAATATCTTCGAATATAAAGCAAATCATTTTTGCACAAAAAAGCAAGCTCTGGTGATAGTGAATGTGTATATATATTTACTTTGTTTTATTTTCCTAGTTTCATCCGGACATACATACACAAACACTAACTGCCCTTTATACAGGGTGATTGTAAAGTAACTCCCTTTTTTATAAAATCTTATTTCTGAATAATTATTTTTTTACAAAAAAATGAATGTGAGAAGAACGTACATAACATGGAATTTTATCTAAAATTTTATATGGGCACCAATATTCGCCTCCAACTTCTAGCTGGGCACACTTTTTTAAAGAATTAAACGTCCAGCCATCTTCAGAGAGCATCGAATTTTTAAACAAAAAGAAAAGAAAAACAACACAGATTTAATTGTCATATATTAAGGGACATGCATTAAGGAATTGAGAAAAATGTAACTCCATTTAAAGAAAAAAGTAGAAATAGTTTAAAGTAAGTATAGGGGGTTACTTTACAATCACCCTGTAGATGTATAGGTAGATAATGTTGATGAAATTAAGACTGTTTTTTTTTTTTTTTTATTTATTCCATAACCATTTTGTAATGCAAAGGATAACGATAGTTTTGTCTCTCGTTCGACACTATTTTAACTTAATTGTAGTGAAAATACATAAAGACACCTCCCAGACAATCGACATTTTAGAGGACTTT
>CM042140.1:8368314-8373314 GCA_023376005.1 Doryteuthis pealeii
GTATGTCTTTATATAGATAGATAGATAAACCTGTATTCATTGATAGAAAGAGTAAAAGATAAGCATGACATATAGATTTATAGATAAACATGAATACAATGAGTGAAAAATAGTTATATATATATATATATATATATATATATATATATATATATATATATATATATATATATATGTGTGTGTGTTGTAAATAGATAGATATGCTGGGGTAAAATTAATGCCACTAACAAAGCTTTCATCAGTTGATAACTTTAAGATCAAGTATAATTTCGTTGTTGAATAGATAGATAGATAGATAAAGCAAGAATACATTGATCGAAAGAGTAAAAGGTGTGTGTGTGTATGTGTGTGTGAATAGAATGAGATAGATAGACAGATCTTATTAAGTGTAATATAAAATTTGATAGATTGATTCATAGATAAACAGGAATAGAATTAGATAGATAGATAGATACGAATTGAATGAGATAGATAGAAAATTTATATTCTAAATTCAGCTAAATAGAAGTTGACGAAGTTTGCATCGTATGAAATGGTAAAGATAGAAATATTTACCACCTTTTAGAACTTTACATTTATATCATAATCAGATGTGATGATTGTTTTTCTGAGATATTATGTCCTAATTAACCGGTGTTATTCTCTACTGAAATTGTTCCTGCTCAGTCGGTAGAGCGAGAGCCACGTTACCACAAGGTCCCGGGTTCGATACCGGTCCTCACCAACTCAGCGTATGAGTAGCACAGGGATCTGTGTGGCAAAGTGGGGAGTTGATGGTAGGTGCGGCGATCTACCTCAGACGCAAAAAAAAACAATCTCCCTGGTCTAGCGCTAGTGAAAAGGAGATAGACTCCCTCGCTGTCCGGCTGATATTGACAATAGGCCACTCCATCGAATTTGTACATTTTATTTTTGAATATCTCCAAAAAGGGAATTAATAAAAAAAAAAATTTTTTTAAAAATAAAAAAAACAAGCCATTTGATAATTTCTTAAATTCTGGAAAACACAGACTGAAATATAACGGAGATATTGTTTTAAAATAAATATTTCAAATTGCCTTTGTTTTTATGTTTTTTTTCTAACTTAATTATTTGCCTACTTTAAACCACTCACGGCCCTCCCGCCACTGCAATCCTACTGTAAACCCCTGGCAGCGACTCTTGCATTTTGATAAAAGGAGGAATCCTATTACAATAATAATAGGGATTTATAGAAGATACTAACGCAGAATAATAGATTAGATATAAAAACACTACATTTCACGGAAATACCGAGACGCTAGGGTTAGGGTTAGGTTACTTCGGGAGTTTCTATAATCTAATGCTATTCATACCTAAAGGTAAGGGACCAATGCAGTTTGGCAACGGTCGAACCCGCCCAGGCTATGTAGTTCAAGTTTTAAAAAAATGTTTAAAAAACCTTGACACTACTAAACAAAAACAAACAAAACAAAAAACCTTGACACTACTAAACAAAAACAAACAAAAAAAACCTTGACACTACTCCATCGTCTCTCGTAGACGGAACTATACCTAAAATACGATTCTAATGATATTATCTCTTGCGCGCTATTATGCATTTGTACCAAATAGAATAAGTTCTGAGTTGAATAGATAATGAACTTTGAAATATCTCATCATACAGGTAAAAAAAAAATACTAAGAGAATTTGGTACAGCCATGGGGGAAATTTGGTAGGCAAAGAGTTAAGTATCTTATACGTTTATCTTGTTTTCTTTTATTAAAAATTTAATTCCTTTTTTTCAAATTCAAATCATCTATTTTTTCATTCATAAGTGTAGGTAGTTCGTTAACTTCTTTAGCCTCATCATGTAAAAACATCTATCTTTAACAACAAATATTAATTTATCCCAGTAATTTTCTTCCTTGTAAATCTTATTATAATAGAGATTGTGTGTTTGTCTGTCTGTAACCGAAACTATATCAGTACCCAAGTCATAATTCCTTTAGTTATTTACGTCACATTCTCCATTAATTTATTTTTCATTTGAACTCCAATTAATAATAAAATTGTTTTACATTATTAATAATATTGACCTTATTTACATATTAATAACATGCAATAATTAATATTAATAACATTTATATATACAACAAAATAGAGATTTATAGTGTAAACAGGAAGGCTAATTTGCATATTGATATAAAAATTTGATTTTAATAAATATGGGCTTGGTATTATTGAGTTCTAATTATTTGGTTTTATTTTAATAAATACGAGCAAAAATCTCGCAGATACATCCTTAAAAAAATCCATTAACAAGAAGAAATATCTGGAATTTTATTCTTTATTTTACTATTTTAACTAAATAGTTAAATTAGCAAAATTTAGCAATGAAAGATGGGAGTGATGGAAGAGTAAGTTAAAGTTGTTCTATTTTTCGATTATACCAACCTTTGTTTCAAATATTTTTATCTGCATTCTTATTTAGTTTCATTAGCCTTTCTAATTTGATATAACATTTTATTACAAAAAACTTAATACTTGAACTATTTGCTCGTATATTTAAATCGACATTTTTTGGGGGAGGAGGGGCATTAATCAGGGAGAATGAAATTTATACAATAATATTCCGTATAAAAATTCGGCTAAGAAGGATACGTACTGATTAATCCATCCTTATATATATATATATATATATAATATATGTATAAAATTAAATTAAATAAAAAAAAATAAAAAAGATATCAGTGGTCTGAAGAAGCTCGTGGGCATACTCACGAGTGGAAATGGTCCATAACCAAGATGCCCATGTATTTAAGGTCTTTTTATTCACAATATATATATATATAAGATGGACAAATCAGTCCGTATCCTCACAGTTCTTAGCCGAATGAACAACATACACTGTTTTGTTTATAGTGATGCAGGCTTGTGTAGGACCATTCCGCACTTTTTGGCGCAGTCGATAGGAAAGAATTGGTGCACAAAGAAATGCCACAAACTCAATCAAAGACTGACCGCAGGAATTTCAAATTCAGAGTTTTCCTTCTCCTAGACTGGTTACCAATCCAAGGTTAAAGAGCCCAGTCAACCCTACTATTTTACCCATAGCTGAAAGGACAATATATGGATTCATACCTTTCCCAAGATATTAGCGCTATGTGAAATGAAAACTTACATGAACACGGGTCGACGAGTCCATTTCATACGACTCTAACCATTATGCCACGCGCCCCTCTCACTCTCACATTATATATATATATATATATATATATATATATATATATATATATATATATATATATATATATATATAGTGTGTGTGTGCAATTACGTTTAAATATTCGTGCCAGTGCATGTGTATGTATGTATGCATGCATGCATATATATGTGTGTGTGTGTGTGTATGTATGTTTGTATATATAAGTATGTGTGTGTGTATGTATGCATGTATATATATATATATATATATATATATATGTATGTACGCATGTATATATGTGTGTGTATATATATATGTGTGTGTGTGTGCATATATATGTATGCCTGTATGTATATATGTGTGTGTGTGCATTTATATCTATATGTGTATGTATATATATATATATATATATATATATATATATATATATTATTTATTCATTTAAAAACATATTTTAAAACCTATTCAATTCTATAAAATATTAAATAAAATTTAAATAAAAAGTTGCTTAAATATTACATAGAGCGTAAATATCTTTGGAGATGACAGAGATAAAGCAATAATTAGTTTTAGTTACATTAGAAAAACTTACCTAACAGATTTTAAGTATTATTTTCATATTTAAAAAATCTACTGCAAAATCAAGAACAGGCAAGATTTCTCTAAAAATTATCATTTCTAAGATTATATATATATATATATATATATATATATATATATATATATATATATATATAAGATACCGAAGAAAATGGTTATATTTAGTTTGTTTAGATGTGACGATTTATGTCCCTTAATTAGGGTCTTTATAACAAAATCGGAAATCGCTTCATGAACGGAGCAAATCCACAACAATTTGGTGCAAGTCTCACTGAGATAGCTGAATATTTAGCAGCACTACTTGTGGTCTGGGTTTGAAAATACATTGTTTTGAAAATTTTTTTAAAAAATGTGGTCTTAGGATAAAATTGCAGTAAGGTTAACCCAAAGCCGAACCTTTTGAGACATTATTTTTCCAATGTAAGTTTCATTGGGGAACGATCAAAATTTTGGTAAACGGGACCAAATCTGGCCCGTTTTCCAAATTTCTTTTCGTTCTTCAATGAAACCTGCATTGAAAAGGTAATGTCTAAAAAAAATTCAGCAAAAAAGTAACTCCTGATTATCTGGTGTTGCTTATCCGCCGAATTATTTCTTATGTATGTCGTCACCTCAACTAAATAATGAACCATTCCGTTTTTATTATAAAGAAAGAAAGGGGAGGAAGAGTACATGCTACATAGAAAAACAGGAGAAAGAAAGTAGGGGAAAATAGAGAGAGGAGTTGAGTGTACGGAAGTGATAACGCTAATCTATTTCAATCGAACATAATGAAAAGATGAAAAGAAGGAAAGAAAAAAAAAGAGTGAGAGAAAGTTAAATCAAGATTATTATACTTTTTATACATATTGAACTATAAACCAATAGCTCTTAAGTGAACATTAATCGTTCTAATAATTATCATACTGTGGTATATGCACAGGTCTTGCTACTCTATGTATAAATGTATAGAGAATTTCAAAATGGTTTAGATAAGGTCAAGCTGTTTCAGACATGTTTATTGGCAAAACGACTTCAGTATAAGATAATGCAAGTGTTGACATGCCGTAAAATTCAGGTTCCAATTCTAGTGCTCTTGGGAGTATAGACTAACACGACGGGTCTTGAGAATACTGATTACTCCCTGGTTCCTTCTGGCATGGAATGGTAGGGGTATTTGCTTCTCATCCCACTTATGAGCGCTGGACACAAGGTCTCGTTTTAACGTGGGCGTATAAAAATTGTGTCGATCCC
>CM042140.1:8378314-8450814 GCA_023376005.1 Doryteuthis pealeii
TATATATATATATAATGATATGAAAACAACACAATATGCTGTTAAAGTGAAAACATTTTATATCATATTCATAGCTAATATTGAATAATATTTCGATTTATAAAAATCATCTTCAGAGCTTGTTTTTACTCTGGACTCTGAAGATGACTTGTATAAATCGAAATATTGTTCAATATTCGCTATGAATATGATATAAAATGTTTTTACTTTAACAGCATTTTGTGTTGTTTTCATATCCTTTTATCCATACTCATACCGTTGGATTCAGTTCCTTTCTCTTATTATATATATATATATATATATATATATATATATATATAATGAGGTAGGTCTCGCAAATGTGGCAATTGAAGAAATTATATATCTACGCATGTACATACTCAAATATATATAAAAAATACCTGCATACACATGCATGTACTGAGCAGGCCCGAACCGAGCTATCCCTTGTCACTTCAAGACTCTTATTAAAATAAAACTACTATGTATGAGATATTTATAAGGAAATAAAAGACAGACTAAAAAGAAACGAAGAGAAAGTAAGAACCTAATATAAGTCTAGCATTTTTTAACTAATTATTTAAATTAATCAAAAGTAATCAATTTGATAATTATAAATCAATGATTAATTATTATTGATAATAATTAATCTTTTTTTAATAAATCTCCCAAAATGTCATCAAATCTATTAAAATCTGGGTCATCAAATCCTCGGCAGAAAAAATAAATAAAAAAGGTTCATTTCAACTGAAATGATTTTGCTTCATTTTTTTTTTTCGGCATACCAACCCTTTTCGGGTCATTTGATGCCAAATCAAGTCATTTCGATATTCAGTCTACTTACAGAACCTGTTGTTGCTTAAATGTTCACACATTTGTCTAATCTATTTTTCATCTATGTATTGAATTATTTTTACTGGCAGGACCTGGTGATATATATATTACGGATTTTTGCCAATACAGTGAGAATAAAATAGCAGGAACATTTATTAAATTGGTCGAAAAACACTTCTCTGGGTCACCCTGGCTGAAAAAGCTATTTAATAAAAACAACCTAAAAGTAAGCTACAGTTGCACGTGCAATATAAGTAAAATAATAAACAATCACAATAAAAGATTGTTAGAAAAAGAGTAAAACAAAAAGAAAGAACCAACTTGTAATTGCATGGCCCAAATCTACCCCATACAAGGAAAATGTTTACTAACTGATGTAGTATATGAGGCAGTAGTAAAATCATCAACCACAAAGGAAAGCAAGATATATGTAGGGGCCACACAGCAACCTGTAAAGCATAGGATATCACAGCACAAGCTATCATTTAGGGATAGAAAATACAGAGAAACAACAACACTTGCAAAATATGTGTGGGAGCTAAAAGAAAAGCATGGTAGAGATCCAGGGGTAGAGTAGAGAATAATAAAAAGGGCATCTTCACATAAAGGAAATGAAAGACCCTGTATGCTGTGTTTAAATGAGAAACTAAAAATAGCAGAATGCAGAGACCCAGGGAAGATATTGAACTCGCGATCTGAGTTAACAAACAAATGTAGGCATTTAAATAAACATAGACTGAGCAAGGTAAGTTCTGGAATTACGTAGGGTGATACACCCACGTACTTGAGAATGGATACAACCGGGATATTAAGAGTAGATGACTAGAAGAAATGATAATTCACTGAAGAATTGCTCCGGCAAGAAACTGCAGTTGGAATTTTATAACATTCGCTTAAAAAAAAAACCATATATATATATATATATATATATGCAAGTGGGACCTGTGGATATACCACAGTATGATAATTTAGTTATTACAACATTAAATATGTTTACATAAGAGCTATTGCGAAATTGCCCAATATCTTAAAAGTATAAATATATTGATTTAACTCTTTTTCCTTCTTTTCATTAGGTTCAATTGAAACAGATTAGCGTTATCGCTTCTGTGTACTCACCTCATCTCTATCTTTCTCCTACTCTTTCTTTCTTATATTTTTTTTCTGTGTAGCATGTCCTTGTTCTACGCCGACTGTATCTCTGCAGAGGGGTAACACGCACTTAATGGGGCCACCCGTTGGTCGTGGGTGCCGACTTTAAGGATGGAACTTTAGTGGCTGAGCAGTCGATAACATTCAGCCCTCCCCTTTAGCCCTTACTTATGCTAGATGAGCAGGCAGAGAGGCCCTTTACGGTTGTCCCAACTCTTTTATCCTTATGGAAAACTCCCAACCCCTTTTTTTATCATATATGTGCAAGAAGGCTGTGGGTATTGGTGTCTTAGGTATGACGTTAAACAGCATCTCATTGTGAAATTTGAATTCTGGAGGTCTGGGGAGTGTGGGGTACTACTTCACTGGCATCACTCCCAGATCCACCGACTCGGATTGGTAGTACCTGTTAGGGTCCCATCTATAGGTTAAATAGAATGTGTATAAAAATGTGTTTTAAAATTTTCTGATACGCAACTCTGATGATGAAGTTTATGCTTCGAAGTCGATAAGACAAAAATAACATCTTTTTGTTTAAAAATTAGTTTTAAAAAATTGGATGCCCATCACGAATGAATAAAAAAAAACGTATTTGGTGTAATATAACCCAACAAGGTTTGACATGCCGTTAAAACCAACCAACCTACCAACAGATTTTACAGGATGAATAGTTGTAAATAGGATTTGGGATATTGCCAATGGCATAAGGGTTCTGGCTCTCTGGGAATGGTGCCCATGGATGGGCAAACAATTTCATTCCCTCTCCACTCGTTGCTGAGCGAAAGGGGTCTATATTCGTGTCTTTTGTGGAGGCACGTGGACTAATGGTAGAGTCGTAAGAAATGAACACATCAACCCAAGTTCAATTGCTGGACGAAGCTGTTGGCATTTCACATGGCGCTAATACCCTTAGGAAAGGTATGAATCCAATTCATGTAAATAGCATGGCAGACTGGACTCTTAAAGCATGGTTAGGTTACCAGTCTAGGAGAAGGAAAACTCTGAATTCAAACATGTTAAGCTTTAAGAAATTGACCTTGTGTCGCATCCTGCTCGTGTGGAATGGTTGGTAAATATATATATATATTCGTGTCTTTTTGTGGGAAAAGGCGAGTAAACTGAACCAGCATAAAATAAGTGACTCATTTTATGATTGTATCAAACTACGACAGATTTGTAAAATCATTGTTCTGCCAAAATGCTTTTTTTTTAAATAAATCATTATCAACTTTTAATTTTCCCTCAAGATATCAACTATTATCAAGATATCAATACTAGTGTCCTTTAATTGTACGACCGTTCTCATCTTGCAACACCCTCTCGTTAAAAATGAGACCGTCCAAATCGTCCAAGATGAAATACAATCAATATATTAATATTCGTGTTCCTTAATTGTACGATCGTTCTCATCTTGCAACACATTCTGGTTAAAAATCAGACCGTCCAAATCGTCCAAGATAAAATGCAAAAATGTAAAACCTGATTATCTGGTGTTGCTTATCCGCCAAATTATTTATTATGAAAGTCGTCACCTCAGCTATACACACACACAGAGTTCTCATTTTTTAATTTTTTTAATTTATTTATTTTTTTTTTACTTATGGACCCCCTTTATTCATATTTTATTCTGGTGGTCCCTCCTACACCAGTCGATGTTTAAAAATCCTATTGTATTTTTATAATTAGACTAGAAAAAACGTGACCCGTTGGGTTACGCTTTCACTTCAGCGTAGATAATTGTGATCAAGAAAAAAGTGATTTTGCAAAGCGAATTAAATTTTAAAAAATAAAAAATAAAATTTAGTTTAATGACTCAAAATACATGCTAAAATTTACAATTAAGTCAAAAACTGAGTTGTCTCTTATTTCACATTCTGCTTGTCAATTTCTTTTTCTCTCTCTCTGTATATATATATCTTGATTAACTACTCCTTGTATATGTTAGTTTCTCTATGAGATTAAAGAGGGAGATTGAACTTCCCACTTTATTTATGTTATCCATTTTTATATTTTCATCAACAATCAGGAGCTAAGGGCTGGGTGGTGATGAAAATTAACATACAAAGTAGGGGGTTCAATCTCCCTCTCACGCTCTTCAATCCCTCTCTCTCTCTCTCTCTCACTATCTCTTCTCCTCGGGAAACTAACATATATAACTTGGTGGTAATCAAGAGATACATAGAGAGCGGGAAAGTGATAGGCAGAATGTAAAGTAAGGGACGGGTCAGTTTTTGTCTTAATGGCAAATTACGATTAATTATAACCAATTAAAATGACTTGATTGCAAATTACGTCTAATTAGAAGCAATTAAAATAATGTTTTTCAAACATAATTCAATCCTAAAAGTAAGGAGTACGTTAGTATAAATATATATAAATAATATATTCAATAAATAAATAATAAATAGATACTATTACAGAGAAACTAACATATATAAGGAGTAAATGGGACCGGGTTAGCTCAGTCGGTAGAGCGTTCGGCTAGAAACCACAAGGTTCCTAGTTCGATACCAGTCCCCGCCAACTCAGCGTATGAGTAGCACAGGGATATGTGCAGTAAAGGAGCTGATGGAAGGTGTGGCGCTCCACCTCAGATGCTAAAAACAATTCCTTGGTCTAGCGCTATTGAAAAGGGGATAGTCTCCTTCGCTGACTGGCTGATACCGACTTTAGGCCGCCCCGACGACTTTACTTTAATCAAGATATACATAGAGAGGGGGAAAGTGACGGGTAGAATATTTTATATGGTCCCGGGTTGAGAATGATTGCCTTAGAAGATGCTTCTCGGGGTTACTTTTATCTTTTGTGTCTGTAAATGAATGTATTTGAGCTGGGAATAAATTAATCAATACGTTCAGAGAGAATGCTAAGCAGATACTGAAAACCTCATTTAAAAATCAATTTTTAATGAAGAAAAAATAAATAAATAAAAGCACAAACAAAAATAAATAAAACAATTAAAAATACAATATAAAAAAAACAAACGGTAAGTAATTAGAAGGTTGGTTAACAGTGTACCTAGTTCTTCTACCTACTGTTAATATAAGTCATTGTGTTATCTCTTCTGAGAGGAAATGTTTATGTCCTGTTTTGCTACCATTCTTTCTTTCTTTCTTTTTGCCCGAACTTCATTTTAGGTCGGTGGTGTTTCGAGTTAGAATCGGAAGAGAAGCTGAATTAAAATAGGACTACTTTGCAAAGAAAAATAATAAAAGATTTTAAAAAATAAAATAAATAAATTAGAAAAATAAAGAAAATAAAAAAATAAAGAAAATGTTAGAAAGGAATTTCATTAAAGTTAAAATAGCGCAAACAAGAAAAACAGCTTCAACCTTTGCAGAAGTAAATTTCTTTTTTTTTTTTTTGTTTTGTTCACTCTTTCCAGAAACTGTTCGTTGTATTGTGGAATATCTGTGTTTTAGTTATTTTTATAAGTATTATTTAGAGTTTTCGGAATTCATGTTTTAAAACAAGTGAAAGAATAAAAAAATAAAAAATAAAATAAAAACAAGAAAAACAAGAATTACATCAAAAGGATAAAATACTGATGATCTTCTTGGAATAACGATTATGATGATAGCAGGATTAACAATCTTATTATAATAGAGATTGTGTGTGTGTCTGTAACCGAAACTATATCACTACTCAAGTCACAATTCCCTTAGATATTTACATCACATTCTCTATGATTTTATTTTTATTTAAACCACAATTATTAATAAAATTGTTTTTCAATATGAATACATTATCTACATACTGATAACATGCAATTGTATTTATATATATAAAACAAAATTGCAGTTTACAGTGTGAACGGCAAGGCTAATTTGCGTATTAAAAAATTGATTTTAATAAATATGTGCTTAGTATTATTGATTTCTAATTGTTTGGTTTTATCTTAATGATCATGAGCAAAAATCTCGGGGATAAATCTTAAAAGAAATCCATTAATAAGAAGAAAAAAGTATAATTTTATTCATTACTTCCTAATTTAACTAAATAGTTAGACCAGGGAAATTTAGCAATGAAATACGGGAGTGATGGAAGAGTAAGTTTCAGTTGTTCTATTTTTCGATCATACTGTTTCAATGTTTTTAATCTGCATTATCTGCGTTATTCGAACTATTGTCCCCATCTTCATTGTTATTTGTACAACGTTTCGGCCGATATACCCTCCGGCCTTCTTCGGGAATTTCTTGTCGGACTCGGGAACCTTCTAAGACTCGGGAACTTTCTTTTCGTATTCGGGAGCCATCACGGAACTTTGAACCTAACCCTTTATTTGTACCACGGGGGTATCCTGTTCTCATTCCGCTAACCATAGCTGGGGTAGGAGTTGTGTTAATTATTTTATATCGTATATAAAAGGGTATATCGACCGAAACGTTGTACAAATAACAATGAAGATGGGGACAATAGTCCGAATAACGCAGATAATACTAATCTTCAAGCCTCATCTCAAACATTCAGAGAAATATTTTTAATCTGCATTCTTATTTAGTTTCATTAGCCTTTCTAATTTAATATGATATTTTATTACATTAAAACTTAAATACTTGTGTCCGGAGGGTGCATATATTTGCTAGTAATAATAAAGGAACCAAAATAGCGAACCATTGTTAGTGATTTGTCTCTATTTTTTTTTAGATAAGGCTTGATGAAAATAATTTTGATATTTCGGACTATTAAGCTCTGAGACTACTCTTGAACTCAGGGTTATCGTCTAATGATGAATTTATACTAAGGTAAATCCCTAAACAAGGCTTCAGGTTACAGCGGTCTGAACGTTATGTTTATACATAACACAATAAAGATGAGGACAACTGTCGGAAATGTCAAAATTCGTTATTGTGTTATATAGTTAATGCGCTTGGGTAATTAAGGGTTGTAAAACAATCAGTTTTAGTAAAATTAAATTATGGATGAAGAAAAGAGAAAAATATTTGTCGAAAAATACTTTGAAAGGATGAATCTGGCTGGAATGCATTTTGGATTGCTGTTTGAATTCCAATCAGTAAAAATTCCGATGGTAAATATTTTGGAACAATATACAATGCTATCAAAATATACAGAAATAAGTAGGGAAATGACGTAAGAAAAATAATCAGCTGATTAACGGTAATCAATAAAATAGGGGTCGAGTAATCAAAATGAGGGAGTGAAGGACAAAAAGTGACTGGAGACGAAACACGACGCCGACCTTTAGCCTAACCGAAAAGTAGTCGGCCTTTCTTTATTCTCACAAGTTTGACTTGCATTTGAGTTTGTTTTTAAAATCTGGCACAGGGTTACCCGGGATCTTAATTCAAAATTAGTTTTCACATACGAAGAAACGAGCACATTTATATATCAAAAACCAAACCAAAAAAACAAACCCAAAGGCACAGTACGTTACAATTGTTAGTGAGGTCCATTTTCACAGGGTGTGCCACACTGATATTTCATCCAGAGAATATAATTTTGTCACAGTTCCAGCAGTACACAGAATGTTTTTTTTTTATTAATATTATTTGAGATGCAAATATATAAGTAACAACTACATCATCATCATCATCATCAGATCGTGCAGGCAGCATATATATCCATGACTCTCCCATCTCTCGCCAAACATCCTTAATGGTCACTGCCCCGGGGAGGCGCCCCGCACTGCACCCAGAGTCCGCACACAGCAGTCTGATGTAAGATTTTGCTGGTCGGCCTACACTGGTGTGTCCATGTATAAGTGTCCACAGGAGAACGTGTCTTATGGGTTCGTCCTTGCTTCTCTAGTAGTGTCCAACGTGTCTTAGTCTTATTCGTGTAGCTCCCATCAATATTTTTCTGTAAGCACTTCGTTAGAGTCCAGTGGTGCAACCGTACAGTAGCACCTATGTGGCTACGGCTTGGAAGAATTTTCGCTTTATCTTAGTGAAATCAGATTTCCATATGATCAATAATCTGTCTATAGCAGTCCATACCTTTACATTGATATCACTTTCTGTAAATGAGATATTGCTACCTAGGTATGTAAAATGATTTTTTTAATTTCAGAGGCTTGCAATCATTATCTTGGTAAATAAAACTAGACAGACTTGATATGATGATAATTTAGCCCTATCGGCGTGAGTAAAAACTACAATGACTGTATTCCCTGCAGAGGAATGGCCCAGACGAGTAATACCTGTTACAGTCTCATCTATATGTAAAACATATATTTGAAAATCATCAGTATTTGATTGGTTGGTTGGATTCTGCGACGTGTCAGACCTTGTTGGGTTATTTTATGCCGAAGACGTTTTGTTCTACTCATTCTTGATTGGTATTCAATTAAAAAAATTTAAACTCAAGTTTTTAAAACAATATCTTTAGACCCTAACAAGTACTACCACTCCGGGTTAAAGTGGACCTGGGAGTAATCAGAGCTTCCCTACTCCTAAAAATTGGTTTACAAAAACATTTTGCCCAAAGAATCCAAAAATGCTGTCAAAAAAAGTCTTAATGTCACCCAATTTTAAGTTATTGATGATTTCTTTTCTTTCATAGCAAGATCAATATCCCGATGTGGCACTGCATCTATGACAAATTTCTTTTCTATTATCATTTCACATATAATGAACAGTATTTGTACAAAAAACGAGTTTGATATTTGCTCAGAAACTTGGGATTATCCTGGTGAGCCACGTACAAACCGAAGCTCGTTCGGTGATCAGTGTTAGAAATTGGGTGTATGTCGTCGGCATTCCTCATTTGTGGCGCCTCAAGAACTGGACAATAAATACAACCCTGCCTCTTTAAATCAAGGGAACATGCGTTGCCTGGGGAGACCACCCCCTGGGATTCACGCTGATATTGTATATCTTACGGGCATAGCAGCCGAAACTCCCACGTCAAGGTAAGTATATGAGCCGTTAAAAGTTATCATACCCAGACAATTAGAACATTAAGTTCACTTCAGTGAGAAATTAAACCGAACATTTTTATAATATAACAAATTTGTTTATGTATAACCAAACATTGTATTAACATTTGTAACCGATACAAAGAAAAAAGATAAATATTAACATCATAGTTGTTTTGTTTAAAAGCTTATCAACCCTTTTCGGGTTATTTAATGCCGAATCACGTCATTTTGATAAACAAAGGACTCAGGTTGTTTACAATACATGCTGTTGCTTAACTCTGTAGAATAATACTAAGTCCAATTTACCATTGGACCGGTAAAGTAAATTAATAGCGTCGATCCTAGGGGGTTCCCCCCCCCCAGGCAATACCCGCCCCCTTGATTTAAAGGGGCAGCGCTGGGTTTATTGCCCAGCGCCTGAGGCGCCCCCTCTCGAGTTGGAATGCCGACGGGATCGACGCATTTTTGTGTCTACCACCCATGAGCTTCGGCTTGTGGGTGGGCCCACATTAAAACGAGGCCTTGTGCCCAACCCATACAAGTGGGGTATGAAGCAAATACCTTGTCTTGACCGTAATACTCAATTGTTCGCATGGAATCCCCCAACCCTTTTTATCATATGTGCTAGAAGGCAGTGGCTGAGGGTCTTAGTATCCTGAGTATGACGCTAAACTGCATCTAGTGGTGAATTTAAATTCTGAGCTCTGGGGAGTGTTGATTACCCTTTAGTCGTCCTTAAACCCAGATCTACTCTGACCCGGAGTGGTAGCACCTGTTAGGGGTCACATATATTGGTTAAATAGATATTTTAAAAAATGAGTTTTAAAATGTATTTAGAAATTTTTTTAAAATTGAAAACTCAACAACAACGAATAAATCAAACAGCTTCGACATAAAATAACCCAAATATTAAACATCCTGTAAAATCCAACCAACCAACCAGCGAGACCATGATGCACTACTGAGTAAACATTTGTGTTATTTCTTCATAAAACGTTTCCGGGATTCTTTCACCCTAAAAGATCAATTTTACCTCTAAACTGCCCCTAGTTGTGAGATTTCATTTCTGAGCTCTGGGGAGTATGGAGTACTCTAAATAGGAAAACTTCAAATAAATCAAACCAAAATATCCAGAAAAGAAGAAGTAATATTATCCAGACTAAGAATAGGACACTCATACATTACCCATTCATACCTCCTCAAAAATGAAGCAGCCCCATATTGCGTACCATGCCCAAAAACCCAACACAATCAAACACGTACTAACAGAATGTAGCAACCTAAAACAAATACGAAAAAAATACTACCAAACAAATCTAAAACATATTCTACCAAATAAACCCAGAAAAACTACTTGGATACATAAAAGAAAAGCACACATCTACAACAAAATCTAAAAATCTTCCAAACAAATGAAAACACGAAAATATATGTTAACAAAAACATCTAAAAGTTTCATTCACAAAAGAAAATTTGTCAAAAAAAAAACAAAAAACAAAAAAAAAACCTTTAGAAAATTAAACATTATCACCAATTCATTTCAAAAACGTAGTCGGCATTAAATGACCCATTGAGGTTGATATGCCGTAAAACAAGAACAAACCAAACCAAACTCCCAGGTTCACTCTGATCCGAAGTGGTAGCACCTATGTAGAGGTAAATAGATAATAAAATTGAATGTAAAAATATGTTTAAAGTTTAAAAAGAAAAAAAATGAATAACCAACAATAACGAATTAAACAAACGTCTTCGACATAAAATAAACCCAAGGGTTAACATCCCGTAAAAATTTCAACAAATCAACCTACAAGACTGATCCACGAAGCGCTACTGATTAAACATTTTTTCTTTCTTCATCTTAAAATGTTTCCGGGTTGAAAACCCTAGAAGATCCATTTTCTTTCTGTTTACCACTTAATTTTCCGATACCCCCGGATTTTCTCTTTTTTTTTTTTTTTTTTTTTTTCTTGTTCTTCGATTTTTTTTTTCTTGTGGCAAAGAGACAAATATTGATTGATAAATGTTCTTCGCCCTACTGGCCTTGTTTGAAAGAACAATTTAGTGCAGCTCGAGGTAAAAATACTGCTGATACTTTTAAAGCATTGCCACAAGCGTCAGTTGCTCAAAGAATTGGTGTGACATCATCACTATTTCAATGGAAACGCTATCATTGGGTAGCGTTTCGTTTTACATTTTTCTTACATTTCGAGTGTCGAGAGAAGCCTTTTAACATCAAAAATTAAAACTCACAAACTTTTCTTGTTTCCTCAATTTTCTTTTCATATGATTTATGATTATTAACCCATTTGAGCCCCGTTGATGGTTTAATTAAAATCGAAACGCCTTAGCGTCGGCTTTCTAATGTCAATCTTTAACATATTTTCTTGGTTTTTCAAAAACTTTATATTTATTCATCATAATTTAAAAAGCTACTGAAACTCAACAAGCTAATAAAATTAAACTTTTTGCTTATTCTCCCCAATTCTTCTTCTCCACCACCCCCCCTCCAAGAATATTTGTACTTAAAGATATTTTGCTCCAGTTCTGTCGATCCTGTACAGTACTCTTCAAAAGTTAAGAATATCATCAAACACAATATAACTCATTGCTTAAAAAGCTACTGGAAATCAAGTTAATCTATGTATTAATACTCGTGTTCCCTATTTGTACGACGGTTATCATCTTGCAACACCCTCTGGTTAAAAAATGAGACCATCCAAATCGAGCAAGATGAAATGCAAAAAGTGTAAATCCTGATTATCTGGCGTTTCTTATATACCGAATTCTGAGAGGGCATGGAAAGGTGATCAACTGGGAATTTTGCAAAATATAAGATTATGATCATACAACAAAATGGTGTATGCCCACCTTGTCGGCTGGGGCGTTAGAATGCACCGACTGCACCTCTGCAGAGAGGTAATATTCCCCCAATGGGGCCACCTGTTGGCCGTGGGTGGCGACTCGTGATGCTTAAGGATAGAGCCCAGGTGGACGAGCAGTTCATGACATGCAATACTCCACTTTGGCCCTATCTTGGGATAGACGGGCGGTCGGAGAGGCCCCCTCCGATCAATCGGCTGGTCACGTTAAGCCCTAACACCTATACGATATTCCCAACCCTATTGCCCTTATGGCAAGCCCCAACCCCTTTTTATCATATGGGTGCTAGAAGGCGGTGGCTGAGGGTCTACATGTCCTGGGAATGACGTTAAACTATCTGATGGTGAGGTTCCAGTTTTGGAGGTTTGGGGAATGTGGAGCACCCCTTCATCCCCATTGCTCCCTGGTCCACTCTGACCCGGAGTGGTAGTACCTGTTAGGGTCCCATCTATGGGTTAAATAGAAAAATGTATTTATAAAAACATTGTATTATCCATTAAGAATTGATTTATTTCAAAACGTTATCGGCATTAAATGACCCACTGAGGTTGATATGCCGTAAAACAAAACAAACAAAAACAAACCGAAAATGATGTATGCATAAATCAGAATCTGTTCTGGAAAATGAAACACATAAAATTCTCTGTGACTGAGATAAAGACGGATCACTTTATCCTAGCCAGAAGACTGACCTAGTAGTGATAAACAAGAAAAAGAAACTTAATTTTGCAGTTCCAGCAGATCACAGGGTGAAGATCAAAGATAAGTAAAGATAGACAAATACCAAGACCTAAAGAATTGAAAAAACTGTAATTGGTGCACTTTGAATGGTCCTC
This sequence comes from Doryteuthis pealeii, assembly GCA_023376005.1. Taxonomy (NCBI): domain Eukaryota; kingdom Metazoa; phylum Mollusca; class Cephalopoda; order Myopsida; family Loliginidae; genus Doryteuthis; species Doryteuthis pealeii. Next base: position 8,390,897 of record CM042140.1, read on the forward strand.
AAAACCTTAGAAAAAAGACTAAAGGAACTGCAAATCAGAAGACTTGAGACCATCCAGACAACAGAATTGTTGAAATCGGCTAGAATACTCAGAAGAGTCCTGGAGACCTGAGGAGATTTCTGGTCACTCAGACTCCATTGAAAAATCATCAGCTAACGCTGGTGTGAAAAACTCACAAGGAGTGTAATAATAATAATAATAATAATAATAATAATAATATTAATCTATATATTAATACTCGTGTTCCTTAATCCTCCGACCGTTATCATTTTGCATCACCTTCTGGTCAAGAAGGAGACGTCCAACTCGTCCAAGATTAAATGCAAAAATGTAAATCCTGATTATCAGGTATTGCTTAACAAGAAATAAGAATTCGGTGGTTAAGCAATACCATATAATCAGAATTTCCATTCTTGCATTTAATCTTGGATTCTTTTTTTAAGCAGGAGGTGTTGCAAGATGATAATGGTCGTACTTTTAAGGAATATGAGTATTAATAAATAGATGTCAAGACAAAAAGGTCTCGTCACTTGTATGTCACGAGGGAAATGAGTAATCATTTTAGCAAACCACTCTCCCATGATTATTATAACGCTGAGCACACAAAAAAAAATCACGAACATTAAACAAACTTTGACAGGAGCTGGTAATAACTGAATCAACATGATTTTGTTTCTTTTGCTGCCAAAGTTACCCCCACCCCAGCACCCACACGTTTTTCTCCATTTTGTTTCTTTTCTTTTTTTGGAAAAGGAGATGAACAGAGGGTAAAAGGGACATTACTTTTAAAATCTTTAGGCGCCACAAACTTATCCGCCTAAACTTATATTCAAATCGGTTAAAAAAAAGGAGTGGGAGGAATAGAAGTAAGAATAAGAGGGGGGAGGAGGAAAGACGACCCCCTCCTAATCAGGCGAACCATTCTGAGAAATACATGCAAATACATTGCAGTGTATTATCCCTTTAGGATCTGTTAATCCTTATTTATACGAGAGAGAGAGGCCTTGAGAATGTCGGGAAACAGTAGAAGGGCGAAGAGGAAAAACAAAAGGACAGATAGGAGATCGGGTAAGATTCTATAAGAAAAAGAAGGAAGAAAAAAAAAGAGGGTAGTCCGTTGGGAAGGGTTTGGCGAGGACCCGGATGTATAGCGAACCTATCACCTTGAATTTCCTGTTTAAAATGGAATGGGCAGGATCAGGTTACAATTCTAAGAAATACGCTGACACAAGAATGGAGACGACTTCGTTTAAAAGCAACGACAAATATAAAACGTAACTAGCAGAACCTGTGGATATACCACAGTAGGATAATTTAATTGTTACAACGTTTCATATGTTTACTTAAGAGCTATTACTAAATACTTCAATATGTACGTAAAGTAAAGTCGTCGGGGCGGCCTAAAGTCGGTATCAGCCAGTCAGCGAGGGAGTCTATCCCCTTTTCAATAGCGCTAGACCAAGGAGATTGTTTTGGCGTCTGAGGTGAAGCGCCACATCTACCATCAGCTCCTTACTTTACCGCACAGATCCCTGTGCTACTCATACGCTGAGTTGGCGAGAACCGGTATCGAACTAGGAACCTTGTGGCTTGTAGCCGAACAAGTATACTAATTTTGATTTAACTCTTTGCTAGCAGGACCAGTGGATATACCACAGTAGGATAATTTAATTATTACAACGTTTCATATGTTTACTTAAGAGCTATTACTAAATACTTCAATAAGTAAAAAAGTATAATAATCTTGATTTAATTCTTTACTAGCAGGACCTGTGGATATACCTCAGTAGGATAATTTAATTGTTACAACGTTTCATATGTTTACTAAAGAGCTATTACTAAATACTTCAATATGTAAAAAGTATAATAATCTTGATTTAACTCTTTACTAGCAGGACCAGTGGATATACCACAGTAGGATAATTTAATTATTATAACGTTTGATATGTTTACTAAAGAGCTATTGAAAACAAGTTCAATATGTAAGAAGTTAGCTGAGTTGGTAGTATACTTGACTAAGAATCGCAAGGTTCCTAGTTTGATACCGGTCCTCGCCAAATCAGCGTATGAGTAGCACAGGAATATGTACGATAAAGTGAGGAGCTGATGGTAGGTGTGGCGCTCCACCTCAGACGCTGAAAAAACTGTCTCCTTGGTCTAGCTAATCAGGCCACTTCAGACCACCCTCATGGTTCCACGTCATGCCCATTGTGTAACAACTGCAACCCCTGAAGAGGGCCAATATGCTCTCAAAAAAGAGGTATCTGGGTATGGCACTAAATTGCATCTGATGGTGAGACTCTAGTACAGATGCTAAAAAAAGAAAAAAAAAGATTCGTAGGGAAACATTTTTAACAAAAAAGAGAATATAAATTCCCAATGGACCTCTACGCATAAAACAACCCCAGGCGGGATGACATGCCATAAAAATCAATTTCGTAATCCAGAGAAGATAGCAGAATCCAGAGATAAGATAACAGCCACACAGATGCAGAAGACAAGATCTAGCTACTCGGCGCAATATAATACAAAGATAAGTACCGTATTTGACGGCATATAAGACGCACCTACATTTCAGCAGGTCAGATTCAGGAAAAAAAGTTTTTAGTGTATTTAAGCATATATTGCTGAAAACAGTCTAGCTGTGCATTACACAAGTAGAAACATAGCTGTATAAAAGCAATTTGGCAGTACAGGCGAGCAATAAGCATACACAAGACATCTCAATAGCAGGAGATAAGAAAATAGACCTACGGGAGGTCTCAAACTTCACCTACGATGTATAAGACGCGGGGCAATTTTTGAGCCAAAGTTTTGGAAAAAAGTGCGTCCTATATGCTGTCAAATACGATATATCTGTATACAACCTCTGGTATGTAGGTATATTACAATATACTCTACAATATACGGTGATACGTACATATAGAAGTAAATACACAAACGATGTGTTTTTGATATGGCCTTTTTTAGCCGACAATTTTTGGGAGAATATGTGCTTAATTGAAGTCGTACCTAATTTGAAAGTTAATTAATAAATAATTAATTAATTAGGCGGGTATACCTATTCAAATGTAAGGGTTCGATTCACACACAAGGCGGTCTTCCTATCTATAGCTCTGCTGATGAGGCCGAAATGTACAAAATGTACATACAGAGATTGATTTTTCTCGATTTGTTTAGCCTTACAGTTGAATAGGTATTCCCGCCTAATTATTATTTAATTTTCAAAATTAGGTACGACTTCAATTAAGCACATATTCTCCCAAAAATATAGAAGTATGGCTATATAATAATAAGCTACTGGGCAGATTTTACTTTTTTTTTATTTTACAAGATTCAAAAACCATTGATCGTAATTCATTTCTCTACCAGTTGCTTTACGAACACAACCTCGAACCAAAAATATCTCAGCTCAACAAATATCTAAAAATAAATGATTATTCTAAATGTTTGAAGAATATCAGCGGCGGGATTTCGAAATCTCAAAGCCGCATCTCCCTTGTGCAATGGTTAACTGATTTCAACGATGTCAAAAGAGCGGGAGAATGAATGCCTCCAAGTATAAGAAAGAAACCGAAATTTAGCAAACATGGTACTTAACTTTCTTCGAGACAGAGGGGACCGGGGGGGGGGGAGTAGAAGTATGGCTGCCTCGGAAGAGGTTTTACCTTAGTAACAAGATTCCTAAGGGAATTATTACCTCAAGATCTTTCTTTTACTTTTGTTTATTTGTACATCTATTAGCCGTTCTTACTTTTTTATCTATTAATTTATTTATTTATTCCGTCCTTTTATCTTAATTGTGTGTGTGTAGCTCAGTCGGTAGAGCGTTCGGCTAGAAACCACAAGGTTCCTAGTTCGATACCCACTCTCGATACCGGCCCTCGCCAACTCAGCGTATGAGTAGCACAGGGATCTGTGCGGTATAGTAAGGAGCTGACGGTAGGTGTGGCGCTCCAGCTCAGACGCTAAAATAATCTCCTTGGTCTGGCGCTAGTGAAAAGGGATAGACTCTCTCGCTGCATGGCTGATACCGACTCTAGGCCGCCCCGACGACTTTACTTTATATATATATATATATATAATCCAAAAGTCCAGAGAAAAAATCTTCCTTAAGACACAAGAGTTTAATTTTAAAAAAACCTGTCGCTGTTTGAGAGCTCAATGTGCGAGTCACAAAGCAAATATATAAGTAAAGAAATAACAAAAGACTTAGAGATTTAGCTTTATAGTCTATTTCAGGGAGCTTAGACAAAGTGTCTAGCTCTCCCGACTCATCAGATGCGAATTATGAATTCTTTATTACTTTAAAGGCATTTGAAAACAGATTTTTACTTTATTTTTTTTTTAATTTTATAGTCCTGTGATATGAATTCCAAACGAAATCCTTGATGTTGCAAAAAAAAAAAAATAAATAAATAAATAAATAATTTTTTATGTTGTAGTTTCAAATATGAGCACTTCCGCCACACAAATCTGTCAACAATCAATGTATCTCTTATTGTTACAGATTTTAAAAAAGAAAGATATTCCAAATTCGTCACCAGACGAATTCACTTATTCAAACAATATGATTATTAACCGTTGACGGTAAGCCAGCAATGGAAATTATAATGCTAAATCTCTAAGTCTTTTGTTTATATATATATATATATATATATATATATATATATATATATATAATGTGTGTGTGTGTGTGTGTGTGTGTGTGTGTGTGTGTGTGTGCAGCATTCTTTCATTTATACATGTAGAATTAAACAAAACACACATCTCCTGTTTAACAAATTTATTAACAATCTTTTCGAGCTTTCTGGCCAACTTTTTTTACATTTGGATGGAATCTGTGGATTAGTCAACCGAATTTATTATCCCAAGTACTTTCGGCACTTCGAAGTGCCACCATCAAGGGTAATGTACTCGAGATAAAAACATCGGTGGATTAATCCACGGTTTCCATCCAAATGTAAAAAGTTGGCCAGAAAGCTAAAAAAATTTAAAAAATTCGTTAATAAAATTGTTAAACAGAAGACGTACTTTTTGTTTAATTCTACATGTATACATGACAGAATGTTGCCCGAATACACACACACACACACACACACACATATATACATATTATATATATATATATATATATATATATATATATGTGTGTGTGTGTGTATAAATTCAAAGATGCTTGGTAACTGTCACTTTCTCGCCTTGATATTTTTTTCCAACCCTAACTCAGATATTGAGCACTCTTTACTTATAAATAAGGCAAAATATATTATCAATATTGATACACACACACACACACACACACACACACACACAGGGTTAGCTCAGTCGGTAGAGTGTTCGGCTAGAAACCACAAGGTTCCTAGTTCGATGCCGGCCCTCGCCAACTTAGCCTTTGAGTAGGACAGGGGTCTGTGCGATAAAGTAAGGAGGTGATGGTAGGTGTGGCGCTCCACCTCAGACGCAAAAGACAATCTCCTTGGGCTAGTGAAAAGGGGATAGAGTCCCTCGCTGATACCGACTTTAGGCCACCCCGACGACTTTACTTACATATATATATGTGTGTGTGTGTTCCTAAAATGGTAAAAGGACATTGATAGTTGATTATATATATATATATATATACTAGCAAATATATGCACCCTCCGGGTGCAAGTATTTAAGTTTTAATGTAATAAAATATTGTATCAAATTAGAAATGCTGATGAAACTTAATAAGAATGCAGATAAAAAAAATTTAACTGAAGGGGGAATAATCGAAAAATAGAACAACTGAAACTTATTCTTTCATCACTCCCGCCTTTCATTGCTAAATTTTCCTAATTTAACTATTTACTTAAATTAGGAAGTAAAGAATAAAATTTATAGTTATTTCTTTTTGTTAATGGATTTCTTTTAAGATTTATCCCCAAGATTTTTGCTCATATCCATTAAGATAAAACCAAACAATTAGAAATCAATAATACTGAGCACATATTTATTAAAATCAGATTTTTTAAGATCAATATGCAAATTAGCCTTCCCATTCACGCTGTAAACTGCTATTTCTTGTATATATAAATAAAATCGCATGTTATTCATATGTAGATATTGTCAACAGTATTAATAATGTAAAACAATTTTATTAATAATTGAGGTTTAAATAGAAATAACATCCTGTTGAATGTGACGTAAATAAATAAGGGTATTGTGACTTGAGTAGTAATATAGTTTCGGTTACAGACAGAAAAACACAATCTCCATTATAATAAGATATATATATATATATATATATATATATATATTATATTATATATATTATATTATATTATATATATAAAGAATAAGAAGAAATTGAAACTTCCCAAACATAGTACTTAACTTTCCTTGAGACAGAGAGTCAGAGGCAGGAGCAGAAATACTTGCCTCGGAAGATGTTTTTAACTTAGTGACAGGCCTCGTAAGGGAATTATTACCTAAAGATTTTTCTCTTCCATTCGTTTATTTGTATATTTATTTATCTATTAGCCTTTCTTATTTATTCATTTACTTACATCTACCGTCCTTTTTATTTTAATTGTATGTTTTGTATTTTGAAATACTTTTTTTTTCTTTTTCTTTATTTTTGTTGTTGTTGTTGTCTTTCCTATTATGGTCTTGTGTAAAAGCGCGACTTGACTTTAGGTCATTGGGAAGAGGAAAGAGAGCAATAGAAAATGGAGGAGAGGCAAATTGTATCATGATGGAGAATTACTTACTGTCGATGAATTATGATGCGGGTTTCATGATGCATCAGTCGTGGTGGAAAGAGAAAAGTGGGAACAGGAAAGTTTTGAACTCTGATGAAAACTCACCCCAGGGTATTTCGCTAGGAAATACACTTTCCTAACCCACAGAGACATAAGCAGTGAACATACGAGACATATTTGTGTGTCTCTCTCTCTCTATATATATATATACATATACAAAGAGAGAGAGAGAGGGGTTCTTACTGAGAGAGAGATAGATAAATGTGAAAGAATAAGTTGATATAAAATTATATCTATCTCATTATATATATATATATATATATATATATATATATATATATATATAGAGAGAGAGAGAGAGAGAGAGAGAGAGAGAGAGAGTATTGTTATGGGTCCAACGGGAGAAAATTAGATATTTTATTAAAAAAAAAAAAAAAAAAGATTTGCAAAAAGTATTATGTTTTTTTTAAATGTATTATTAACTTACATATGCGACACGTGTTTCAGATCTGTTATCTTCTTCAGGCATTGAATAACTATATTTTGGCAGAATATGTATATATGTGATAGGTTTGTGTGTGTTTTTGTAACTTACTTTTTATTTTTAATGGTTGTGTAATAACGGTTGAACGCTACCTTATTTTTCTCAATCTTTGCGTGCGACTTGATTGAGAAAAATAACGTAGCGTTCAACCGTTATTACACAACCATTAAAAACAAAAAGTTAGTTACAAAAACACACACAACCTATCAAATATCAGAAATCACACATATACATATTCTGCCAAAATATAGTTAATTAATGCCTGAAGAAGATAACAGAAGATCTAAAACACGTGTCGCATATGTAAGATAATACATTTTCTTTAAAAACAATCCTTTTTGCAAACCTTCTTTATATATATATATTTATTGATGAGATATTACTATGTAAACATAGCGTAAGTAGTTAATCCTATAGGGCTCAATATATTGTAAATATAGAGCATTAATAGTTGTAGAAAAAGTTATCTCCCGACCGCGGTTCCGATGTTACTATTACACCTTCAGCCCCCCTGATGAAGGTGTAATAGTAACACCGAAACCGCAGTCGGGAGATAACTTTTTCTACAACACACACACTTGACATAAACTCAAAGATGATTGATAATTGTTTCTCACCTATACGATTATCCCTCTCTAAATCAGATATTTAGCATTCTTTACTTATAAATAAACCACACACACACACATATATATATATATATATATATATATAAATAAAATCAACTATATAGCTCGTAACTCAGAAAATTCGTAAGTTGGGGTACTGGTAATTCAGAGTACCATTGCCTAAGCTTTTCTAGCTTAAATATACATCCCTTTTTACTAGCAGTAAACCAAGGAGATTATTTTAGCGTCTGAGGTGGAGCACCACACATACCATCAGCTCTTCACTTTACTGCACAGATCCTGTGCTAATCATACGCTGACTGAGATTAGTACAGTATTTTTTAAAAACTTTTGCTCAAGCCTAGAAGTAGCTGTCCCTACCTATCTCTCTCATTATATATATATATATATATATATATATATATATATATATATATATATATATAGCACTTGGTAAAGCATCCGGCTCGGAACCATAAGGTTCCTGGTTCAATACCGGCCCCCGCCAACTCAGTGCATGCGTAGCACAGGGATTTGAGCGGTAAAGTGAGGAGCTGATAGCAGGTGTGGTGCTTCACCTCAGACGCAAAAACAATGTCCCTGGTCTAGAGCTAGTGAGAAGGGGATAGACTGTCTGGCTGATATCGACAATTGACCACTACGTTGACTTTGCCATATATATATATATATATATATATATATATATATATATATATATATATATATAATGGATATATAGATAGAAAAATCAGCATGCAGATAGTAGATAGGGAAAGCTATTATTAGCTTTGTGCAAATGTTACCAGTGCCCTCTTTTTGTGAAAACACATATATATATATATATATATAAAGGGAAGAGAAAGACAGTGAGGGACACAGAGAGAGAGAGAGAGAGAGAGATTTACAACCAGTTGGTTAGATAGATAGATAGAGATAGATTTGTTTATATGTTCCGGTGGGTGTTGGTACACTTTTGAAACGGACAAATGAGCGGAAATATAGTGACGTGAGAATAACCGCGGGACTTATCAAAGTAGATTTCGTTTCCCGATCTGTCAAAGCACTTTTTAATGGCTTTTCCTCATTTCTACTTTCACTTTCACTATCCAACTGTTTGCAGATGATGTTGCATCAGGCAATACAACATCAACAGTGTATGTACAAACATGCCGCCGCAGAACAAAATCCAGTCGGGACATCTAATGGAACTCATATATTATATATATATATATATATATATATATATATATATAGTGGTATAAAATAAAGACTTTCAGAGTATATTATTTTATTTTTATTAGTTGAACTTTTTTTTTTTTTTATTTATTGATTTTGTTTTGTTTGTTTTTCATTTTTTTTTTTGTTTTGTTTTTTGTTTCCTTTTTGGTGGCAATCGCTTTCTGGGAAAAGAGAAAAATAGGTTTCTGTAAGATCTCCATGGTTAGTACTATGAAATAAGAGCTATAAGGTACAAGTCATCGGAGTGGCCTAAAGTCGGTATCAGCCAGACAGCGAGGGAGTCTATCCCCTTTTCACTAGCGCTAGACCAAGGAGATTGTTTTTGCATCTGAAGTGGAGCGACACACCTACCATCACCTCCTTATTTTACCGCGCATATCCCTGTGCTACTCATTCGCTGAGTTGGCGATGGCCGGTATCGAACCAAGAACCTTGCGATTCACCCAACCTATCTATTTATCTAACTCAGAATGTTCATATCTATCAAACCAACCAGCCTTGAAAATACGCATCCAAATCCTGGCTTTCACACGAGCTCAAATTCTTAGATCTGCAGCAATAAATACGCAACTACCCCATAGTATATATAATATATATATATATATTATATATATATATATAGTAGTAGTAGTAATTGGTAATTTGCTTGAAGCATTGTTAAGTATGTTATTATATAATAATGATTGGAAGTCAATTACAATGCATATAAAATAAAAACAAAAAGATGTTTTTTTGTCTTATCGATTTCAAAGTAAATTTTTATCTTCAGACACTTTTCAGAAATAAACGAGTTTCTTTTTCTTTTTTTTTTTTTTTTTTTTTGTGTCATCATATTTTTTTCTCTTTTCTCTTTTTTTTTTCTTCTTTTCTTTATGTTATAAACACGCGTCTCGTGGCGTTCTTTTTTTTAAGCCACGCGGAAGGTCGTGGTATTATTGGTAATAGCTGTTGCTCATTCAATTTCAATTTTTTTTCCTCTTCCTCCTTTTTCTCTTATATTATTTTCATCTATTCATATATTTATGTATTATATTTATTTGATTATATTTATTTGTTATATGTATATATATGTGTTTGAAATCAATTGCAAAATGAATGAATCGATGAAAATGAATAAATGTAGTCTCTTACTTTTGAAATATCTGTTGAGAATGGGTTTGAATTTTTTGTATGTATATGTATCTAATCATGTCCGGTTAACTTCCGGTGAAAATTGCTACATTGTATCTATCTGGAATTCAAAATAAAAACGGTCAAATAGAAGAATTTATTTACTTAGCTGTTTTTTTTTTTTAGCTTTTTCAGTTGAAAAATAAAATAAAATGTATTAATTTAATTAGATAAATCAGTAAATAAATAAAAAGATTATCTTTAATTATATATTAGAAGGATTGATGAATAATTTTAGAAAACTATATTTTAGGAGTATTTTTAAAAATTTCATATAGATTAAATATTATAAATTAAATATTTAAATTACAAAAGTTATAGTGTTATTTTTTTCTATATTAACAGTTCTAGACTGACCGTAATCTTAAGAGGGTATTACGGTTTAAAGAATTAACATCATGTAAGGATAAATACAATTATTGTAGGTATATTATAATATTTAAACTTGTTACCATAAAAGTGATTACCTTGAACTCATTCCTCTTGGAAACAAAGTAAAAAAAATGAACTCAGTTAACTAGTGAAGGGGTTTGTTTGTGATATCTTAAATTTAAAAACAGATACCATGTAATAAAAAAAATTATTTACAATTATAGAAGGTAATAAGTTATTTTCCTTTGTCAATAATATTAAATTAACCGTAATTTCTTTGAGTGCATGAAATGTTAAGAATCAATTGTATTTACTAATAGATATTTATTATAGATGTATTACATAATTTAAATCCGTTATCTCAAGTGTCCACCTTGGACTTATTTCTTGAGGGAACAAAGTAAAAATTTGCAAATAGTTAATAGGTTTAAATTTGGGATAGGGAAAATTATATATATGTGTAAAATATATATACTAAATAAACTATGAGCTATATATGGAACGTGTAATTTAATTAATTATATATTCAGTGTTTCATTCTAATCTATTGTTTATACTAGGACCTAATTTAGCTATTAATAAACTTTCTCTAATTCTGAGATTACCAATGTTTCGTATTATTGTCTATCTTAACGGAAAAACTAGTGTCCTTATTTTTGCATTTGATTAAATGTTTATTGGATGAGGATGCACGTGTGTGGATATGTTTTTGATTCTAATGTGGAGGGGTCTAATTGTACTTCCTATATAGAAATTAATGCATTTGGGGCAAGTTAAACGGTAAATTGTATAAGTTTTGTGACATATATTTGGATCTCTTATTGGGCAGTTGGCTAGTGTCCATGCTGTAAAAACATGGTTTTTTTGTTAGGTGTTGGCGTAGTTACAATGAAAAGTAATTAAAAAATATTTTTTTCATTTGCACCGTTTTATCCTAAGGAAAAATATCAATGTTTAAAGGAACGGGAGAAATCAGATCGTCACTAGCATTGTGTGGTTATGTCTTTTAAGAATTAATTATAGTTTTCATCGACCCTGTGATCTTTCACCACTTGAAGGTTAGACGAATGATGAGGGTACAGCACCACTTGGTCTACTGATTCTCCAGTAAGAAGAGTGATGAGTGACCCCTACATTCAACCGTCGAAGAATACTGTCTGCAACCTTTATTTACTTCCACACACACACACGCACACACATATATATATATCATCCATAGCCACCGTGTTTCGACGTATCACGTCTCCTCCGTGTGTCTAGACATAGCATTGTGGGTATGTATGTATTCCTCATTCCATCTAAGTCTATATGAAATATTTAATATTTAAAAGCAAGGGAGATTACTCAGAATTATTTTGACACATTTACAATGTTTTGTAATTTAATATTTATGTATTTCATCTCAAATGTCTCCAGCCGGACATAAATCACTTTTTTAATATCAATACTGTAAGACTTAATTACAACGAATACTTACCAAAGACAAATCGTTTTTTATAAGTTTTATATATATATATATATATATATATATATATATATATATACTAGCAGGACCTGTGGATATACTACAGTGTGATAATTTAATTACAACGTTTTATATGTTTACTTAAAGCTATTGCTAAATAGTCCAATATGTAAAAAGTATAATAAACGTCGGAGTGGCCTATTGTCGGTATGAGCCATACAGAGAGGGAGTCTACCACCTTTTTCCTAGCGCTATATCTACCATCAGCTCCTCACTTTACCACACAGATTTGCTGTAATATGTATTATTGTTTTTATCTTTTATAAATAATATTTTTCTTTGGCGTAATAAATTTGGATACTTAAATGTTTTTAGTGAACTTATCAACATAAGCGTATCTGAAGCTCGCTCGAACCTCAAATTTTAGCAGTCAGATCAAAGCAATAATCGACCGAGTGACAGCTCATAACTCGGAAAATTTGTTAGTTGAAGCACTCGTAAATCTCCCTCTTTACCTCAGTCGGTAGAGTGTTCGGCTAGGAATCACAAGGTTCTTGGTTCGATACCGGCCCTCGCCAACTCAGCGAATGAGTAGCACAGGGATATGTGCGGTAAAGTGAGGAGCTGATAGTAGGTGTGGCGCTCCACCTCAGATGCTAAAATAATCTCCTTGGTCTAGCCCTAGTGAAAAGAGGATAGACTCCCTCGCTGTCTGGCCGATACCGACATAAGGCCGCCCCGACGACTTTATTTATATATATAAATCAGAGAGAGAGAGAGAGAGATGTGTGTATGTAATAACAATATATGATATATAGACTCTCTCTCTCTCTCTCTCTATATATATATATATATATATATATATATATATATAATATATATAGTGTGTGTGTGTGTGTGTAATAATTTATGATAATTGATGTGAGAAGTATCCTTTCATTGTCATTACTCATAGGTCCATTCTGACCCGGATTGGTAGTACCTGTTAGAGTTCTATATATGGGCCCAATACGTCTGCTGAAAAAATATTCGTATAAAAAAAATTTGACAACTACAAAAAAAAAGAAAAACTAAATATAAACTTACAAAGAATGCAATTCTCTAATCTGTGTATGAAATAACCCTAGACTGGTTGAGATGCCGTTAAAATAAATCATTTATCATAATCTATCCTTTATCGTTTTTTTTATGATTGATTTGTTTTAACGGCATATCAACCCGTTTAGGGTTAGTTTATACCTAGAGGTTTGGAATTGAAATTACGTATATTGTACTTTTATATTTATATTTTTTCTCTTTTTGCTTACGTTCTTTTTTGTTTTTTGCATATAGTTATATGATATCATGTATTCCTCGCCGATACGAATAATTTACAAATAGACCTATAACTCCCAAAGGTAATACCATCATGGATAAGAGTGGACATGGGAGTAATGGCAATGAAGGGGTACATCACATTTCGAGGTTTCCAGAATAGGAGCCCCATCACCAGATGTAGTTTAGTGACAGGACCAGGACCCCTCTGGAGGACCAGGACACCTGTGGGTTCTTAACCATCTGTACAGTCAGCGTATTCTAAGCCATACAGGGCGAGGATTTCCTTTCTTATTAAAAGGTGAGCTTATATTTCGATTTGCATGAAAAAAAGACGTGTGGAATACGAGGATAGGATTGGAGAAGAATGAGGGACTCTCAAAATAGTTTTTTTTCTTCACTAAGGAGTAGAGAACCCCTTTGGTTTAAATTTAGAGTTTTCCTTCTCCAAGACCGGTTGCCACACAGATGAAAGGGCCCAGTCTGCCCTACTATTTACCCATAGCTGGATGGGGAATAGTTGGATCGTACCTTTTCCTAACGTTATAGCGAAAAATTTAGTCAAATTTAGCGAAAATTAACGTTTCAAAACTTATTTCGCGATGCAATGTCAAATCGTCCAAATTTAAATGCAAAAATTTAAATTCTGATTACCTGGTGTTGCTTATCCACCGAATTATTTCTGAGGAGTTTCGTCACCTCAGTTAAATAATCGATCATTCAGTTTTTATCATAAGAAAGGAAAGAAAGAGGACCTGCTACATAGAAAAAATACAAAAAAGTAGGAGAAATACAGAGAGAAGTGAGCACGTGGAAGCGATAACGTTAATCAGTTTTAATCGAACATAATGAAAAGATAAAAAGAAAAGAAAAAAAGAGTAAGAGATAGTTAAATTAAGATTATTATATTTTTTTACATATTTAATTATTTTGCAATAGCTCTTAAGTAAACATATCAAACGTTGTAATAATTAAATTATCATATTCTGGTATATCCCCAGGTCCCGCCAGTATTTTGTCATTGGGTCCATCCACGAGATAAAAACGCGGGAGAAACAAGGAAAAAATCCCGTCCCGATTTAGTCACCCACAATTGCCAAATTGAGCGCGAATTAACTTTTCAGAGCTTCATTCGCGATACAATCTCAAATTGAAGTTTTAACATTTGAAGTAGGTTTTCACAATTATCCCAATTACTCCCAGGTCCACTCTGACCCGGAGTGGTAGTAATGTCCCATTTATGGATTAAATAGAAAAATGAGTTTTTTTAAAAATTGAGTAAACATCAAGAAGGAATAAAAAAAAATAAAAAAAAGTCTTCGGTATTAAAATAACCTAACAAGGGTTGACATGCCGTTAAATCCCACCAACCAGCCAACCAACATTTTGGTGATTGCGTCCATCCATGAGATGAAAACGCAAGAGAAACGAGAATGAAAAAAATCCCGCCCCGATTTAGCCACCCACGATTGCCAAATTTAGCGCGAATTAACGTTTCAAAGCTTCATTCGCGATGCAATGTCAAATTGAAGTTTTGACATTTGAAAGTAGGTTTACATAAATGGCCTTGCAAAGCAGCGCGAAAGAATGTTAATCTAAGTAGAAATGGTATGTCGGGGGAGAGCAGTGCCACCGACTATGGCATCGGTCTTGGCCTCGGCTGCGTCTTCGGCAGCGCCTTTTTCGTTGTTGACATTAGGGAATAGCACGGATTCTTGAGAGCCTTATTCGAGAAATAGGAATCGCGCCCTCCGAAGATCGACTCGCGCACGTTGCCACTTTTATCAGACCAAAAATAATCTGAAAAACTTTAGTCTTTTGTTATTAAGTTTCTTAATAACAAAAACAAAACAAAAACAAACAAAAAAAAGTTCCTTTTCTTATTCTTGATTATTTTTTTTAAATAAAAAATGAAAAACATGGATTCAACGGTAGAAAAACCTTGTCTAAGATAAAATTATAAACAATGATCCCCACTGGTTGGTTGGATTTTGGGGCATGTCAACCCTTGTTGGTTTATTTTATGCCGAAGACATTTTAATTCATATGAATATCAGTTTTTTCTTCAATACACGGATCATATTAAAGAAAACAGGTTGGTTGGATTTGGGGGCATGTCAACTCTTGTTGGGTTATTTTATGCCGAAGACATTTTTGATGGGTATTCATTGTCTTTTAAACTCAATTAAAAAAAAACTTTTTAAAACTTCATAAGTTTTTAAAAATGTGTTTTATAAAAAATTGAGTTTTTAAAAATTGAATACCCATCAAGAATGTCTTCGGCATAAAATAAACCAACAAGGGTTGACATGCCGTAGAGTTGAGTTTTTCTCACCTATCGTAGACAGTGTGTCAGTGGAGGATGAGTGACAAGTCTCCTCGGGTCTCCAGGACTCTTCTGACTATTATAGCCGATCTTAATAGTGCTGTAGTTTGGATGGTCTCGATTTTCCTCTGATTTTCAAATCACCCAAATTCTTTTCCAGGGCTTTGTGGACCGTTCCAAGGGCACCAATTACAATTGATACAACCATCACCTTCATGTTCCACAGTTTTCAGTTCTCTGGCAAGGTCTGGTCTCCTGGCCGGTATTATGTGATCCGTCTGTACCTCGAAGTCCCTGATAATTTTATGTCTCATTCTCCAGGACAGGTCCAGGCTTGTGCATATACCATTTAGTTGTACGGGGAAAATTGAAAATATTGCACAATTCCCAGTGGATTACCTTTCCCACCGAATCGTGCGTAGTCTCTTTGTGCTGGTTTGCTGCATTCGCTTATTATATGATTAACCGTTTCTTCTGTCTCTATACATTTTTTACGTGCTATTCTGTTGCGTCTTATTTTTGCTTTTATATAGTTTGTTCTTATGGCATTGTTTGGTGCTGCAATTATAAGAGATTCAGTTTCTTTCTTCAGGTTTCCTCTTCTTAGCCATGTCCATGTCTTCTGATGTGATATCTCTTGAGTTTGACGCTTGTTCCTCTCTTTTTCTTTTGTTTTCTTAATAGTTTACATTGCCCAATCTAACGTTATCAGCAAACATGAAAAGAAACGGCCATGATACTGATTGCGTTGATTTTTCTTTTTTTTCTTTTTTTTTAAGTTTCAAAATATCTTTGCGGTTGAAGAAAGTTAATGATATCACTGATAAGTCTGCACGTGCGATATGTCTAAGGTTTTTTTCTTTCCCTAACTTAAACGATTTTATTGAGGTTTTCACTGGACGTATTTCTACTGACTCATTGAAGTGTCAGTTAGTTGGTTGGTTTTTAAGGCACGTCAAACTTTGTTGGGTTATTTTTTTGCGTGTTTTTATTCGTATTTTTGGTTGCCGGATTTGCCAGATAGTGTTTTTACACACTGAATTGCACAACGGAGTCCAAGCCGTGATTTCTGTCAGGATTTTCTCCCTTAGCCTTTTTCTATCCAGAGGATAACCACAAGGCAGCGGAGGTTATTTAGACTATTACGCGCCTGGATATTATATATATTATATTTTACTATATATACATATCTTATTATAATGGAGATTGTGTGTTTTTCTGTCTGTAACCGAAACTAAATCACTACTCAAGTCACAATTCCCTTAGTAATTGACGTCACATTCACCATGAATTTATCCTTATTTTAACCTCAATTATTAATAAAATTGTTTTACATTATTTATACTGTTAACCATATCTACATACTAATAACATGCAATTGTATTTATATATACAACAAAATAGCTGTTTAAAGTGTGAACGGGAAGGCTAATTTGCATATTGATATTAAAAATGTAATTTTAATAAATATATGCTTAGTATTATTGGTTTCTAATTGTTTGGTTTTATCTTATTGAATATGAGCAAAAATCTCGGGGATAAATCTTAAAAGAAATCCATTAACAAGAAGAAATAACAGTAAATTTATTCTTTACTTCCTATTTTAACTAAAGAGTTAAATTCGGAAAATTTACCAATGATAGACGGTGTAATGGTAAATGATGGAAGAGTTACTTTCAAAGTTGTTCTATTTTTCAATCATACCCCCTCTGTTCCAAATCTTTTTATCTGCATACTTATTCAGTTTCATTAGCCTTTCTAATATAATATGATATTTTATTATATTAAAACTTAAATACTTTCACCCGGAGGGTGCATATATTTGCTAGTATCAATTAAATAAAAATGCGTACTCATTTTTTTAAACTCATTTTTAAACACATTTCTTTCAAACTCTTTTCTTCTTGTTATGGCAATTTACCACGCACGCATGAACTCTTCCAACTATAAATAGCAGCAGGTTCTGCACTTAAGGGAAATGTAGTATTTCAGCAGACAGCCGATAAAACAGCCTCGCGTGTGACCGACATTGGTACAAGTTTGTACTACTGTTCTTTTCAAATATATTTGTTTAACTCATTTCGTCTATTATGTCTTTATTCTGGCCCCTAACCAGACCACAACACTTCTATTTATCCTATACATCAGACCCTAACCAATCTGTGTTAGAGTGGACCTGGGAGTAATTGTGATAAAAAGATACTCCACATTTGAACTTCGCCTTAAGATGCAGTTTGACATCATACACAGGACACTAAGACCCTCAGCCACGGCAAAAACAATTCTTCTAGTCTAACATTAGTGAAAAGGAAATAAACTCTGAGGAGTTTCGTCACCTCAATTAAATAATGGATAATTCCGTTTTTATTATAAAGAAAGGAAAGAAAGAGGACCTGCTACATAGAAAAAATACAATAAAAAAGTAGGGGAAATACAGAGAAGTGAACACGCGGAAGCGATAACGTTAATCAGTTTTAATCGAACATAATGAAAAGATAAAAAGAAGAAAAAAGAGTAAGAGATAGTTAAATTAATATTATATTTTTACATATTGAACTATTTAGCAATAGCTCGTAAGTAAACATATCAAACGTTGTAATAATTAAATTATCATACTGTGGTATATCCCCAGGTCCCGCCAGTATTTTGTCATTGGGTCCATCCACGAGATAAAAACGTAGGAGAAACGAGAAGGAAAAAAATCAAACTTAACGCATGAATAGCACAAATATGATCTGTGCGGTAAAGTGGCGAGCTGACGGTAGGTGTGGAGCTACACCTAGGCAAGACAATCCTAGTCTAGCGCTAGTGAAAAGGAAATAACCCCCCCCCCCCAGCTACCCGGCTGATACTGATAATAGGCCACTGCGCCGACTACTTTCTTGAAACCATATAATTGTGAATAAATTGTGTATTGTCATTAATTACTTCAAATAATATAACTGTTTGCCGAAGATACTGACTTCGGCATTAGATAACCGACAGTTATGTGGGTCTTCGACTATAAAGGATTATTATGACAGTGAAATAGACCATGAAAATGGGTAAAAATTACACTGGTTTACAAAGAAATTGAGGCAAGTACAAAAATAGCTGTTTTAACCTAATTTGGGGGTGCTGTATTCAGATTTGAAATCCGTTTGTACTAATCACCTCTAGTTTTTTTTAGATATGCATACATTTTGTACACATACTGTACATAAAGGCGTATATGCATTCAGGGTTAATTTCTAATATTGTGTGACTTATGTCTTCTGTTTTAGTTATTATGCAATAAATGTAAGTGATAGCATCACACACACACATATATATATATATATATATATATATATATATCAAGACGGATTTTGGCAGTTAAGCGTAGCCAACACGTATCAATCAACATCCAGTAGTGCACTGACCAGTAGTGCGCTGGCACTTAGCAGATCATCTAAGAAAACACATTTCTAAATGTCTGCGGTACTATGAATTGTGTACATTGTGTCATCCAAGTATATTTATTCCGTCAATGTTCTTTATCTATCCAGTTTTATCTGTAATAAACTGCTGCAACTGTTGAAATAAGCACGTATATACTGTGTATATACTAAAATGAGACTATTTAAAAGCAAAACTGTTCATAAATTTGAATTCAGCACACCCAAATTAGTAAAAAAAACAAAAAAAACACCTATTCTCATTTTGCCTCAGACAAAAAATATTTTTTTGTAAACCAGTGTTATTAGTGTTGAGAATAGTTACTTGAGGTATCTTTGATATGGTAACCGCTTTACGTGGAAACTGTTTAAAAATTATCATCCCTAGCAGGACCAGCCGATGTACCTCAGTATGATGATTTAATTATTACAACGTTTGGTCTGTTTAAGAACTACTGCTAAATAGTTCAATATGTAAAAAAAATATAACCTCTCACTATTTATTAAAAGAAAAGTTGTAAAATATTTACATTGATTTACCGATGAAAATCTGGGCGAAGGCATTTGAAATATCTACATTAATTTGCAGACAAAAAAGAGAAAAGAAACACGACTAATATCTAAGATGAGCCGGAAATTCGTCTGACACTGGTTTGCTAAAACAGCGTAAATTAAAGCAGGAGGACAGGACGACATAAGATCAAATTAACCAAAATGTATTCCATAATTCACAATTTCAATATTGCAAATAAAACAAACATGAAACTTTTTTTTTTCAATTCACTTTAATTTCATGTTGGGCATATAAGCAATGTGAGACCATTTGAAATGTATCATTTTTTTTTTAATGGGTGAAATGAAATGTGACAAATAAGAAATCTTCGATTAAGCGACACCAGATAATCTGGATTTACATTTTTGCATTGCATCTTGAACAATTTGAACGGTCTCATTTTTAACCAGAGGGGGTCCAGTGGCTTCTGGTCTGTCTTGACATTACAAGTTAATATCGTTGATCCCATGGGGCCATCCCTCCTGGCAACACATGCTCCCTTGATTTAAAAGGGGCTGGCCTGGGTTTATTGTCCAGTGCCTGAGGCGCCCCCCTTCAGGGGGAATGCCGGCGGGATCAACGCATTTTTGCACCCGCTACCCATTAGTCACGGCTTGTGGGTGGTCCCACATTAATAGGGCCTTGTGCCTAACCTGTAGGGTACGTGGTAAATATCCAGAGGGTGTTCCAGGATAATAACAGACGAAGGATTTAGGAACAAGCGTATTATTAATTACTATTAATAATCGTTAGTTACTCGACACCATATAATTACTCGAAAAAATAACTGACTTCGGCAATAGATGAGCCAACAAGGACCGACATGCTATAAAACCAACCAGCCAACCAACCAACGAAAGAGCTCGTTCGTGTATATGCGGACGCAATGAGAAAGGAAATAACTACAATAGATTTGAAAGTGTCAGTGTTGACTTGATGAGAGGCCAAAAAGAGCGGGGAAATCATGTTAATGGCGTTCATGGTAGCCGAGACAGGTCGTAGATGTTAGATTCAACCGTCATCAATGGCATCAGCATCATCGGCGTCATCATTGTCGACGCGACGCTCACTGTCATTTTCTTCTTTTCTTTTTTTCGGCTCCCCTTTTCTGAGATTGTTTCTCGGTCTTCGTTGAAATGTCGCTGTATGTCAGCCAGGTCGGATTAGGCGCTCCGAGATTAAAACGCTTTCCATGTAGTGTGTCGCCCATTTGAAAAGGCGCGAAAAAAAGAGTTATGGCCGACTTCCTTTGCTTCCTCGTTTCTATAAGCGCTGACAGACAGACTTGGCTGGCTGACTCACTCATTCCTTTTCATTACATTTTCAATCGTACAAAAACAACTAGGAAACCCTCGAATGTAAATTTATAGCTAGTTTACATCATGAGAGACTGAAATCATAATTGCATATATATTTTTGCATCATTGTGTATCTATATTGATAATGCAGTAGCGGATGTCTCTTATATATATATATAAGGTTATTTCCTAGTAGAGTAACATGAGTGACCCAGAAAAAACAGAACCTAAATTATTTTCCCATTAAACACTAAACCCCAACCCCTAACCCTTATTAGACTTAAACTTTAAAAAAATTAATTTTTATTACAAAATTTGTGGCCATGTGTCCAATTGGACACATGGCCTAGTGGATAAGGTAGTTAGGTTAAGACAGTTCTAAGTGACAAATATCTCTGGATCCCGAGTTCAATCCTGAGTAGAGGTAGTTAGAAAAATAATTAACACAACTCCTACCCCAGCTATGGTTAGCGGAATGAGAAACAGGATACCCGTTGACTAAATAAAGGGTTAGGTTCAAAGTTCCGTGATGGCTCCCGATTACAAAAAGAAGGTTCCCGAGCTCGAAAAGAAGGTTTCCCGAGCTCGAAAAGAAATGCCTGAAGAAGGCCGGATTGCATATCGGCCGAAACGTTGTACAAATAACAATGAAGATGAGGACAATAGTCCGAATAACGCAGATAATACTAAAATTTGTGGGTTCTGTTTTTTCTGTGTCTCCTTGTAATATTATGTTACACAACTAGAAAGGGTTTAGGGTTATAGTCGGGGTTTAGGGTTAGTTTAATGGGAAAATAAATTAATTTGGGTTCTGTTTTTCTGGGTAACCCTGTAATATGTTACACAACTAGGAAATAACCATATATTAACTAACGGGTGGGTTTACGGTCATTGTAAGTGTAAATATCCACCCTCCCATCTTTAAGATAGTTTATTAGCTGTTTGAAGGCGTTTTTTTATTGACAAATAACTTTTTGGTGGTTTGAAGGTGTTCAAAATTGTTTTATCGACAAGTAAATGTAAATATTTTAAAATATCTTGGTTTCGGTATTTTTATTTTATTTCAATTCAAAACAACTGTCACGAATTTTTAAATAAAAATTAACCTAGTTTCGAAAATAAAAACAATCAATACATTATTCATAAGTAGAACGGGTCGGATTTTTAACAGGCACCGCTTAGTGTTTTATAGGTCGGGACGCAGAACGTATTTATGCGATATGCACCACATTACTTAATAAAATATCAAACTTGATAAGATCACCCTTCAAAGTAGGAGTTGTATCACAGTTTATCCTTTAAATAATAAATTAAACACATTAAATACAATATCTAGCATAACGCAATATATATATATATATATATATATATATATATATATATATATAATATGTGTGTGTGTGTGTGTGTGTGATCTAATCTGCTACCATATTGGTTTCATGCTCTTTAAACATAGCAATCTTCAGGCAGCGAAAAATTTTGAAAAAGGGAAAATTAATATCGCTCTATCACAGATATTGAGCACTCTCCTATTAATACTGTATATATAAGCTTACTACTGTCTTGTGACAGTGAGATAGTGTTAACTATACACTGGTTATATATATATATATATATATATATATATATATATATATATATATATATATATATATATATATAGTTCTGTTATATCTATCTATCAATTTATATATATCTATCATTCCCAGTCTGTTGATATATATCTTTCTCTCTCTTTATATATATATATATATATATATATATATATATATATATATATATACACACACACACACAGTAGCTAATGTACCCGATCCATGACCGGACTAAAAATAAAAATTTTAGTTGATTTAACGGTGCAAAAATGAAAACATTGATTTTTCAATCATAATTTTCATTATTTCTGTAAGTTGAAAAGTTACAAAAAAAATCATCAGGGGTTTGTTTAATGTTTCATCTTTCGAACTGAAAAAGAAATTTCAAGATAATATTAATTTTTATGCAAGTTTCATTGTGTTAAATGTAGGGCGGTAAATTTCACAGGGAAAATTGGTGGTAACTAATAAGGGATAAATATTTATCAATTTTTTTTTTTTTTTAATCGCCGAGAATTGTCTAATGAAAAAACGGTCGAAATAAATGTTATATTCGAGACGACACTAATATGAATAAATTAATGTGATTTCTAAAGTTTTAAAAAAATGTTAAATGATTAAAAGAAATCTCGAGATAAGGGCTGAACTTGAAAAACGGTAGGAAAATTAGGGTGACCAAAGAAAAAAAAAGAACAGAACCCAAATTATTCATTTTCCCATTAAACTAACTCTAAACCCCAACCCCTAAATCCCCCTAGTTAAAATTAAGTTTTATTACAAAATTTATATACATACACATACATATATATACATATATGTGTGGGGAGCGTTTGTGAGTGTGTCTATCTATACCCATCCATCTACGTATCTTTTAAAAAACAAATTAAAATAAGTCTTTGTTTAAAAGAAAAGTATGTCTAAGGATATATTTACCCCGAGCAACGTCGGGTACTTCTGCTAGTCTTCAAAAAAGGAAGTGAAAATTTCAAATCTGCCCTTTTTCGATGACAGCTTAGTTTTGTTGTTTTGTATTTTTTATTCTGCTTCTATGGAAAAGCCTTCCAGGTTCTTACTTTGGCCATTTTCTCCCCCCCACTTTTTTTTCTGGGATCTCAGATTTCTTTCCCTCTTTTTCCTTTTAGCGTTATCAAATTCGTCTGCGTGGACTTTGCATCACTTTGCTATATCGACAATGATCGGACAATTCATCTTGTTTATTCGCTTTTTTACATCGTCCTTCCTCCGCCATTGATTTTGTTTTCATTATTTGTCTGTTTGTTTGTTTGTTTGTTGTTGTTTTTAAAAACATTTTCAAACTTTAGATTTTCCTTCTCACAGTTCTGTTTTTCCAATCTATTATTATAATTGTTGTCGTTTGTTATTTGCTGATGTCGCCTCATTCTTTGCATGTGCACTTTTCGGAGCTCAGCTGATTCATGCCATCTTTCAAAAGGTTTGACTCAGATTTTGACGATGACTGCACAGATTATTATTATTATTATTATTGTTATAAAATCAAGTCAAAAAAGAATTCTGGTTCTTGAAAATACCATTAATAAACTACTTAATATATTATTGATCGCTATTACTCATGTTTCTTCTTCATGTTCAACGGCGTCTAGTTCAAATTCTAGACACACACAGATTTATATATATATATATATATATATATATATATATATATATATATATTATATATATATATTACTCTGTCCATGTATAACTATCTCTTTATCTATTTTAGTATGTCCATTGTCCATATCTTTTCATCTATTTATTTCCGTTTGTACATACCTATCTATCTCTATCTCTCTCAGTCTGTTCTTAGCTATCTAGCTCAGCTTGTTCATATTTATATATTTATATATATATATATATATATATATTTGTTCTCGTCTATCGATCCAAATACACACACACACATTATATAACACGTGAAATCGACTGCAATTAATCAATATCTTGATTAATCCAGTGGATTTAACCCTGAACATCCTTATGGTGAAACTCGAGTAGGTTATTACCGTGTACCTTTATGATGATATATAGATAGATAGAGAGGGGGAGATCGGCCTGTCCAATAAAAGGACTAATTAAAGTCATTAAAATATACACGCCCTCAAATATTCTCTATGTGATTTCAGATTCTTGAACCAAATTTATTTTATCCTTCATAAATTATTGGATGTATACATTTCCCACTGGTATTAGCGCTTTGTGAAATGTGAACAGCCATGTCCAGGATTTAAAGCCGGGTCGACGTTTCCTATGAATCTAAACATTACACCGCGTACCTGAATTATATATATATATATATATATATATATATATATATCACAGATAGCGTAATAAAGTAAGGCTCGTCTGTTGTTTACAGATTTGAGCTCTCTGGTGATCGTAAAATATATATACCGATGTATGTATTTATTAGATAAATACCGCTCCTTACTGCGACGAGAGAGAGATAGATAGAGATAGAGAGAGATAGATAGAGATAGAGATAGAGATATATAGATAGAGATATATAGATAGAGATATATAGATAGAGAGAGAGAGATAGAGAGAGAGAGAGAGAGAGATAGAGAGAGAGAGAGATAGAGAGAGAGAGAGATAGAGAGAGAGAGATAGAGAGAGAGAGATAGAGAGATAGAGAGAGAGAGAGATATTAAGTAAATATATATATGTATGAATGTATATATATATATATATAAGCACACACTGACAAACGTATATATACATATATATGTGTCTGCTTATATATATATATATAATAACTAATATAAAAAGTATCTGTTTATTCATATCTATGCTCCTCATATCTATCTATTAACAATAATGCTCCTTTAATATAATTTTTATCACTCAGTGGTACTCTCTCTCTCTCTCTCTCTCTCTCTCTCTCTCTCTCTCTCTCTCTCTCTCTCTTTCTCTCTGGTGGTGGTGCCCAAAATAAAAGGAAAGATGAAATATGATTGAAAAGGGAGATTCTTTATTTCCTGATGGTTTTCAGAGATATGTGAAATATCCAGTGAACCACCGGAAATGTTGGCTGACATGACACATGAAATAGACCGATCACTCATTTCCTACTTTAGTTCTTTTAGCTCAGTCGGTAGAGCGTCCGCCTAGGAATCGCAAGGATCCTGGTTTGATACCGGCCCTAGCCAACTTAGCGTATGAGTAGCACAGGGATCTGTGCGGTAAAGTGAATAGCTTATGGTAGGCATGGCGCTACAGGGGTAGGAATTGTGTTAATTATTTTTCTATGTAATAATAGAAAAATAATTAACACAACTCCTACCCCACCTATGGTTAGCGGAATGAGAACAGGATACCCCCGTGGACTGAATAAAGGGTTAGGTTCGAAGTTCCGTGATGGCTCCCGGTTACAAGAAAGTTCCCGGTTATAACAAGAAAGTTCCCGAGTCCGTCAAGGAGGTTACCGAGTCCGTCAAGAAATATCTGAAGGCCGGAGGGCATATCGGCCGAAACGTTTTACAAATAACAATGAAGATGAGGACAATAGTCCGAATAACGCAGATAATACTAAAATAAAAATACGGCGTATCCCACGTATGCAGGTGTGACACAAGGTCTTTTAAATGTGGGAGCACCTATGAACCCAAGCTCATGGGATGGTAGGTGAAAAAAATGCGTTGATCCCATCGAAATTCCCCCTCAGGCACCGGGCAATAAACCCAGCCCTGTCCCTTTAAATCAAGAGGCCAGTTTTTGCCGAGAGTGGGGCTGGGATCAACGCTGTTAATTACTTCGCCGGTCCACGGCCGAAACCACTGAACACAGGCTCCGTAGACCATGTATGTGAAGATAAAAATAGTAGAAATAAAGAATATATATAAAAATTTTAAATCTTGTATGTATATTTAAATATTTTCCTGACATCCTACCAGGCCGGTTTAACGTGACGTCTTTTTAACGAGGGGACCCACACACAAACCGAAGCTCATTCAGTGGCCAGTGCAAAAAGTGCGTGAATCTCTTCGGCATTCCCCTTTTGGGGCTTTTCAGGCACCGGATAATGAACCCAACCTTACCCCTTATAGACGAGGGATCAGGTGCTTCCGGGGGGACGGTCCCTTGGGATCATACGATTAATTTTACTTTAGTCAGAGAACTCGAGGCCGAAGCCCATAGTTCAGTTAAGTATGTATAGGTATGTGTGTTGTGTGTGTGTGTGTGTATGTGTATGTGCATTTATATGTCTATGATTTTCAGTCCAGCAACATTCAAAGTGGAGAAGTTCCAACATGTAGTTTATGTGGAAGAGTATGTCTCTCCAGGGCTGGTCTGTTGAGTCATCTGAGAAAATGCAAGGATAGTGTCAAATGCTACTGGGGCTCAAGTATGAAAAAAACCCACAGGAAATGGTCTTACTCGTGCACGAGTTGACAGTCAACAACATATGTCTATTCGTCTCTGTAGGTTAATTGGTTGGTTGGTTTGTGGCTGGCTGGCTGGTTGGTTAGCTGTTTGATTTAGTTTTACGGCATCTCAACCTTTGGGTTATTTTATGCCGAAGACAAGTTTCTTTTATTCATGCTTTATTGAGTACGGTTGTTATTTGTGCAGTTGCAATCAGATTTAACCCATAGATATATCGGAGGAGGACTCTCGGACCGGCAGTCTAGCCAAAGTAAGGGCCAATGTGAAGTGTTGCATATCATTGACTGCTGAATCACCTGGATTCCATTGGTATACACTAGGTGGCCCTATTGGAGTGTCTTACTCCTCTGCAGAGGTACAGTCGGCATATTATACAACCCGAGCCTATAGATACCTGCCTCTTTTTCTCCCTCCCATCTTTCTCTCACTGTCTCTCTCATTCCGTCTGAGTGTTTCGCTCTGCCTCACTTTCTCCCCCTCTGACTGTGTCTCTCTTTCAGCGTCCTTCCCTTTCTTTATATTTCCCTATATTCTCTCACTCTCTCTATAAGCCGCCTATCTCTCACTCTCTCCGGGTCTCGCTCTATATCTTTTCCAGTGTCATTCCCTGTCCTGTTCTGTCAATATTTCTCTATCTCTCCTCCTACTCACTGACTCATTCACTCATTCTGTTATTCTCGCTCTCACTGAACCCCCCCCCTCTCTCTCTCTCTCTCAATCTGAGTCTCTACATCTTTTCCAGCACCATTCCCTGTCCTGTCCATATTTATCTCTTCCTCTCACTCATTCACTGTCTCTTCTCTCTCTCTCTCTCTCTCTCTGAGCCCCCCTCTCTCTGAGCCCCCCTCTCTCTGAGCCCCTCTCTCTCTCTCTCTCTCTCTCTCTCTGATCCCCCCTCTCTCTCTGAGCCCCTCTCTCTCTCTCTCCTAGCGTCATTCCCTGTTCTGTCCATATTTCTTTATCTCTCCTCCTCTCACTCACTGAATCATTCACTCTCTCTCTGTGAGCCTCTCTATATATCGTTTTGATATATAGCGTTTTTTATCTTCTGTCTATATGTCTATATCTGGCCCTCCTATTCTCTCTCTTCTCTCTCATGTTTCTCTCTCTCTCTGTCTGTCACTCCTCTTCTTTCTGCTTTTTTTCTTTTTCTCTCTTTTTTCCACATGAAAAAAAAAATCATATTTTTCCTCCCATCTATTCATCCATCTTTTTGCAACTTTTTCCAACACGCTTGCTTATCAATCCTGTTGGTCTATTCGTCAGCGATCCTAAGCGATCCCATTTCCGCCTTCCCGACATGCTCCTGGCCATGGCCAGTGCGCTGATAAAGTCAGCCATTCCACTCCAGCTGTGGGGGGGGGGAGGGGGAGGGGAGCGACAAAGAAAGGGCGCATAACTACAGGATATGACTATTCGTTTTTCTAATGATTTATCGATGCGTCCTCGCATAAAAGCCGAGACATTTTCAAACAGCAATGGACTTACATGGCCTCAGTGTTCGGCTCGCACCATTCTCATTCATTCGCCAAATTCTGTCAATCGCTTGGCGCCGGTTGGCCAGAGGTTTCCTGTTGTTGCTTGGGGGAGGATTAAAATACAATTTTCCAAAGATGGATTCGATTAGAGCCTTGAAATCCATTAGCCGGAAAATTTCGTTTTGATAGGCAAATGCGGGGCGGGAGAGAGAGAGAGAGGGGGAGAGGATAATGACTCTTAGTCTAAACAGATAATGACCTATACGAATCAGAGATACTGTGTAGCGCCAACGGACTACCGTATTTTTCATGATTCTTGTATAATACGAGAACTAGATTTTGAGGTGAAAAAATTACGATCACACAGAGGCAGACGGAAAGACAGATAGGCAGGCAGGCACACACACACACATACATATATGACATTGTTTGCTATATTTAGAAATAAAAAGTGCTCAATATCAGTGATTATATATATATATATATATATATATATATATAAGTTAGGTTATAAGTTAGCGTAGATTTGACTTCATGATTACGTTATCCTCACCGTGGTAGATAGATAAAAAAACATTTCTACCACTATATATATATATATATATAATATATATATAATATATATATATATATTCCAGAGGTGTATTCGATTAGAAGCTTGAAATTTATCAGTCATAGAATTTCGTTTTGATAAGCAGAGAGAGAGAGAGAATAATGCCTCCTCTTAGTCTAAATATATGACAGACATGAATCAGAACGACTGTGTAGCGCTAAGAAACTACCGTATTCTTCGTGTATACAATGATTCTTGGAGATGCCGTAGTGAAATGATTACCATTGAAGGAAATGGACACCGCGAGATGCGTTCAAGTACCGGATGAGGCCGTTTGCTTTTCACATAGCGCTAATACACCGCGAAAAAAAGTTATTCTCCTTCCAGCTATGGATAAATAGTAGGGCAGACTGGACTCTTTAACCTTGGTTAGGTAACCAGTCTAGGAGAAGGAAAACTAATTAAAACCTGTTAAACTTCGCTTAAGTAATTGATTTTGTGACACATCCTGCTTGTGCGGAGGGGTTGGGTAAAATATGATTCTGAGTACTAGATTTTGAGGTGAAAAATTACGATCACACACAGACATACATACCCAGAGACAAAAATACATATGTATGTATGTGTGTGTGTGTGTGTGTGTGTGTGTGTGTGTGTGTGTAGAAAGTTTGTAGAAAAACAAGATGTTAATAGTTTTGCTGACAGAAATCTGTTTCGACCATCTGAAGCAATCTTTATCAAAGCAACTATGTGTAAACCGTATAATAAGGACGAAATAAATATAACGTTAATCATGAGGCACAGAACGCACTCGATCAGGATCGAAACAGATTTCTGTCAGCAAAACTATTAACATCTTGTCTTTTCTACAAACTTTCTACACATATTGTCGGATTCATATCCATTTTACCTTTCATATATATATATATATATATATATATATATATATATATATATATATTATAGTCGGGTTTAACTCCTGGTCAGAAGTAATTGCTGTGTCTAGCCACACTGATGAGAAGTAAAACATTTTTTAAAAAGTAAAGTATATACACAGATGTATGTATTTATTAGATAAAACACCGCTCTTTAATGGCAGCTGTCGACGGCCAAGAAGTTAAAGAATCGATCTGATGAAAAGTCAGTCGGATTTAACTCTTGGTCAGAAGTAGTTGCTGTGTTTAACCAAACTGATGAGGGACGTGAAACGTTAAAACACGGTGTCTGTGGATGACTTTATATAGATAGACATTATAATTTTATATATTTAGAAATAATAATTGCTCAATCGATCATACATGTCTAAATTAGGATAGAGTTGACATTGACTACGTCTACACTATCCTAACTTTGATAATATATATATTTACCAAACCCTTCTGTACGAGTAGGATGTGACACGAGGTCAATTTCTTAGGCGGGGTTTAACAGGTCTAAATTCAGATTTTTCCTTCTCCTAGACTGGTTACCTAACCAAGGTTAAAGAGCCCAGTCTGCCCTACTATCCATAGCTGGAGGGAGAGTAGGATTCATACCTTTTCCAAGGGTATTAGAGCAAAGTGAAATGCAATTACCACATCCAGGATTCGAACTCGGAGCGACGAGTCAATTTCCCATGACTTTAACCATTACACCACGCGCTTCCTACTTTGATAATATAGGGTACTATATTTATAAGTAAATACTGTTCAGTATGGTAGATAGATCATTTATATGTAAGTTAGAGTAGCGTGGGCAGGATTCTATTCAGTCTTTCTTTATTGAAAGTCATTGTGTCCTTTCCTTTGCGAGAGTACATAGTTCCCTCAGATGTTTGACAAATATTAGACACCTACCCAGTTCTGCATTTTGGAGTTCCACCCGAAGTTTACACAGAAAGATTGTGTCCCGTAATTGTTTGACCCTATTATAGCAAATTATAGGGATTTTAGTGCAAGGTGCTTATTAAGGGGTCCGTAGCAAATGACCAAACATGGATCACCGTATTGTACAAACGGAAATAGGAATTTCCGGTTAGATTAAACAAAGCAAGAAAAGACGACAAAAATGACAAAGGGGTTAAGATGCCGGAAATAGATTTGATCGTTGATAAAAATCGAACAAAGAAAACGCGTAGGCGTTTGAGATATATAAAAAAAGCGGTCAGTAGTGAACGGTCAGGAGGAGACGGCGAATGGAGTGACCGAAACTCGCGGTCACAGCCGATGGGCTGTTAATCATCACGTAGCCACCTTCCACCTCCCCCAACGCATTGTCAACCCTTAGGCAGATTCTCTTTGTCAAGCTCGCCACCCACACGCACCACGAGGGAATTAAAGAAATAAAAAGTCAATCTCCTACTACATACAGCATGCCTTGTGATTTCCTTAAGCGACCACTACATATATCGTCTAGGGTTAGTGACGAGACCCGCAGTATACCAGCAACGTATACGATTCGGAGTAGCAACACGTAAATGTGTTACCATCCTTGATAGTGGAACGGTGTTGCATATCTGGTACAGAGCTTTGCTGGAGGTCAGCCAATTTGGCCATTGATGACCTCGGATGTTTGCGATGACAGGCATCAAGCGTATTCATAGCTGCCTTTGGAACTGTCCAGCTGTTACAATTGCACATAATCAAGGAGGATGTTGTTTGGTTTGTTTTACAGCATATCAACCTCAGTGGGTCATTTAATGCCGATAAAGTTTTGAAATAAATCAATTCTTAATTGATAATACAATTTTTTTATAAATACATTTTTCTATTTAACCCATAGATGGGACCCTAACAGGTACTACCAATCCGGGTCAGAGTGGACCAGGGAGCAATGGTGATGAAGGGGTGCTCCACATTCCCCAAACCTCCAAAACTGGAACCTCACCATCAGATAGAGTTTAACGTCATTCCCAGGACATGTAGACCCGCAGTCACCGCCTTCTAGCACCCATATGATAAAAAGGGGTTGGGGCTTGCCATAAAGGCAATAGGGTTGGGAAAATCATATAGGTGCTAGGGCTTGACGTGACCAGCCGATTGATCGGAGGGGGCCTCTCCGACCGCCCGTCTAGCCCAAGATAGGGCCAAAGTGGAGTATTGCATGTCGTGAACTGCTCATCCACCTGGGCTCTATGCTTAAGCATCACGGGTCGCCACCCACGACCAACAGGTGGCCCCATTGGGGGAGTTTTACCCCTCTACAGAGGTGCAGTCGGTGCATTCTAACACCCAGCCGACAGGGCGGGGAGGATGTAGTACTGGCGCGGCTGTGCATTGGCCACACAAGGCTTACGCATTCTTATATACTTGAACAAGAGGAACAACCACGATGTGTAACATGTCAAACACCGTGTACTGTCAAACACTTCCTTATAGAATGTGAAGTTTACGCTCCTACCAGAAAAAAAGATTTTTCAACGCAAATAACTTGAAAGATTTGTTTGAAAATGTTAACATCGATATCCTATTGTCCTTCTTGCGAGAAATAAAATCTGATATAAAATACGTCTACAATACCACTTACGGGAACACAGCTGGAAAGTAAAATAAATTACTCTAATCTCGCACACTGACAATTTAAAGAAAATTACCAAAAAATGATCCCATACAAAACATACATATATAAGTGTTTCATAATTTGCTTAAAGCATTGTTTATATTGGTTTGGTGGTTGGTTTTGAAGGCTATCACAATGCAAGTGTAAAGAATAATAATTGTATATATATATATATATATATATATATATATATATATATATTATATATATATAGTTGCATGTGTATTTATGTATATATATGGGTGGATATGTAGTATATATATTTTTTATTTTTTGTAATCTTTTTATCTCATATTTTTATTTCTATTTTTTAGTGTATATGTCTACGTATGTATGTGTTATATATATATATATATTATATATATATATATATATATTTGTGTATACATATGTGCATGTGTTTATCATGTAAGATGTGTTTTTTTTTCATTTTTATCAATATTATATTGATACAACATTATATTATCTATTATATTTCAAGGTTTTACTTTGTTTATTTGGTTAATAGCAGTAATAATATTTTTATATCACTATTTTACAATTTTTATATATTTTTTATATTTATATTTTTCTTATATATATCCCTATGTATATTTTTTATATATAATAATGTTTTTATATATTTCTTTATAATATTTTTATATTTTTTATTTTTATATATTTTTTTATTTTATCTTTACTATATACTTTTTCAGACTCATTCAATTTTAATAGTTTAAATTTGTCTGACTACCATCCCCCGAATAAACCAGACCTTGAAGAGTATCCTTTTTTCTCATTTGACTTCCTGTCGCCATGGTGACAGTCTTACAATGTATACATTTGTAAAAAGGAAAAACATTTTTGAGAAGTAAATGTTTCTGTTATGCAATTCAAATTATCTTGATTTACCATCTGATGAGACTGAATTGTGGGGAGCTATATTAAAACAACTTAGATTTATAAAGGGCCCAATTTTGGTCGAAATAAATTTATTATGGAATAACGGTGTTGAGTTTTTCCTTCCTTTCAAAGATAAATATTGCTCTGTATATAAAAAGTTTATTATACATTGAGCTCTTTTTAGTGATTTAAAGATTCACTGTATTTATACATACTGGATCATACAATAATAATACAGTGTGTCTTAGAAATCACATATACCTTACACCAAGTTTTGGATACCTCTCATATATATATATATATATTATATATATATATATATATATATAGTTTGGTGGTTGGTTTTGAAGTCTATCACATGCAAGTGTAAAGAAAAATAATTATATATATATAATATATATATATTATATATATATATATATATATATATATATTATAAATTCGAAGGCAATACAATGCGTAAAAAATAAAGACAAAAAAATGTTTATATGTCTAATCGATTTCAAAGCGAAGCTTTATCGTCAGAGACTGATTTCAGAAATGACGTGCTTATGTTTTTTTTTATTTGTGTGGTTATAATTTCTCTTCTTATTTCCTTTTCCTCTCCTTTTTTTCCTCTCTTTCTTCTTCTCCTCCTTTATGAATGGGCGAATAACTGTAATTTCTTATTTCTCTCTTTCTTTTCTTTTCTTTCTTAAAAGTTTGTTGAGAACAAGGCTGACATCCGGTAAGATGTTGCAATGTGTAGCAATGTGTAGCAACGGTGTGAGCATGTCATAATTTCAAAAACAAAAGTGAACAAATGAATAAAAACCGTTAATAGAAAATTTTTTTTTATAACATACTTAGCTTTTGTTTCGCTTTCACCTTTCATTTCTTATTCTTTCTCCCTCTCTTTCTTTTTTTTTGTGTTATTTCTCTTTTTTTTTTTTTTTTTTCCCTTTATCCCCTTTGTTCTCTAATTTAAATTATTTTTTTATAGTAAATAAGTAAATAAAAGATTATCTTAAATTATGTATTAGTATTGATAGAAAAAATAAATGATTCTTTTTTATTATTATTTTTTTTTTTTTAAGAAAATATCTTTTATGAGTACTTTTTTCTCTTTTCTTTTAAACTTAAATAGATTAATATTATATTAATTATATATTAAAATATCATATAATAATTACATATTAGGATTGATGTAAAATTCAAAACAAAACAATTAAATTAGAGAACAAAGGGATAAAGGGAAAAAAAAAAAAAAAAAAAAAAAGAAAAAGAAAGAAGAGAAATAACACAAAAAAAAAAGAGAGGGGAGAAGAATAAGAAATGAAAGGTGAAAGCGAAACAAAAGCTAAGTATGTTATAAAAAAAAAAAAATTTTTCTATTAACGGTTTTTATTCATTTGTTCACTTTTGTTTTTGAAATTATGACATGCTCACACCGTTGCTACACATTGCTACACATTGCAACATCTTACCGGATGTCAGCCTTGTTCTCAACAAACTTTTAAAAAAGAAAAGAAAGAGAGAAATAAGAAATTACAGTTATTCGCCCATTCATAAAGGAGGAGAAGAAGAAAGAGAGGAAAAAAGGAGAGGAAAAGGAAATAAAGAAGAGAAATTATAACCACACAAATAAAAAAAAAACATAAGCACGTCATTTCTGAAATCAGTCTCTGACGATAAAGCTTCGCTTTGAAATCGATTAGACATATAAACATCTTTTTGTCTTTATTTTTTACGCATTGTATTGCCTTCGAATTTTATTATTTTATAACATACTTAACAATGCTTCAAGCAAATTACCAATTACTTTATATATATATATATATATATATATATATTTTTGATAAGAGAGTTTTATAATTTGCTTGAAGCATTGTGTATATATTGGTTAGGAGGTTGATTTTGAAGGCTATCACAATGCAGTTGTAAAGAAAAAAATAATACGGTAACAGTGGTGTTGTGTGTTAACCTGTATTTTATTCTTGAATTTTCGAGATAAAATCTTTTTCAAAAGATCACTGGAACTGAAGCAGTCTAGTTATGGCATTTTTTTTTTTTGGGGGGGGAATGATGGTATTTTTATATAACTATTCTCGTGTTGTATGTTTACGTGAATACAGTTTTTTGTTTGTACGTGTGCGTATGTTGTCATTCACGTGTCCATGAAAATGCGTGTTCGCTGTGACGTTATGACTGTATCCTAGCGCGGGAGTGCACCTGTGAATGTGCGTATGAAAGAGCGTATTAGTGTTTGGTGGCTATGTATTTGTGTCTGATGTAATATAAATCAATTTAGTCATTTATTATTAATATTATTATTATTAATAATATATTAATATTATTATTATATTTATTTGTTTATTTACTTATTTATATCTAATTCAATATATATATTAGTTTGGTGGTTGGTTTTGAAGGCTATCACAATGCAAGTATAAAGAATAAGGCAACTATGATGTTTGTTAATCTTTGTTTTATTCTTAATATTTCGAGATAAAGAAACCAAAGATTAACAAACAACATCATAGTTGCCTTATTTTTCTTCACATTTATATTTAACTTCGTATTTATTCTAAAAAAATGTTCCATTACCTTAAGAATGTCGGATATCAGTACTCGGTATTTTTTGGCCTTTTGCCAATCACTACAAACTGTCTGCACATGATATTATATATACACCAATGTCATTCAGTTTGTGTATACGAGTGTGTATATATGGCCATACATATATCTCGGACAATGTGTGTGTGTGTGATGTATGATGGTTTGTGTGGTATCGGTCTTTCACTTTTAATGTCCCTTCTTATTGAAGGACCGGGCTTGTTTCTTAAGTAGGTAGCATGGAAAACAACTTCATTTTAGAGTTATGGAGAAGGTCGCTAATGCACGACTACATGCGCCATAGAAAAGCGAAAGGAGTGCAGATCAGAAGAAAGTGGGGTGGGCGGTGAGGGGAGTGGGGTGCATTGATGGATTTGAATGAAAGAGAGGATAAGTGGAGAAAGAACGAAAGAAAGGTAGAAAAGAAAGAAAGATGGGGGTAGAGATTTTGCAATGTTGCTTCTTTCTGTTGTGATTTTCGAGCTGTCTTGTGCGAACGATGGCACCACTCATGGTGAAGATCTCTTGTGTGTGCCCTTAGAAGAGGGTTCGGGTGGTCGGCTGTTTTCTACGGAATTGAAGCCATTGTTTGGTGCTCTCGGGTAAAATAGCGGTGTGCGGTGGAGGAGGCAAGAGATAGAAAGGAATAACTATACTCTTTCCTCCGTGTAAGTTACCAGCGATTAGGGAAGATATCTTAAAGTAGGGAACGCCAGGAACTTCGGAATAGATGATTCGGAGAGAGAGAAGAAATGTGAGGAACGAGCAAACAGCTTTTACCCAAGGTAAACATGTCTTTATAAAAACGATGTAGAAAAGTGTTGCTGGTGTCGGCCATGTTTGTGGATCGAAATTAAGTTTGGAAGAATAATGAAAAAAAAAAAAAAAAAAAAAAAAAGAAAAGGAAAATGGCCGATGTTATTAAAGATGGCGGTTGCATAGATGGTGAAAATGATATTAATATCGACTACGGTGATGATTGAGGAGTGAATGGTGCAATGGTTATCAAGACGAAAAATGGAACCGGTGAGACATGTTCAAATCCCGAACACACGTATTAGTGTTCAATTCGCACTTTGGTTATTTCATACCAAAGGAAGGCATGAACACATCTTTTCCTTCATTAGATCTAATGACGTTCATATTATGTAGTCTAGGCAGATCATAAATGAAAATGGCGCTAATGTATCCCTTTGTAGGACTCCAGTGACAATATCAAAGAAATTCGTGTCACCATCAGCTGAATAAACGCTTGGTTTTGCGCCTTTGTAGAGCATCATTATAGTGGTAACAGTTTATTTGGGGAGAATATAGAACCGGTTTAGCTCAGTCGGTAGAGCGTCCGCCTGGGAACTACAAGGTTCCTGGTTTGATACTGACCTTCGCCAACTCAGCGTATGGGTAGCACATGAATCTGCGGTAAGGTGAGGAGCTGATGGTAGGTGTGACGCTCCACGTCAGACGCAAAAATAATCTTTGATAAGTACTAGCACTCCGGTTCAGAGTGGATCTGAGAGTAATAGCAATGAAGGGGTACTCCAAAGTGGGAGGAGGTGGAAAAGAATAAAGATCAAGAACAACGAGGAGAGGAGAGAGAAAGAAAGAGAGAGAAATAGAGAGAGAAATAGAGAAATAGAGAGAGAAATAGAGAAAGAGAGAGAGAAATAGAGAAAGAGAGAGAAAGAAAGAGAAAGAGAGAGAAGAGAAAGAGAAAGAGAGAGAAAGAAAGAGAAGAGAGAAGAAAGAGAAAGAGAGAAAGAAAGAGAAAGAGAGAGAAAGAAGAGAAAGAGAGAAAGAAAGAGAAAGAGAGAGAGAAAGAGAAAGAGAGAAAGAAGAGAGAAGAGAGAGAGAAGAGAAAGAGAAAGAGAAAAAGAGAAGAGAGAGAGAGAGAGAGAGAGAGAGAGAGAAAAGAACAAGGCAAGAGAAGACAAAGTAGAAGAGAGAAACGTTTGTTGATGGTGGACCACAAGGACCGAAACTAAGAAAAACAACAAAGAAAAGAAAAGAAAAGAGAAAAAACCGTAGTCGAAGGAGCAAACTGAAAAACCACTAAGCCTCACCGATATGTTCAAGAGGCGAAAAGATGGCGGATGCAGAGTTATTGTGGAGCTCAGAAAATGTCCATCAACAACAGACACGCTAATGCAGTGGACGATCGCGCCAAAATATGTTCAAGTGTTCGGACGTGCTGAAGGAGGGAACTTGTAAATGGATGCAATGGAGTCTTGTCGTTGAAAACCGCGCGAAAGAGAGGAGAGGAAGACAGAGTAAAAGTAATAACAGGAAACGATTAAGTTGGTTTTTTAACAAGTTTTATTCGTGGCTTATTTATTCTTTTATTTAATTTCCTATCTTATGAAAAACGTTCGAACTTTAGACCTGGGTATAAATTAAACATGAAGATTATTATTATTATCATTATTATTATTATTATTATTATAATAAATCATCAATGTATAAATACTCTTGTTCATTTTAAGAACGACCGTTATCTTGCCAGACCCTCTGGTTAAAAATGAGACCGCCCAGTTAATCAAGATAAAATACAAAAAAATGTAAATCCTGATTATCTAGTGTTGCTTATCTGCCAAATTCTTATTTCTCTGGATGGACCATTCATTTTTTTTTATTCTAAAGAAAGAAAGTAACAAAGACACGCTATACTGAAAAATATGAAAAAGAAAAAAGAATAAAAGAGAGTAAGGGAAAGATAGAGATAGGGAGTGAGCAGGCGGAAGCGATAACGTTAATCTGTTTCAATTGAACATAATGAAAAAAAATGAAAAGAAGGAAATAGAAAAAGATCAAGATTTTTATACTTTTTACATATTGAGCTCTTAAGTAAACATATCAGACATTGTAATAATTAAATTATCATACTGTGGTGTATCCACAGGTCCTGTTATTTCATAATAATATCTCATTTTTGCGTGAGAAATCCCAAAAGTAAGGTCTCAAAAGCGCTGGGGACGCAGGGAAACTGTTTGTGGGGCTATTGGCAACACTGTTGTGTTTGTTATCCATGAGGATATCCCTGCCTCTGTGCACCTTGCACAATGGTCCATTATTTATCTGAGGTGACGGCACTCATAAGAATTCCGTGGATAAGCAACACCAGATAACCAGGATTTACATTTTTGTATTTCCTCTTGGACGGTCTCATTTTTAACCAGGGGTTGTTGCAAGATGATAACAGTTGTATTTTTTTTTGGGGGGGGGACACCAATATTGATACATAGATTTTTACTTGACGAGTAAGAGCGGACACAGTTTGTGAGAGTGCTGGGTAATACCTCCCAAGAGTGAAGATATAAAACCGACATAAAGGGTGATATTATACAAATAAAAAGACCACAGAGAAAGTAGGAAGTTCTCTGATAAGACGAGTCGAATAAAACGAGACAGAGAGGGCAAGGAAAGAATGAAAACGGTTGGCCAGAAGAACACAGAAAGAAAAAGAGTTAGAGGTGAGCAAATAAAGTAAAAAGTTTTGCCAGAGAGAGAGAGAGAGAGAGAGAGAGAGAGAGAGAGAGAGAGAGAGAGAGAGAGAGAGAGAGAGAGAGAGACGTTTGGCTAGAAGAACAAAGGGAGAAAGAAAGTGAGAGAGAGAGAAAGAGAGATAGACAGAGAGAGACCGAGAGTATGAGACCAACAGAGAGAGAGAGAGAGAGGGGGAGAGAGAGAAGGGGAAGTATGAGACCGACATAGAAAAAGAGAGAGAGAGAGAGAAAGAGAAAGACAGAGAGACAGACACACACAGACAGAAACAGAGAGAGAGAGAGAGAAATATATATATATATATATATATATATACACACACATCCCCCCCTCTCTCTCTCCTATTCTTATCAGTTAACTTCCTACTTTCGCTGTGGCCTTTTTTATTTGATTCGTATATAAGGCGAGCAAAAAAGAAAAAATGATTTGGCCAGAAGAACCAACAAGAGAAAATAAAAAGGAAAAAAATTCTCCAAGAAAAACCAAAGGAAACTTTTGGAGAAATTAGAATAAAGCAAGAATCGAAAGTGATCCTTTTGGAATTTAACTGTCTACACTTACAACTGTTTTTGTTCCATGAATGAAATTTATATTGGTAACAGAAGAAGAAGAAAGAAGCGGGTAAAACTTTGGTTATTCTTTGAAAGTTGCAAAGATTATTTTGAAACATTGAGCAAAGGGGGGGGGGTCATCAAAGCTTGTAAACAAGCCTATCACTTCAAACAAGTAAATGACTTTAGTTTTTCTTAGATAACTGGCTGTATCCCCAAACATCAAATAATCGAAACAATTAAAATAAAATGTATGGTAGCCCCTATTGAAACGACTTAGCTACTTCAAAATGGCGGGTCCTTTTTTTATATATATATTTCGTATCACAAGAGTATGAACACAAGTTTTGGTTTCCTTTATTTAACAGCATATCATCCCCTTAAGGGTTATCTAATGCCGTAATTTGAATTTACATTCAAACACAAAAAAAAATTTTAAAATATAGAAACACACAAGTTACTACCTTCATACTAATTACGAAGACTTCTGAAGATGGGATTTTTAGTCTTTCTTTGGTAAATGTTTACCCAAACTTCAGATAATCAAATCAATTAAAATAAAATGTATTATAGCCCCAATTTAAACAACTTAGCTACTTCAAAATTGCGTGTCTTTTTCTCAATGATATACTTCGCATCACAAGAGTATGAATAAAAGTTTTATTTTAGTTTATTA
Organism: Doryteuthis pealeii; assembly: GCA_023376005.1. Lineage (NCBI taxonomy): Eukaryota > Metazoa > Mollusca > Cephalopoda > Myopsida > Loliginidae > Doryteuthis > Doryteuthis pealeii. Next base: position 8,431,699 of record CM042140.1, read on the forward strand.
ACAGTAAATCAACCCCTTATGGGTTATCTAATGCGGTAATTTGACAGTTTATTTAAAGGGGCAGGGCTGGGGTTTATTGCCCGGTACCTGAGCCCCCCCCCTTTGAGGAGGAATGCAGACGGGATCTACGCATTTTTTTTATGCCTGCCATCCCATGAGCTTCGGTTCGTGGATGGTCCCACATTAAAAAGACCTTGTGTCATACCCGTATATGTGGGGTGCGAGGTAAATAACCTAATGTGGCAATTTGAATTTACATTCAAACATCAAAAACAAATAGAGAAACACAAAATTTACCACCTCCATACTAACTACGAAGACTTCTGAAGATGGGATTTTTTATCCCGAAATATTAGGGAAACATCCTAAAAATAAGAATACAGGTATATGAACAACGCACTTGTTACCTTTCTTTTATCGCATTGGAGCCGAGCAACTACCATCAGCTCCCCCACTTTACCGCACGGATCTTAGTTGTGCTACTCATGTGCTGAGTTAGCGAGAGTGGGTATTGAACCCGGAACCTTGTGGTTTTGAGCCGGATGCTTGCCCTCCGTTATACAGGGTGTCCATAAAGCCGATGTCCACTTTAAAAAATGTATAACTTAAAAATGCACGAATACTTTGTGGACACTCTCTTGCAGGGTGACCATAAAATCCATAAAAAATGAACAGAATCTGTTTCTTACAGTGTGTCCATAAAGTCTGTGCACACTTTAAAGAATCTTTAATTTAAAAGTGAACACATACTTTGTGGACAAACTCTTTCTTGCAGGGTGTCCATAAAGTCTATAAACATCTTAAAGTATGTATAATTTAAAAACGCATATGAACTTTGTGGACAGTGTTTCTTGTAAGGTGTCCATAAAATTTCTGTCCACTTTAAAGAATTTATAATTTAAATCTACAAACCAAATATGCAGAATGTTCCAAGATGCCCAAGTATGTATCAATTAATTGTTCTGATAGCCGAAAGGGTAAGGAGCTTGGCAGACAAAAATTATGTCGGGTTTCGTTCCCAGCTCTGTTAAAAAAAGTCGAACCGCACCGATGAGACGGAAACGTCGAAACACGTGTCTGTGGATGACTGGTATAGGGACCGGTTTAGCTCAGTCGGTAGAGTTTTCGGCTAGGAATCTCTTGGTTCGATACTGGCCCCCGCCAACTCAGCGTATGAGTAGCACAGGGATCTGTGCGGTAAAATCAGGAGCAGATGGTAGGTGTGGCACTCCACCTCAGTTGCTCAAATAATCTCCTTGTCTTGCTGTCTGGCTGATACCGACATTAGGCCGGCCCGACGACATTATATATATATATATATATATATATATATATATATATATATATATATATATATATATTGCTGTGTGTGCGCGCGTGCGTAATAAAATCTTGCGCAGTGGCTAACGTACTGGTCTGCGATATCGTAGTAAACGACTTTGAACTCCAGTCCTGCAATGTTCGGACTAATACCCTTAGGAAAGGTACGATTCCCACAGATATCGGTTAAATACTACCACTACTCAGTTGTTGGAGCATTTGCTTAAGAAACACGGGTTTGATACCGATCATCGCCAACTCAGTGCATGAGTGTCATAGCTGAGATCTGTGCGGTAAAGTGCCGAACTGATGGTAAGTGTGGCACTCCACAAAACAATCTCCCCGGTCTAACGCTAGTACAAAGGGGGAGTAGACATCCTCGCTACACTGCTAATGCCGACAAAAGGTCATTCCGCGGACTACTACTACTGTTCTGATGCAAGGGTCGATTTGTCATTAAATAACCCATGAAGGTTGATACGCCATTACAAAAAAGAAAAAAAAACAGTAAGGGAGTCTACGTGGCTTAGTAGATGATGTAATAGACTGTTACCTCATAGCAAGCAAGTTTGAACCCCGTTCACACTTTTATGTTCACTTTTAGACGAATACCCTTCGGAAAGGTATTGAACTCCGCATCCCCCTGAGTTATATTCGATGGCTTTGCCATTGAATAACCAATGAAAGTTGATATGCCATTAAAATAAAGAAACCAAAGAAATGTTTTTAGTTTGGAATTTTCACAAAACTTTTCACCCCCTCCGATCAATCGGCTGGTAACGTCAAGCCCTAGCACCTATATGATTGTCCCGACCCCATTGCCGTTATGGCAAGCCCCAAACCCTTTCATCGTAAATGTGCTAGATGACAATGACTGAGGGTCTTAATGTCCTAGGTATGACGCTAAATTCTATCAGGGGAATGTGGAGTTCCCTTTCATCACCATTGCTCCCAAGCCCACGCTGACCTGGAGTGGTAGTACCTGTTAGGGTCCCATCTATGGGTTAATTGGATAACAATGAGTTTTTAAAGTGTTTTTAAAAAAATTGAGCTTTACAAAAAAGTTAAGGACCCATGAAGAATGATTTTACAAAATGTCTTCGGCAGGAAATAAGCCAACAGATTATTATTTGGATTATTCGGACTATTGTCCTCATCTTTATTGTTATCTGTTGTCGAAAAAAAATGAAAACTACTCACCTGCAATCTTCCGAGGGACGAAAGCAGGAATAAGGATTGCGTAGTAATATATACATGTGGTTGGTGTCTACTTTTATTTTGATTGGTCGAATTGGTAAATAAATACCTTGTCACCACTCACGAAGGACGAACGTTTTTTCTGGACTAATTCTACTAGACCTAAGGTTACGATTCCCCTTTTCACCCAGTTGCAAGGTCGCAACAAGGTTTGTTGCAAGCTTTTTTCCCCGTTTAAGCTTGACCAGGAGGTCTTTATTTGTATCCTCACCCAAGTGAACAGGCAATTTGCCAAACTGTACAACGTTTTGACCGATGTGCCCACTGGCCTTCTTCAGTTATTTTTTGTCTGACTCCGGAACCTTTTCGAACACGGGAACATCCTTTTCGATCTCGGGAACCTTCTTGTCATAAGCCAACAAAGGTTGCCGTGCCGTAAAATCCGACAAACCAACTAAAACTTTTCAACATAAGTTTAAGAATTTTTTTGCATCACTGATACGTATTTCTAAATAATTTTATAAATGCATCTTTTGTTTTTTGTTTATTTGTATTTTTTTTTCAATTTGCGCATATCAATAAATGAAAGAAATAAAAATATGATGTTGGCCTTGTGATTTTTTGATTTTATTTTTTGATTTTTTATTAAATGATAGTCTGTTGTTAAAAAGAAATTTTTAAAAATCTTGATCGCTTAAGAATCATATCATAAAAGAATCTGGAGTTGGGGGTGGTTGAAATTTTTAAGATTTTAATAAATAAAAAATGTAAAAAGCGAAAACGTTATTTTTATTTAAAAAAAAAAAAAAGAAATTGAAAAAGCAGGAATTATCTTCGAACTGCGGTTAAAATAATTCTAAACAATTACAAAGGACGCGAAGAAAAAGAAAAAAAAAATGTTTCTCGAACAATTTCGCTTAATGTCATTCGGATAAAATTGTTCGACTTAAAGTTTTTTAAAAAGAAGTTTCAAGTCGGAAATATTAAAAGCAACTTTTAAGAAAAACACAGAAAACTGAATTGAAATTATTGCACTTTAGTTTAAATCGTCATTTTCCATTACTTTTCCTGTGAGTTGTGTCGACAAAATTACTCTCGTCGGAAACTTATACACACGAAAACAAAGTTGTTTAGATAAAAATAAATACGAAAACAACAACAACAAAAAAAGATTAAAAGATAATAATAATAAAATAAATAAATTTGTTAAAGAGCATTTCGTTTTAAGGAAATATGAAAAGGCTTCTCGCTAGCATTCTTGATGATGAACTAGGTCATCTCAATATTAAACAAACTCCAGGAAATATTGAAGAAAAAGAAGAATATTCTATTATTTTGCATTTTTGGGAGGAGGTACGGCTTTACGTGAACGATTCTGAAACTTGAACATTTCTCGATGTTTAAACATTATAGCACCACTTAAATCTAAGCGTCATGTACTGGCACTTAAAGATAAAGCATACTGTATAAAAGAAAAATATTATTAAGATATTTTTAATAAAAAAAAAGAAAGAAAGAAACATCGTAGATAGTTTTATCATCTAAAATATTTTGAAAAAATTAGTTGTAACTTAATTTAGGAGTTAAAAACACGTTTGATTAAATGATCGGAAAGAAAGTGATGTTACTTGAACGCTAATGGAACTCTCTAATGTTTAAGTACTGTATGGCGTACACAATAAATATTTTGAAAGTATGCGACATAACGGAGATATTGATGGGGCACAGTCTTTGCTTATTTAATAGCTTTTCTATTATGTAAACAATATTGATAATAACCAGTAACCGGGTTCGAATCTTGTATTTGGTTGTCTAAGAATCCTTCTAGTGAAATATTCAGACTACATCTGTGAGATAAAGTTCTTAAATTTCTGTTCATTTCTCGTGTGGATACCGGCATCATCCCGAATATAAACGGTGACTGAAAAATAACCCCCAATTCTAAACTATCATTTTTTATATGCTGTTTCATAATTCTTAATTCTTTAATGTATGTTCCTTAATAGTAAAAGTAAGTAAAGTCGTCGGGCGGCTTAATGTCGGTATCAGCCAGACAGCGAAGGAGTCTATCCCTTTTCACAAGCACTAGAGCAAGGAGATTATTTCAGCATCTGAGGTGGAGCGCCACACCTGCCATCAGCTCCTCACTTTATCAGACAGATTAATGTGCTACCCATACGCTGAGTTGGCGAGGGCCAGTATCGAGCCTGGGACCTTGTGATTCCTCGTCTGACGCTTTACCGACTGAGCTAAACCGATCCTATGCTCTACAAAGACATGAAACCAATGGTTTATTCACCTGATGGTGACACGGATTTCTTTGATAAGAATCCGTGTGCTATTCATACGCTGAGTTGGCGAGGGCCGGTATCGAACCAGCAACCTTGTGATTCCTAACCGAACGTTCTACTGACTGAGATGGCAATTAAATCTTGCTATTGTTTTTTGTGAATGGCTGAATCACTATTTTCCTGCGAGATGGATTGGTAGACGAGATCCGCAGGAATGTCGGGCGGGCAGAACCCCTTATTTAACACCCTGTGACCTTTTTTTTGTGGGGGGGAGGGGGCGGTGAAGGAGCAAGTCTATTCTATGAAACCAACAAATTAGGAAGAACTTGTTGGACGAATCCGAGAATTCATTTCTGCCATTCCAAAGAGTTCCTGGGAAGATCAGTTGATGCGATTCCCGAGCGGATTGAAAGGCTGGAGGCGAATGCTGGTGCCCATATAGAATTTTGAATAAAACTCCATGTTAATTGTGTACTTATATTCCTTTTCTGTAAAAAAATGGTGATTCAGAAATAAATAAGATTTTTAAAATAGGAAGTTACTTTACAATTCGGCTAGAAACCACAAGGTTCCTAGTTCGATTCCGGTCCCCGCCAACTCAGCGTATGAGTAGCACAGGGATCTGTGCGGTAAAGTAAGGAGCTGATGGAAGGTGTGGCGCTCCACCTCAGATGCTGAAAACAATCTCCTTGGTCTAGCACTTTTGAAAAGGGGATAGACTCCCTCGCTGACTGGCTGATACCGACTTTAGGCCGCCCCGACGACTTATATATATATATATATATATATATATATATATTAGTATGTATGATTTAAAGTTGAGAAGTCCCGTCAATACACCGAGGCGAAATACTTATTGAATGAAGTTGTTTGTGTTTTATTCGCTTTTATTCCTCAACTTTTAATTACATTTTGTTGGATTTCACCCAATCTGTTATTTTTCAGGTGAACACAGTTAAAACGAGATCGTCTCCAATCACCCTGCCTGCCCACCCATCCCCAAAACAAATTACATACCAATACCTACCCACCCCCCACCCTGAATACCCTACATCCAAAAATCAAAAGTTCAATGTATCTACAATTCGCCGCAATTTAAGAATTATCCAATTTAATTTTAGTTGAAATATTAAATCTCTCATTAATCCTCCTTAGTAAAGAAATTTCGAAAGTTTTTCAACACGTTTATGTGTGGAAAAACATTTAGAAATTTATTTACCTCCCAATAAAAATCCATCAACTTAAAAAAAGTTTTTACACCTGCTTTAACTGACAATAAGTATAAATCTTCCGAGTACAATATCACTTACAACACCAATTCTAACAACTGGCGAGTCATTTGTATTTTTGAAAAATAGTCTAGTTTGAACCCCTTCACTCACATATCCATACTTTAACAAAACTCAGTATTATATATATATATATATATATATATATATACAAAATATCGCTGGCTCTATAAAAGGGTGATCACAGGAAATTCTTCTAAAAATCATATGAAATAAACGATCCGATTTTAATGACACTTTCGCTACATGAATTAATAAAAGACGAACTTTTATTGTAAATAAATGTTTACTAAATTGAAAAGGCTAATCATTTTCTTCGTTAGTTTTTGTTTCGCGCATTGATCCCCCGTACAAAGATTTTTTTTTTTTTTGTACATAAATAAATTTTACATTTTTCGAAAGACAATTTAATGAAGGAACATATGTAAAAAAAAAGATAATTCGCTAATAAATCGGTTTGGGAAATAGGGCATCTTAAACATTGAAACTTAAATCTCGTAAATAAGAAAAAATATGTATCATTTTCTTTTAATTGTTAGATTATTTTCAAAAAGAATTCTATATTAAAAGTTCCTATTGTCTACATTTTTAAAGATTTATAAAATGTAAAATAAATACTTTTCTTTAATGTACAGCAAAATCGTATTTATCTAATCAAAGAAAATATTGTATAAAAAATATCTTGCTAAAAATAATGACATAATATATGTCGGTTTTTATTTTATAAATTTTTGAAAATAATGTTTGAATTAAAAATTGTCGTCGTTCTTATTACGGATGGATCAAAGAGAAATAAAAACTGGTTTTGGGGAAAACTGTTGTTGTTGTTTTTACTGTGTTCTGGGTCCATAAGTTAATAGGTTCGAATCCGTGAAGCGTGTATAATTATACTCTGTAAAAGAAAACTCAAACAGTGTTTGAAGAATTTCATTATTTTATTTGGAAACAAATAATTCTCCCGTTTATATCTAGAAAGCAGATATTACCGTTCAGTTAAAATTTTATTATAAATAATTTCTAACATTCTAATTCTGATTTTCCCAACTTTCTTTTTCAATAATATTAAGAGTTAAATCGTGAGGCATCAAGGAAATGCTAAATTAGTAATTTGTTTTTGCTTCAGAAAATGTTTTTTTTATACATATAGTTCTCCATACTAACAAAAGGTGCACACGTCAAGATGCGATAACTGTCAACAAAGAGTGGGAATTTACGGCAATTTCCTTTAAAATGCAAAAATTTAGGTTTTATGTAAAAAAAAAAAAAAATTCTTTTTTCTTTTTTATAACACAAACTTAGAATTGTTCTTTATATTAAACGTAAAAGAAAACATTAAAAAGTTAATTTTCCATTGAAGTTTTAAAATATTTTTAACAATTAAGCGGACTTTTTGAAAGTCCGCGGTTTGCACATCCCAATATATATATATATATATATATATATATATATAAAGGTGAATGGAAGAAAATTTATGGATAAAAAATCATTGAAATGCCGACACGCGTTTCGACAAAGACTTTGTCTTTGCATAAATTGTATCCTATTTACTATTATTTTGAATATAAAATAAGATAATACAACTATACAAAATATTTAAAATAATAATAAATAGAATATAATGTATACAAGGACAAACTCTTGGCCGAAACACATGTTGGTATTTCAATAAATAATTTTTTATCCGTACAATTTTTCCCCCATTTATCTTTCAACATAATTGTCGGATTCATTTCCATTTTATCTCTCTCTCACACACATATTATACACAGGGTGTTTGGGAGAAATTTGTGACCACATCAGCTGATTTTACTGATTTAAAACAAGAATAACATTTTTTTTAAGATACAGGTACCTAACTTGAACAAACAGACAAAAAATAAATTACAAAAAACAACAGATAACCAAGAGAAACAGCAATCTAGAACAAACGAGTAGAAAAAAGACCCCCCCCCAAAAAAAAACAAGAGACAATAATTCAGAAAGGGATAGAAAACAGAAAAAGAGGAAAAAATAGTAAATATATATTTTTTAAAGTAAGGATTTATGAATTGTTAGGGGGGGTGTAGGGTATATGTAGTCGCTAAAATTACAAATTTAGTTCGTCAAAATGGTTGAGACGAGCAAAAAGACTGTTGCTGAAATGCAAAAAAAAAAAGAAAAAAAAATACAGCACATTGGATCATTTTTTTTCAAAGAAAATGTCTAGCAACATGAGATAGATATACAACTAGAGGGAATAAACTATTAATTTAAATGAAACTTACCTTTTGGAAAAGGATGTCAGTGGATTTTACCAAACATTAACAGCACTTATTCCTTGGTGTTTGAAAATGAAAACATGGCTGACAATTACGGACTTTGTGGAATATGACCCAAATTGGCAATTAGGGCTGTAATTAAACACGGGGGGGGGGCTGTAATTAAACACGGGGGGGGGCTGTAATTAAACACAGGGGCGGGGCGGGGCGGGGGGATGAGACTTGGCAATTTTACATTTACTCATTTCAACAATAAATCAAAATATAAACATATTACTCTATCTTCCTTTGTTGAAATTAATGTCCAGGGAAAATCTTTTTAGGTTTGTAACATGTAAAATCGAAACTTTATTGTTATTTTCATTGCATTTAATGGCGGGTGTATCATACCGAGGACCAAACCAATGATACTGTCCGATCACTTACATTTTCTCGAACCTATAGTAAGGAAAAAGACTTTCATTGATATTAAGTTTATGTAGTTTAAATTTTAAAAAATGGAACTTTACTTACCTAGTCAGCGGAGGAAAAATGGCGCCTGAAAGTGATTCTTTTTTTTCTAAGAGTGCAGACCGGAAATGAGAGGCATTGTGGGAGTTAAGAAGAGTACAGTTTTTCAATCCAGAGTCTTGATTGAATTCAACGTTTTTAAGGTTCATTCGGTCATTTTACGATGCACAAAATTTATGATAGTGCGGTCATTCTTAATGCGATGTCCTTCTGTACTAATACCAGTCATACCTAATTTTGTTAATTAATTAATTAATTATAACTAAATGAATTAGGCGTGCATATCGAAATTAGATATAACTTTAATTAAGCACATAATCTCCCACAAATTGTCGGCCTTTGCCATTTCAAAGACATTGTTTGACTACTTCATACTGTCGTGCCATGTCACCCAAAAAGTGCGATATACATATCAGTTTAAAATGAACGAGAAATTCTGGGGAAGCTAGCTAGTGTAGTGGTTAGAATGTCCGCCTGTCAACCTGACTGATAGGGTACGAATCACGCACAAAGCACTACCCTGTCTATAGCTCTACTGATGAGGCCTAATGGGCTGAAATGTACATACAGAGATCGACTTTTTCTCGATTTGTTTACGCTTTACATTTAAACCGATATGCACGCCTAATACATATATATATATAAGAAAATATTTTGTATGTCTGTATGTTTATTTGTTTGTACAATGACTGTTCCTTTTCTAAAGGAAATTTGGTGGAGACTAGCAAAGACCAAAGTTCAATAAAAATCCACACCCTATTTTTGGCCGAGAAAAGCTGGATAAAAAATATAATAAGGGTATAAATCAATGAGTGATTTTTGAAATTGATTAAAGATACTAGCAAAATAAAAAAAACACCTCCGTGCGATGTAAAAATAGATTTTTGAAACATATTGCCTGAGGGGTGGGAGTTAAAAATTCAATGTCAGCGAGTTTGTACCCTAAGTAAGTAAAACCATCAAATTCATTAAAGGATTAAAAAATAAAACAATTTGAAATGTAAACTTTAAATATGTATTAAAATAAAACAAACTATATATAGATATATAATACCAGTCATGTATTTATTAAAACTTGTTTTAAAAAACAATGAGGACTGTCTAATGTTGCATGTTCAAATTTTGGGTGTATTTATTCTATGTTATGACGATTTTGGGTAATGTGACGTAAGCAGAGACATAGTTTTTGTTACAGACAAAAACCGGAAGCGAATCTCTATTAATAGGTAATTAAAATATAAAACCAATTAATAAAGGATAAAACATAAGAAGCAAATAAAGATAAAATACAAACGAGAAAAATAATAAAGATAAACGACTTAAAATCAGGAATATATATATATATATATATATACACCAGCACCCCCGTACGAGTAGGTTGTGACAAAAGATCAATTTCTTAAGCGGAGTTCAGCAGGTTTGAATTCAGTTTTCCTTCTCCTAGACCGGTTGCCTAACAAAGGTTAAAGAGCCCAGTCTGCCCTACTATTTACCCATAGCTGGAGGGAGAGCAGGATTCATACCTTTCCCAAAGGTATTAGCGCTAAGTGAAATGCAATTACCACATCCAGGATTTGAACTCGGGGCGACGAGTCCATTTCCCATGACTTTAACCATTACACCACGTGCAGGAATATATTAAGAATAAAAGATAATAAAGCAAATATATAGAAAAGAAATTTCTTTATTAATCTATATAAAAGTATAGATAAGAGATTTATTTCTTAACTTTTTTAAATCCCGGACAACGCATGGTAACCCTGCTAGTTTCAGTTAATTTTGCAATATCTGGTATGAAGAAGCCTTCATTTAATGATTATGATGGCGTCTATATAGATAATTGAGAAGGAATTATTTGTCTCCATGGTCATTACTCCCAGGTCCACTCAGATATGGAGTGGTATTACGTGTTAGAGTCCCATCTATGGGTTAAATACAACTGTTTCAAGATTATTCGTATTCGATAGGACCGTGTGCAAAATATACTCTTAAGAAACGAATCCTCAAAAAATCTAAATAAATACATAGAATACAATGAACGTGATTTTCTAACTTTAAGGTATAAAATAACCCTAGTTGGATTGACATGCCGTTAAAATCAATCAGTTCAACCGATTGTCTATTTTCTATGAAGTAAGAAAATAGATTGATATATAGCTACCAAATTTCATATGCTCACTAATTGAAAATATGGAAAGGTTTTAACATCAATATTGCTCCTTGTGGAGCGAGGTTTTGTTTTGTTTTACGGCATATCAACCCTTTTCGGGTCATTTAATGCCGAATCAAATCATTCTGATCAACGACTTGTTTAGCTTCATGCGTATTTGTAACTACCTTTTAAAAATCAAATTCGTTTTAATCAAATTATTTTTTAACTAAATTTTGTTAACCAAAATCTTTTATAAGCAAATTTTATTATAATGAAGATTCGGTGTCTAACTGTCTGAAACAGAAATGCGTCACTGCTTACGTCACAATACCCTCAGGATTTTCATATGTTTATTAACGAGTATTTAATCTATAGTCAAAATTATTAATACATAGAATATAAATCTTATTTATCAACGATGTTGCTATGAAAATCTGAGCTAGATTTGCCTCAAAACAGCCCATGGTATTAATGCGTTTAAAATCCTTCAATGGCAAATTCAACGATTGATTTCAACGGCATGTCTAGAGTTATTTTATGACTAATGGTTAAGGAATTGCATTATGAAATGTGTTTAAAAAATGTGAATACCAACAAGAAGGAATAAAACAAACCCTTTTCGGCATAAAATAACCCAAAAAGGATTGACATGCCGTAAAATCCAACCAACTCGCACATCCCCAAAAATTAGCAAGTAAAAAAAAGTAATTTATGAGGAAGTGCGCCCCAGTCTCCGGCCTCAAAAATTGCTACCCGGTGACTATTAAAATAACGACCCAGCTCAGTCTATTCAAAACTATCCATCTTCATATCTATCTATCTATCTATCTATCTATCTATCTCAATTTGTTCATATTTATCTATATTACTTTAAATACTAAGATTTTTTTATATTCATGTTTGTTTAATGTCTTGTTTTTAGTTTAAATAAACAAGAATTACGACAAAAAAGAAGCGACCCCACCCAAATACATTTACTTGTCGAAAATATCTATCTTCATTTGTTCATATCTATCTATATTATTTTGTTTATCTATCTATCTATCTATCTATCTATCTATCTATCTATCTCAGTCTATTCCAAACTATATATCCATCTTCATATCTAAACAAGAATTACGACAAATTACGATAAATAAACAAGAATTACGACGAGCTGGGGTTGTTATTTTGATAGTCACCGGGCAGCAATTTTTGAGGCAGGAGACCGGGACGCACTTCCTCATAAATTACCAAAAAATAAAAAAATAAAAAAACAACAAACGCCCACGCATTGATCTCACAATAGCAACTGTTGATTCTATTACATGTGTTTTTTTTTCTAAATATTTGTTATCGAACTAAGGTGACACATCTGCAGAGTCATTGGGCTTTATTAATACGGCTTTTTTTTCTTCTCCCAACACAACTTTCCTTTTTATCTAGTTGAATACTCACGGACATTTCCGAGTGTGTGTACACTAGCATTTGAATGCCAGTCGGGGGGTGTGAGTAACACACGGCCCGACGCGTGCCGACCGGGTCAGCAAAACAAAAAAGTCCACCATCCCTCAAGTCACACTTATTAAACAATCAAGACCAACGCTGACCCGTCGCGTTGAGCGTGTGGCACCTGTTGTTTTGGGGGAGCGAGCGCACCGGCAAGAGGCAACTCAAAGAACGACTCAGGCGTTTTAATAGGTCAGGCGAAAAGGGGCGATTAGAAAGAAACGAAATGGGTATTGTGCGGGAAACAGAGTAATGGATTAATAGGAAAAATAAAAATAATATTTGTTGATCCGTATGACAAATGAGTCAGGTATACGAGTCACAATTCTCTCTGCATGCGACTGTCACCATTAATTTCAGTTCCACCCTGACCCGCAGTGGTAGTACCTGTTACGGTCCCATCTATGGGTTAAATAGAAAAAATGAGTTTAAAAATGTTAAAAAAAAACTTTTGAATACCTATTAAAAATTGTTCTGAGTATGATGCTAAACTACATCTAAGTGCGAAGTTCCAATATCTATCTATCTATCTATCTATCTATCTATCTCAGTCTATATAAATCTTTCTAAATCTAACCTATTTCATTCAGATCTATTGGACTTCACACAGCTAAGCAAGAGAAATTTCTGTCCTGTTTAAATCGTATTTTTTCCCCTTAAATTAGTAAAATCAGACCTATATCAAATTAACCTTCAATGAGATTTGAGAGAGAGAGAGAGAGAGAGAGAGAGAGAGAGAGAACAGATACTTCCAAAATCAGATTTTATGTGTCACTAAGGGTCAAGTCTCCTCAGAATTCATATAAATCTAGAACCAAAAACACATTCTACACAGCAGGGGAGATAATCATGTTAATTTATGTGGACATTATGAAATTGAATTATCTGGGGTGGGGGGGCGAAGTACTCTTTTATCGCTATTACTCCCTGGCCCTGAGTGGTATTACCTGTTAAATAGAAAAAAGATGATTTTTTTTTAAATGTGTGTAAAATAATTGAGTTTTAAAAAATTTGAATACTCCTCAAGAATTGTCCTGAATATGACGCTAACTTGCATCTAATGGTGAAGTTCCAATTCTGGAGCTCTGGGGAGTATGGAGTACCACTTTATCCCCATTATTCCTAGGTACCCCCTGACCCGGAGTGGTAGTACCTGTTAGGATCCCATCTATGGGTTAAATAGAAAAGAACTTTAGTTTAAAAAATCTGTTTAAAAAAAATGAGTTTAAAAAGATTCTGGTGGCTGAGCAGTCCATGATATGCAACCCTCCAGTTTTTAATTTTGCTAGACGGGCCGTCGAAGAAGCCCCCCGATCAATCAGCTGGTCATGTCATGCTCTAGCACCTATGATTGTCCCATCCCTATCGCCTTTATGGCAACCCCAACACTTTTAATCATATATATGCTAAAAGGCAGTGGCTGAGGGTCTTATTGTTCTGGGTATGACATTAAACTTCATCTAGGGGTGAAATTCCAATTCTGGAGTTCTGTGGAATGTAAAGTGCCCCTTCATTACAATTACTTCCAGGTCCACCCTGAGCCGGAGTTGTAGTATCAGTTAGGATCATATAGGTTGAATAAAAAGAACATGAGTTTAAAAGATGTGTTTAGAAATTAAGTTTAAAAAGATTTGAATATAACTTAAGAACGAACAGAACAAAACGTTTTCGGTATTTGGTGTAGTTGATGTATTCTACTGCCTCAGCCGATAGGGTAGTAGACATGTTGGTATTTCTCTGAATGTTTGAGATGATGCTTGATGATTAGTATTATCTGCATTATTCGGACTATTGTCCCCATCTTCATTGTTATTTGTACAACGTTTCGACCGATATGCCCTCCGGCCTTCTTCAGGTATTTCTTTTTGAACTCGGGAACCTTCTTTTCGAACTCGGGAACCTTCTTTTCGAACTCGGGGAGCTTTCTTTTTGAACTCGGGAGCTTTCTTTTCGAACTCGGGAACTTTCTTGTCGTAATCGGGAGCCATCACGGAACTTTGAACCTAACCCTTTATTTAGTCCACTGGGGTATCCTCTTCTCATTCCGCTAACCATAGTTGGGGTAGGAGTTGTGGAAGAAGGCCGGAGGGCATATCAGCCGAAACGTTGTACAAATAACATTGAAGATGGGGACAATAGTCCGAATAACACAGATAATACTAGACATGTTGGTTCCCGCTGTTGTATACCAATAAACGTATATGTTGGATACTCTCTTTATTATTCTTCTGTTCATCTTTGGTATCTTATGTTCTTGTTCTAGCGTCGGGACTTCGTCTTTGGGACTTCGTGTCTGGTCTTCTATTGGGGATTTCTCATCTATCATAAGCCCTGGGTCATTGGTAGTTTTTAGATAATAACCCAAGACTTCGATTTGCTTTTGATCATAGGTAAATACCCTCCACAAGCTGTGATTGTCCACGTTAGATTTTTAAAACACATCGATCGCTGATTTACTGTTTGGAGGAAACAGATAATCTACTTCGATCTGGTCCTCATCTTCGTCCTTTTTTCGCTTCAGTCTTCGGATAAGCTTCTTTATCCACTTGACCCTCATCAATGTATTATTCCTTTAGTCCTTTTAAACTTACTCTTATTTCCGGTATCTATGCCAGAGGAAGAAGTATTGTGTTCTTTTTTCATTATGAAATGTTATCGTATATGTAGCAATGTGAGGCTAATGACACCGGAAAGGGATATAGAGGAGGCACAAGCGGGAGACAAGATGTCATCTTGAAACGGGAGATGATGTAGATGGAATCAACGGATCTGAGAAAGCTTCCTGTTCAGATAAATTGCAAAGAGTCTAATATCGTGGACATGGCAGTAAAACTAGTGTCACTTTCAAAATGACATCTTCGATTTGATAAAGATAAAACAAACATTTAGAGATGTGTAAATATTTGGGTGGGTAAATGTACAACCGAAATGTGTGCATCAAGATATATATATATATATATATATATATATATATATATATATATATATATATATATATATATATATATATATATATATATAATATATATATATATATATATGTGTGTGTGTGTGTGTGTGTGTGTGTGTGGATGGGCCGGGTTTGCTCAGTCGGTAGAGCGTTCGGCTAGAAACCACAAGGTTCCTAGTTCGATACCGGTCCTCGCCAACTCAGCATACACGTAGCACACGGATCTGTGCGGTAAGGTAAGGAGCTGATGGTAGGTGTGGCGGTCCACCTCAGATGCTAAAAAACAATCTCCTTGGTCTAGCGCTATTGAAAAGGGGATAGACTCCCTCGCTGACTGGCTGATACCGACTTTAGGCCACCCCGACGACTTTACTTTTATATGTATATGTGTGTGTGTATATATATGTGTGTATGTGTGTGTGTTGAAAAATAAATAAATAAAGGAGAGAAAATGTTGAATGGATAAAATTTTTTAATGAAATGCCGACACGTTTTTCGGCCAAACGAATGTTCTTGTACACATTGTATTCTATTTATTATTATTTTAAATACAAAAGATAATAATAATAATAATAATAATAATAATAATAATAATAATAAAAAAAAAGTTATTTTTAAATATACAGAAAAATTGCCATCATCTGAGCAAGATGTTTGATATTTGAAATTAAAACGCTAAGAATACAGAGAATTTTGACAGTATTCGAAAAAAGAATTTTTTTGGAAAAATGTATTATTATTATTATTATTATTATTATTATTATTATTTATTATTATTCACTAGACTGCTTAAATTATTAGAAGACTGTAAACAATTTTATTATTAAACAATAATATTTTTCTTTAAAAAAAAAAAAAAACTAAAAACGTTATGAATTTATATGTTAAATATAAAATTACCTACCTATACACATATTTAAATAGACCATCTCCTATCAAAAATGATGCTTAATAATGTGATATTTATTACACCAATGAACAAATAAATGAAATATCAAATAATCATTGGCTTTACAATCACAAGAATTTATATTAAAATCTAATAGATTACAATATTAATAATATTACATAACCCTGACGATTTAAACGTTTATGGGTAATATTCATTTACGTGTGACAATTAAAACATGAATTTAAATTTTTGTATCTATATTATTAATCTACGATCTTGAAACAAAAGTTTGGTATTATTATTGTAATTCATTAGAGTTTTATCCATTCAACATTTTTTCTCCTTTATTTATTTTTTCCAACATACTGTCGGATTCACTTCTATTGTTTTCAACTTACACACACACACACACACTTATACATGCGTTTGTGTGTGTGTGTGTGTGTGTGTATGCTTGTACATATATATATATATATATATATATTATAATATATATACACTCTCAAAAAAAGAAAAAAAACTTAATAAACCGTCATTTGGCTATTATAAATTCATTTCGACCAGAACTCAATATGAGCCTGGTCCTATCAGATAGCTTATTACATAAAGACTGAGAAAAACTGGAAGAAAGAAAATATTTGCTTTTTTTTTTCTTTTCTATAATCCTTTTTTACCTAAACACTACCACAAATCGATTATTTTTAATTATTGAATTATATCATTTAAGCAGTAAAATCAAAATCTAAACTTTGTATTTTTCCTTATTATAAATATATTAAAGTGCATGCGCGATTTTAATGCTCAGTGTCATCTCTTTCTTGGGTTATAAGTCGTCACTTACATACCAAAACTGATGCGACTCCTTTATATAGAGAGGTTTTGTATTGGGTTAATAATTTACGTCTGTAAAAATGTCATTTTCTCTTTAACTTTAATCTTCTGAAAGTTACCGATTTGTTCATTCTACAAAGGAAATGAAATCGTTTACAAAGAAAAATCGCAACAAACAACAAAGGGGAGATAACTCAGCATTTCAGAGCCGAATAAAAGCGCATGCGTTTCAGTTAACAGAAGTGTGTAGAAAGAAACATCCAATTTCAAACAATGAGATTGTTAAGTAATAATTCATAAATAAAATTTGCATACGTTTGTATACACATCTTCAGCCTAAGTAGAAAAATCTCTGCCGGCTATAGATAAGATAATACATTCAAAGAGATCCTACTTTAAAACAATACCCAACAAGCTACCATTACAGTCAAGCCACTCTAAATAATAAAAAAACAACAAATAAATAAAAAAACCGGTTCTTACTAGAGCTCCAGGTTGAGCCTCTTCAATACTCAGTTGGGTGACCACTTAAGAAACAGCAGGTACTGTAAACAACCTGAGGCCTATCTTTATTAAATGACTTGATAGGTTCAGCATTAAATGACCCAAAAGGGTTGATATGCCGTTAAGCAACAATGAGCCAGTTCAATATCTAATTGGGTGACCACTTAAGAAACAGCAGGTACTGTAAGCAACCTATCTTTATCAAAATGACTTGATAGGTTCAGTATTAAATGACCCCAAAAGGGTTGATATGCCGTTAAGCAACAATGAGCCTGTTCAATATTTAATTGGGTGACCACTTAAGAAACAGCAGGTACGGTAAGCAACCTGAGTCCTTTGTTTATCAAGAAGACCTTGATTCGGCATTAAATAACCCGAAAAGGGTTGATATGCCGTAAATTAAAACAACCATAAACAACAATTTTATCTCCCTTTTTCCACAAATAAAACGTCCAGAAAGGCAATAAAAGAAATAATGTATTCTATATGATAAGCCTACAAAACATGATTAGACAAGGAATGTCGCATAAAAACAATAGTATTATTATAAATGCTAACTGGGCATAAGTAATAGGGTAGTCAGTAATATACAATTCAAGAAATACACTATTATTTTTGTCCTAGTTTTTATATTAAGTATAAGTTAAATGGTTAGCATTGAACAGTTTTAAAATGTCAACAGTCACAGTTAAAATATCTCGTTCGCCAAAAAAAACAAAAGAAATCTGAATAAAAGTTATATATATATATATATATATATATATATATATATATATATATATATATATATATATTAGAGTACGTAAATAAACAATTTGATATGGCTTTTAACCGACAATTTTTGGAGGATATGTGCTTAATTGAAGTCATACCTAATTTTGAAAATTAATTAGTTAATGATTAATGAATTCAGGCGGGCATATATGTTCAAATGTAAGGCTAAACAAATCGAGAAAATGTCAATCCCTGAATACCTAATAGGTCAAAATGTACATTTAGGGATTGACATTTTCTCGATTTGTTTAGCCTTACATTTGAACATATATGCCCGCCTAAATTCATTAATTATTAGCTAATTAATTTTCAAAATAGCAGGTATTAATCTGAAATTCTGTTATATGATTAAAAAACGAAACAGGTGGTTTAAAACATGAAAAAAAATCCTTCAATTAAGCACATGTCCTCAAAAAATATATATATATATAGCTTTTGATTGGTTACTTGAATTTTACGGCATGTCAACCCTTGTTGGATTATTTTACGCCGATGACGTTTTCTTCTATTCATGCTCAAGCACGAATAGAATATGGGGATTCAAATTTTTTTAAACTCATGTTTTAACACATTATATAGCTCAGTCCGCAGAGCGTTCGGCTAGGTAGCTGATGGTAGGTGTTGCGCTTCACAACAGACGCCAAAATAATCTCCTTGGTC
>CM042140.1:8453314-8528314 GCA_023376005.1 Doryteuthis pealeii
TTTTTTTTTTTTTTTTTTTTTTTTTTTTTTTTTTTTTTTTTTTTTTTCTCTTTTTTTTTTCTCTTTCTTTCTTTTTCTTTTTTTTTTCTTTTTCCCTTTTTTTTTTTCTTCTTTTTTTTCTTCCCTTTTTTTTTTCTTTTTCTTTTCTTTCTTTTTTCTTTCTTTTTTATTTTTTTCTTTTCCTCTTTTTTTCCTTTTTTCTTTATTCTTTTTTTTCTTTCTTTTCCCCCCTTTTTTCTTTTTTTCCTTTTTTTTTTTCCTTTTATTCTCTTCTTTATTCTTTTTCTTTTCTTTTTTTTTTTTTTTTTTTCTTTCCTTCCTTTTTCCTTGTTCTTTTCTTTTTTTTTTTATTTTTTTTTTTTTTTTCTCTTTTCTTTTTTTTGTCCTTTTTTCTTTCCTTTTTTTTCTTTCTTTTTTCTTTTTTTTTCGTTTCTCTTCCTTTATTCATTTCTTTTCCTTATTTTCCTTTTTTTTCTATTTTTCTTTCTTTTTTTACATTTCCTGCTTTTTCTTTCCTTCACATATTTTTCATTGCATCTATTATCATAAGTAGCATGCCATTATAAAATATCATTTCTCTAAAGTNATCAGAGAAAGTGGGGTGGGCGGTGAGGGGAGTGGCGGTGCATTGATGGATTTGAATGAGAGAGAGGTCAGTGGAGAAATTAATAGTATGTGGAAATATAATTATGACGAAAATAATGAATTAGAGAGGCTGATTGTGAATAAAGAACGATGAAATGAGAAAAAAAGAATGAAAGAAATTAAATAAGGAAATAAGGAAAACACCGAAAAAAAAGATGAAAATAATTATTGAATATGAATGGATAGCGAAAAAAGAAAAGAAAAATGAAATTCCTTGAATTTCTTTTTTTTAATATATATGTTAAGAAAGAATAGCACTTAAGCAAAAAATGCCAAGAATATGAAGTAAGAAAGAAAAAAAAAGAAAGAAATCTTAATCAATAGTAAAAAGCATATCTAGTAAATATGAAAGAACTGAATAAGAAATAGTAATCATAGAAGAAAACATGAGAAAGAAGAAAAGAAAAAATGAAATATGTCAGAAAGAATGTTAAAGTATAATAATGAAGATGAATCGTATATATTCTGTTTAATAACAGAAAAATGAATGAGCAATTATAATAAGTCACAAGGAATGAAGAAAATAACAAGAATATGAAAATGTAACCGAATTTAAACAAAGAAATAACGAAAATGATGAACTAAGTAATAGCACACGAAAAATAAAAATGAAATGAGAAAGAAAGATAAAATGTAATGCAGAAGAAAGTCACAGAAAAATGAAATGATAAAAAAATAACGAAAGAATTGAATGAATTCACAAACAGAGAATATGTAAATGAAGAAAAAACATTAGAATTATCCTTAATGTAAAATGATCGAAACTAAGAAAGAAAGAAAGAATAATGAAATTTGATATGACATGAATTATCAATATGAATATGAAGAAAAAGCTATAGTTAACACTATTAAATTGATTGAAAAGAAACGAAATAACTAACAATAAGAAAGTAACGCAAGAAAGAGGGGTGCAGATTTCGCAAAAGTGCTTTCTTTTTATCTCGTTGTGGAACATTCTTCTTTGTAGCTGTCTTTGTGCGAAATGTATGGCACCACTCATTAGGAACGATTCCTCTTTGTGTTGTTTCTCATGAGAAGATGTGGTTCGGTTGTTGGTTGGTATCTTCTTTTACGGAATTGATTTCCTTTGTTTGGCTGTTGCGCAGGCTTTTTATCGCGATCACGATATCTATAGAATATACATTCCTTATCTCCACCGTGTAGGTTTCTATGTATACCATCCCCTTCACTCATATAAAGGCAGTTGGTGTTGTGTATGTATGTTATGTATGTATGTAGAATGCGTCGTTGTAATGTTTAGACGTCGCTAAAATGGAGTCGTCGACAAAAACCAAATCCAAGCTGTTTGTGTTTTCACAATAGCGCTAATACTCTTGGGAAAGGCACACGAATCCATAATATTCTCCCCCTCCAGCCTATATGGCTTTACAATAGTAGGTCTGAATGTATGAACTTGGCGCTTGCTCCTTAGACCTTGGTCAGTGTACCAGTTCTCTACGGAGAAGAAAACTCTGATTTGAATAATTCCTGAGAAGAGTCAGACGTTTGAGTGCTGGGGTCTTGTTGGGCATAACTTGTGCACCAATTCCTTTCCTATCGGACTGTGCAAATAAAGGTTGCGGAATGGATCCGAAACACTAAAACCCTTCAGTCACTATAAACAAAATCACTGTGGTGTGGTCTGTTCCTGTGATGAACCGAATGCGACCGAATTTCGAGGTCCTTATCACTAATCTACATGCAAACCGTCATGTAAAGATGCATAAGACTAACTGGGGGTCCAGTTGGCTTGCGGCCTATGGAATCTTGTACAAGTAACTAGCGTTCGTCCCAGGGGCTATCCCTCACAGGTCATATACCCTTGCCCCTCTTGATTTACCCCAAAAGGGGGCCAGGGCTTGGATTAATTGCCCAGTGCCTCGCCACTGCGACCCCACTTGAGTGGATTAAAAAAGAAAACTGCCTAAGACGGGCCGGACTCGACGGGAATTTTTCCACCTTGCCACCTCAATGAAGAGCGCGGATGAGAATCTCGGCTTCAGTGGTGGTTTCCACGTTAATAAGGAGAACGCTTTGCGTGCCTAACCCGACAAAGTGAAGGGATCACGAGGTAAACATAACGAGGGTAAACTGGAGCTAAATATATAATGAGACGGATAGTCTACCTTCTGAATAAACGAATGTGGAAACCGGTATCCCCATAACAACTTAAAAGTGAACAACGAAACCTTTGGCTTATCATATGCCAAAAATAAATACCTTACAGAATATCTCTTAAAATAAAATTTTACACTATACACAGATACTAATATGCTTGATTCGTGTTGACAGTAGCATTCGTGCATGTTGGCAACTGAGCGAATATGATAGTAATGATCGTACATCGGCAGCAGCGAAGTCCTGGTATCAGGCCAGTCAGCCGTCTATCATCTCCTTTTCAATAGCGCTAGACCAAGGAGAGTATTGTTTTGGCGTGCTGGGGTGGAATGCGCCACACCTACATTCAGCTTCATTACATTTACCGCACAGATCACCTGATGCTAACTCCGGATACGCTGATTAAGCGAGGACCGGCCTATCAGGAAGCTGGAGGAACCTGTGCGTTTCTAGCTCGAAAATTTGAGAAAACGGTAATTTCGTAAATGGAAAGAATAATCATTGGACGCATAGCATGACGGTTATTTAATGAAGTGATGGTTGGCAGCAAGTTCACCTTTCGGCACGCCTAGCGTTGATTATCGAACATTATCGCTTGAGAAGCGTGCTTAAGAGTAGTCAGAATTTGGTGGTCGTCGCAAGGAGCTCAGACCGCAACTGGCTCGTCTGTTCTCCAAGTAAGCACATATTCCCACCGCTGCGCGTGAAGTCCCCTTTTGGGCATATTTCGGTAATAAGACGCAGGCCAGGAAAATAAACTAAGTCTTGTGTTCATCCAGGTTTAAAAACAAAGATTGAATGAACACTGACAAAGTCACATAGAACCGGATGTCCGAACTAAAAGAATCCGTATCAGACAGAGGAAGAGGACATGGAGAATCAGGACACCCCAAAAGAAGATCGCGCAATTCGCGAAATTTGAACCCTCTCTCAATATAATATATACCCAAAGCTAGATGAAGCGGCTTACATATAACAACATTCGGACCAAATCTGAGAGTAATGCCAATTCCAAACTAGGAGAACAAATCTTGTAAATAACAAATAGTGTGATATACCCTCCTTGAGTGAAAAATGAAATATTCGAGAGAAATAATTTAACAATAAAAAGGTGACGAAAATTAAACCCTTTTATGGCAGAATCCAACCCTTTTTATATCGCTTATTTCTCTGAATGTTTGCCAGATGAGTTGCTATGATCGATTTAGTCACCAATCTACGGTTTAATTTACGCTGACCTATTCTCATCTTATTTGTTTCTGTACAACGTTGACTCCCGATTTACGCACCATGAAGGTTCCCAACGACTATGCAACGAAGTTACCCCGAATTCGAAAAGTAAGGTTCCGGGAGTCGACAAGAAATACCTGAAAAAGGATACCGGACGTGGCATATCGCCCGAAACGTAATGTACAGAGTAACAAGTAGGTCTCGAGGACTAACGCGAGACTAACTACCGTTTTTTATATGTCCAAGAGAGCGGTGCTTGGTGGGTCTTAGTACCTAAAACCCTTTGGTTTCTGCGGAGGTGACGCTAAACTGCATGTAGATGGTAAGGTGACCGATTGCTCGGAGAACGCCCAGAGGTTCAGCTGGCATCATCCATCAATTTTAGGGAAGCCTACCTGAATTAGGGTAGTTGTAAACTATCTCTGATAATGGTCATTAAATCTAACTGGGTGTAAGATATTATGAAACAAACGCGAATCGAAAATTGTGTCATGAAATACAGTTAAAAAATTTTATGTACCTCATCGTAAAATAAATAACTAGATGTGTTCGATCTTATATCACCGCAACGGAGAAAATGGATGAGGTTCAGTGATAATCTTAAAAGAAATAAAGTTAATCTGACAACATATCTATTTATTTAGCAAAACCAACCCTATTATTTTTTGATCATATTATATTATTTATATCACAACCCTCGCACGACAAGGATGTGACACAAAGTCATTTACTAAGCGGAAGTTCTAAAAGGTTTGACAATTACAGCAGTAATTTCTTCATTCATCACCTAGACCAGTTACACTAACCATATGTTAAAGTAGCCCGAGTACTGCCTACGTATTATCCATAGCTGGAGAGCATGATGATTCATACTTTACACCAGAGGGTTATTAGCGTCTAAGGTGAATATGTCGAATTTAGGGCCAAAACAAAGTCGCAGGATTTGACCACTCAGGGCGTAATATAGATCCTGAGCATCGCAGTAACGTGGACTAGGGTTTTAGTGTCGGGTATGTCGTTAAACTGCATCTTCGTGAAGGGAGGTTAATGGGCAATTCATGGAATAGATAAAATTAGACTAAATCAGAAAAAACAATGAATGAACAAATGTGTTTGAAGATAAAGAAGTGTGAACATAGAATTTAAATACACATGCAAACAATAAAGAATAAAACAAAAACTTCTTTTTCATAAGATAAATCGCAACAGGTGAAATGTCTGTAAAATAACCAACACCAACCACCAACCAACATCAATTGTTCGTCTACTGCACCACTTTTTAGCGAATCACTTTTCTAACTCCCTTTACATACTTTTAATGAGACTAAGAGCTTATGTTGGGAAATCAAAGAATATGCCTCAACTCATTAACAGAAGAACAGAAAAGAATGGATAAGCAATGAATGTAATAGAAAAAATTGGTAAAACGTAGATATGCCCATCTCCTGAATCCATAAAAAGCACTAAGAGCAAGAGAGTGTGAGTCTCTACGGGTATAATAAAAAACCAGAAGGGAAAAGGGTTTAAAAGGGAAAAGAAAATAATTTAATTTTACATTACTAAGACAGAATTTGTACACAGATGCGCAATCACCGATTCGCCGACCACATCAACAATTCTGGCTTGTTTACTCTTGAACATCAACTCATTAGAGAATGACATTTGAGAAAGTAGCATTGTGGTATTGCGATTTATAGTATAACAATTTCTTCTGATCTGCACTACCTTCGCTTTTTCTATGGGGCATGTAGTCGTGCATTAGCGACCTTCTCCATAACTCTAAAATGAAGTTGTTTTCCATGCTACCCTACTTAAGAAACAAGCCCGGGTCCTTCAATAAAAGGGACATTAAAAGTGAAAGACCGATACCACACAAACCATCATACATCACACGCACACATTGTCCGAGATATATGTATGGCCATATATACACACTCATATACACAAACTAGGAAGCGCGTGGTGTAATGGTTAAAGTCATGGGAAATGGACTCGTCACCCCGAGTTCAAATCCTGGACGTGGTAACTGCATTTCACTTAGCGCTAAAACCCTTGGGAAAGGAAAAATCCTACTCACATTCCAGCTATGGATAAATAGTTGGACAGGCTGGGCTCTTTAACCTTGGTTTGGCAACCGGTCTAGGAGAAGGAAAACTCTGAATTCAAACCTGTTGAACACCCCTTAAGAAATTGACCTTGTGTTATATCCTACTCGTGCGGAGGGGTGGGTATATTGGTATATATAATATATATATTATATAATTATATATATATATACAACATACAAACTGAATGACATGGTTGTATATATATGATATCATGAGCAGACAGTTTGTAGTGATTGGCATAAGGCCACAAAATACTGAGTACTGATATCCGACATCCTTAAGGTAATGGAACATTTTTCAGAACAAACACGAAGTTAAACATTTTTATGACGTAATATGTATTTACCCCCCCCCCTCCAGAATGAGCAGGATGTGACAATCATTGAGCAAGGTTTACCTGTTTGAATTCAGAGTTTGCCTTCTCCTAGACCGGTTGCCATACCAAGATTAAAGAGCTCAGTCTGCCCTGCTATTTACCAATCAATGAAAGAATTGTTGGATGCATACCTTTGCCAGGTTGAATGTGTTATGGGAAATGCAACTAGAATCGTCTATAAGTCGAAATCGTGTTGCAGTCCATTTTCTAAGACGATAACCATTAGACGATACGCCTCCACGTGACTTTGTAGATAACAAACGAAAATGCCTGGTTAAAATTTGGGACGATTCTTCTTGTTCTGTTTCTGTGACGGTATTCAACCTGTGTCAGTTGAGCCGGGTCCATCTAACGAATTCACCGCACTCATATACATAAACTGAATGATACCTGAGGAATTCCGGAGGATACAGCGACCGAAACTTAAAATTGCGATTTTTATAAGATTTTTGGATTCCTTGGCCATAAATGCTTTTATAAACCAATTTTTTTAGAAGTAGGGAAGCCCTAGAACTCATTTTACCGACAAAAATAGAAAAATGGAAAAATATTCAGAAAAATTGAAAGGGATGTGTGACAATTTTACTTTTTTCTGGGTGATTTAACATCGAATTACCCTTTACGACAGTTTAGGACCTTCGGTTCCCGGACCAGTTAGTAAGGTAAAATCAATCGGGTGGTTCCGGGGGCTATCCCACCAAGGAGCACCTGCTCACTTGTCTAAAACGCGCCCTAAAAGGGAAGGGGTCACGCACCTTTTGCACTAGCCACTGCATGAGCTTCCGTTTGTGCGTGGCTCCCCACGTTAAAAAGACCATGTTTTGATCCAGCCTGGTGGGAAGTCAGGAAAATAACTACTACGAATATTCCTACTAATACTAGTGGGACCTGTAGATATACCACAGTAAGATAATTTAACTATTACAACATTTAATATATATGTTCTAGAGTATCTTATGATGGGGATGGCCCAAGTATTTATTCCCCTTGATGAGATTTCCCCTGCAGAGCTTGGTTTCTATAAGTTATCTTGCTCTTCTGAGGTATTCTTTTATAACCTTTTCTTTCATCTCTGTTTGATGGTGTCCACTTCCAAAATTCCCAAGTGTTTTTATATTTTCTGATTTGGTAATTGTATTCCGTTCATTGTTTTACTCCCTCCTCCTTTTTATCTCTAGTATGGCACATTTTACGATGCCGAATTCCATTCCCATGTCCTGGCTGTATATCATTGTGGTTTGTACATGGGTTTTCAATTTGTGTAAAAATCTTCCACGTACATAAGATGATTTATTTTTTCTTGAGACTTAGGGAAGTTGTAGTCCCCTGTACATTTTCTAAGTATATAGTTGATTTGTTTGTTTTGTTTTGTTTTACGGCATATCAACCTCAGTGGGCCATTTAATGCCGATAAAGTTTTGAAATAAATCAATTCTTAATGGATAATACAATTTTGTTTATCAACTCATGTTTTTCTATTTAACCCATAGATGGGACCCTAACAGGTACTACCACTCCGGGTCAGAGTGGACCAGGGAGCAATGGTGATGAAGGTGTGCTCTACATTCCCCAAACCTCCAAAACTGGAACCTCACCATCAGATAGAGTTTAACGTCATTCCCAGGACATGTAGACCCTCAGTCACCGACCTCTAGCACCCATATGATAAAAAGGGTTGGGACAATCATATAGGTGCTAGGGTTTGACTTGACCAGCCGTTTGATCGGAGGGGGCTTCTCCGACCGCCCGTCTAGCCCTAGAAAAGCCTAAAGTGGAATATTGCGAGTCGTGGACTGCTCAACCACCTAGGTTCTATCCTTAAGCATCACGGGTCGCCACCCACGGCCAAAAGGTGGTCCCATTGGGGGAGGGGTCTTACCCCTCTGCAGAGGTGCAGTCGGTGCATTCTAACGCGCCAGACGACAAGGCGAAGTATATAGTTGAGTAGAATCATTGCTATAGCAAATAGTAGTGGCAATGGATCTTTGGATTTTTATTTCTACAATGGATTGCACTCCAGCTGTTAACTGCACTTCCCAGTTTTCCATAAAAAATTTTAATGAAATGTGCCATCTTGTCGGGTATATTACACATTTTTAAATATTCTATAGTTTGTGGGACCATGTCATAGGCCTTTCTAATGCCTATCTATGCCATTGTCGGTACGAATGCAGAATGGCGCGCAAGAGACAATATCATTAGATAGCCGGTATAGCTCAGTCGGTAGAGAGTCTGACTTGGAACCGACCCTCATCAACTCAGCGTATGAGTAGCGCATGAATCTGTGAGGTGAAGTGAGGAGCATACTGAGGGTGACTCAGATGTTAAAATGATCTATTTGGTCTAGCGCTAGTGAAAAGGGGATAGACTCCCTCGCTGATTGGCTGATACCGACAACTTATTATTATTATCATTATTTACTCATTTTGAGTTTTCACATCAGCATTAGCTGATGGTCTTTCACTGGAGTCTGAATGACAGCAAGTCTCCTCAGGTCTCCAGGACTCTTCTGAGTATTCTGGCAGATTGCAGCAGTGCAGTATTCTGAATGGTTTCAATCCTTTCTCTGATATCCAAACTTTCCAAACCCTTTTCTAATCCTTTTGGGACTGTTCTAAGTGCACCAACCACAATTGGTATCACTTTCACTTTTATATTCCATAACTTTTTCAGTTCTCTGGCAAGGTCCAGATATTTGTCCATGTTTTTATTTTCCTTTAGCTTCACCCTGTGATCTGCTGGAACTGCAAAATCCACCAGTTGACAAGTTCTTTCTTTTTTGTTTATCCACACTAGGTCTGGTCTTCTTGCTGGCATAAGGTGATCCGTTTTTATTTCAAAGTCCCAGAGAATTTTCACTAAACATCCATTTTGGGGCGAAAGAATGGAGAAATAATTGAGAAGAATAAGGAACATTTTTAGAGTGGCGTCTCAAAATATGTGACGTACATTAAGGAACCTGTGAGTGATGGAAAAAATTGAGGTGAAAGAAAATGTTCTCAAAATGGCGACAATTAGCTCCTCAAATAATCAAAATCAGAAACTTTGAAGAGAATGAAGGAAAAAAAAGTTTTTAAAAATATATAAAAAATAAAACTATATAAGAATTTTTAAGATGAACAATGGGTGAGAAAATAACTTTTCTGAATGGATTAAACAGGAGTATTTTCTTTGGTTGGTTGGCTGGTAGGTTGGTTGGATTTTATTTACTACATCTCAGACTTGGAGTGGTAGTACCTGTTAGGATCCAATCTTTGGGTTAAATAGATCAAAAATGAGTTAAAAATTAATTTAATACAAAGTTTAAATAACTAACAATAATGAATAGAACAAAAACGTCTTCGTCAAATAACTTACCTCAGATCACAAAGTGATCGGAGAGGCCCCCTTCGATCAATCGGCTGGTCACGTCAAGCCCTAGCACCTATATGATTTTCCCAACCCTATTGCCCTTATGGCAAGCCCCAATCCCTTTTTATCATATGGGTGCTAGAAGGCGGTGGCTGCGGGTCTACATGTCCTGAGAATGACGTTAAACTCTATCTGATGGTGAGGTTCCAGTTTTGGAGGTTTGGGGAATGTGGAGTACCCCTTCATCACCATTGCTCCCTGGTCCACTCTGACCCGGAGTGGTAGTACCTGTTAGGGTCCCATCTATGGGTTAAAGAGAAAAATGTATTTATAAAAAATTGTATTATCTATTAAGAATGAATTTATTTCAAAACTTTATCGGCATTAAATGACTCACTGAGGTTGATATGCCGTAAACAAAACAAAACAAACCAAACCAACAAAGTGATCGCGAGCTCAAAGGAAAACAAGACACACACACACACACATATATATATATATATATATATATATATATATATATATATATATATTCAAAGAAAGAAAAACTTAACAAAACTTTACAAACCTCATTTGGCTAAGTTTTTCTTTCTTTGGAAGTATAAATACTGCTTTGTATATAATTCATTTATTAGTTATTTTACATTGAGCTCTCTTAGGGATTTATAAAAATTATTGTATAAATTTGAAAGTTTGCGTCAATATGAGCATGCATTGTGGATGTACAGGAGATATTGACAATCCTAAATAGAATTATCCCATACATACCAGTCGGTTGGATACTTCTACCTTTGTGTTAGTCTCTCTGGTTGAGGAATTCGGTAAATGCACACTTCCCGGTTTCTCAAAGATGCGAACACCGAATTTGCAGTGAAGAATTAATTTGATTAGCGTAGATCACTTAGACGAGCCTCGTTTTCAAATCCCAGGAGTTGTTTTAGCGATTACGTCACTGAATTTGCCCATGTGACTCTTGCATCGAACGGAATTTCATTCTCGGAATAATTAGTTTAACGAATGCATCCAACCAAATTAATCTAAGCTCACCTCCCATGGTACAACGTTTTAGCCAGTGAGGTTAGTAGCCCATTACTAGTGACTTTGATTCTAACTGAGTGACATACTTCTGGTCTTGTGTCCATCTAAGCTTAGCATAGTTAATGACGACCAAATTCATTAATGTCAATATATATATATATATATGTGTGTGTGTGTGTGTGTGTGTGTATATATATATATATGTGTGTGCCGTTATTTGGAAAAGGTGACTTACCGGTGAAGATGGTCACAATGGTTAGTTGATGCAAAATTCAGAATGGGTAAGACAGCGATATAACAAATAAAAAGTGCTCAATACGTTAGTAGAGCAAATTTATTGTAATACAGGTACAAGTAATAACCTATTTGAGTTTCACCATAAGGATCTTCAGGGTTAAATCCACTGGATTAATCAAGATATTGATTAATTGCAGTTGATTACACGTGTGTCTTTCGCGATATATATATATATATATATATATATATATATATATATATATATATAAGTTTTTGGATGTTTGTTTGTTTATAGAAGCATTGTTGAATAAATTATTATTTATATTTTTGCTTGAAGGCAATTATAATGCATGTATCGTATAAAATTCGATAATTATAGAAAATAATCTTGACAAGAGAATCCCGCAAAGGATGGCTCGCTATGCAGAACACCGTACAGACTGTTTCGACTTTATTAAGTCTCTTCAGCGATGTATACTAACGACTCCCCTCCGACAGGAATCGAAACCGGGACTTCACAGGCATAGTCAGAGACCATATCCGTTCGGCCGCCGGTACATAGCGAACAATCCCTGCGAAATTAACCTAAGTAGTTTCATTGACAAGGTTAATTTCGCAGGGATTGTTCGCATTGTACCGGCGGGCCGAACGGATATGGTCTCTGACTATGCCTGTGAAGTCCCGGTTTTGATTCCTGTCGAGGGAGTCGTTAGTATATACATCGCTGAAGAGACTTAATAAAGTCGAAACAGTCTGTACGTGTGTTCTGCATAGCGAGCCATCCTTTCTCTTGTCAAGATTATTTTCTATAATTATCGAATTTTATACGATACATGCATTATAATTGCCTTCAAGCAAAAATATAAATAATAATATATATATATATATTGTTGTAGGGTTTCAAGGGGTCAAAATAAGTTTCTTCAGAAAACTATTGACATAAGTATTTGTACATTCTGCTTTTATAGTGAAAAATGTGAATGGATGAGGGAAAATATGGTGGGGTTGGTTTGTAGGGATTCTTATTTTTCTATGGGGTCATTCGGTTTACTTAGAAGAGAAATTTGATATTTGGAGTGTGGGTCAAATTTCCTCTGATACACATCAACACATTTGAACCACACTCCAAATATCAAAGTTCTCTTCTGTGTCAACCGACTAACCCCGTAGAAAAATAAAAGTCCCTCCAAACCAACCCCACCCGACTTTCCCTCACCCATCACCCATTCACCTTTTCACTATAAAAGCAGAATGTACAAATATCTATGTCAATAAAGTTCTGAAGAAGCTTCATTCAAAATGAGGCGAAATATCAATTGAATTTACGCTGTCTGTGTTGTTATATCCACACTTTCCTCTATTCTCAACCACACACACACCAAAAAGATCGCCAGACGACTGAAAAAATACAGACCCAAAAAATGAAGAAAGAGGACTCTGTGTTATTCAATAGCACATGCCTGGAAAACACACATATATATATAATTATTTATATGCAGTTACTAAGGTATCTGCATTATATATGAGTGTGGCTGAAAACAGAGGAAAAAGTGGATATAACACAACTAAATTTCAGTTGATATTTCACCTCGTTGTTTAGTTGAGGCTTTTTTTTTTAAATTTGCTAAAACAGCTTCTGGGATTTGAAATTTATTTTTAAAAGACTCAACTAAACAACGAGGTGAAATATCAATTGGATTTAGTTGCTGTGTTGTTATATCCACTTTTTCCTTTATTTTCAACCACATTTTGTCGGATTTATTCAAGCCTTCACTCCTCTCTCTTTCTCTCTCTCTCTCTCTCTCTCTCACACACACATACACACACACACACACACATTTATTATGTATATATATATATATATATATATATATATATAATAAATAAGTAATCCACAGACACGTGTTTCGAGGTATCTCCTCTCATCCGTGTGGTTATACCGTTTAACAGCTACCCCTGGCCGGGTTTGAGACCCGAATGAACTTTCGTTCGCCAATCCTCTTACCCGTCCGGCCAGAGGCAGCTGTCAAATATAGGAGAATATTTAATTGCTACATTTCTAAGCGGAAATAAATACTCTAGAGGCCTCAAACATATGTAAACAAAGCGAGGTTTAGCTACACGCCAGAACAGTGAACTAACAATTAAATCCCTATTTAAAGTACTCGACCAAAGTGTGAGTATATATATAATAAATAAGTAATCCACAGACACGTGTTTTGAGGTATCACCTCTCATCAGTGTGGTTATACATTAACAGCTACCCCTGGCCGGGTTTATAGTTGTAATAGTGAAAATGATCTCATCAGAACCTGTTAAGTATCTGGCCGCCATCCTTGGTCAGTTGTAAAAGAACTTAAAGTAAATAAGTAAGTCAATAAGTCCTTGTGGTATAGTGTCCTTTAGGTCCTACGTCCAAGATGATCCAAGTAGCAGTGAGCTAAGATTAGAATCGGGCAGTATAAATACACCACCAGCAGCAGCAGCAGCACTGTCAGTGATTGGATAAGAAGGCTGGTCACATGGTAGTCGACTAGTCTATAAGTAGAAGTGACTAGTTGTCTCATGCCTTATATACAACAACGTGGTGTAATGGTTAGCAAGCTAGATTAGCAGACCATTGTTAGTGAGTTCGATCCTCACTGGGTGCCTCATACTTCTGGCCTTGTGCCACATCTAAGCTACGCTTAGTAAATAACTATATACAACAACGTGGTGTAATGGTTAGCAAGGTAGATTTGCAGACCATTGTTAGTGAGTTCGATTCTCACTGGGTGCCCCATACTTCTGGCCTTGTGCTATATCTAAGCTAAGCTTAGTAAATAACTATATACAACGTGGTGTAATGGTTAACAAGGTAGATTTGCAGACCATTGTTAGTGAGTTCGATTCTCACTGGGGTGCCTCATACTTCTGCCTTGTGCTATATCTAAGCTAAGCTTAGTAAATAACTATATACAACGTGGTGTAATGGTTAGCAAGTAGATTTGCAGACCATTGTTAGTGAGTTCGATTCTCACTGGGTGCCCCATACTTTTGGCCTTGTGCTATATCTAAGCTAAGCTTAGTAAATAACTATATACAACGTGGTGTAATGGTTAGCAAGGTAGATTTGCAGACCATTGTTAGTGAGTTCGATTCTCACTGGGTGCCCCATACTTTTGGCCTTGTGCTATATCTAAGCTAAGCTTAGTAAATAACTATATACAACGTGGTGTAATGGTTAGCAAGGTAGATTTTGCAGACCATTGTTAGTGAGTTCGATTCTCACTGGGTGCCCATACTTTTTGGCCTTGTGCCATATCTAAGCTAAGCTTAGTAAATAACTATATACAACAAAAATTTCAACATTCCTTATACTTGTCTAAGTCGATGCCATTACTTTCAATATATATATATATATATATATATATATATATATATTTAAAGTTACCTAACGTATAGTTTTATTAGAAAATTATTTACAAACAAGTAATAGTTGCATAATGTTTTTCTACATTAAATGGTGACCACATTCATTTAAGATATTTTTCAGGGATTTTAATATTTTCGCACCTCGTTACATTCTCAAGGTCACCGGTGAAATAGAATAGTGGCATGTCATTACTGAAACAGAGAATTTTACTTAAAATTCTATTTGTTTTTATTCTTTTTAAATGAAAATATTTTCAGGTTAAAAATTAAATCACGTGAATAAAGCAGAGAATGGTTTTATTTAATGGATTCGAATTTTTGAACAAGAATTAAAGATCTGTTCGGTGTTCATTTTCTGTGAAGAATATAAAATAAAATGAAGAGTGAATGACCGACGATGCAGGCGACTAATGCCGGCAGAATTCAGGATAATTCGGCACACAGCTTGAGGGCAAATTTTGCGAGGATCAGTTGCGCTCCAATTTGATCGGGTAAATTGTATTGACCAAACTGTAATGTTAGTGACATGAAAATATAATCTAATGATTGATCTATTGTGTTGATTATGTTGGAAAAGCGATCGAGGAGAGACAGAGACAGAGATAGACAGACACAGAGATAGAGAAGAGAAGAGAATAGAGATAGAATAGACATAAAGAGAGAGATGAGAGAAGACATAAAGAGAGAGATATAGAGAGATAGAGAAAGAGAGAGAGAATAAAGAGAGAGATAGAGATAGACATAGACAGAATAGAAGAGAGAGATAGACATAAAGAGAGAGATATAGAGAGATAGAGAAAGACAGAGATAGACATAAAGAGAGATAGAGATAGAGATAGAGCATAAAGAGAGAGAGGGGCAGAGACAGACAGACAGACCGACAGAGAGTGAAAGAGAGACAGACAGACAGACTGAGAAAGACATATTGAGGCATAGAGACAGACAGAAACATAGGCAGAGAAATAAAGATAGAGGGGGGAGATGGACAGAGAAAAAACGATAGAATCAGAGGGAGATAGAGAGAAAGGGTGAGTGAGAGAGAAAAACCGATAGAAACAGATAGAAACAGACAGAGAAGAGAGAGAGAGAGAGAGAAGAGAGAGAGAGAGAGAGAGAGAGAGAGAAATCAGATAGAGAAAGAGAGAGAGGAGGGTGAAAGACCGATAGATCGATAGACAGAGATAGAGACAGACATAGAAAGATATAGACATATAAAGAAAGAAAATTGAGAAAGACAGATAGGATAGAGACAGCGCGATAGATAGAGATAGACAGTCATACAGAGAGAGAGACAGAGACAGAGACAGAGACAGACGGGGAGAAGAAAGACACACACGATAGAAACAGATAGAGGCAGACGGGGAGAGAGAGAAACAGACAGAGACAGACGGAGAGAGAGAGAGAGAGAGAGAAAGAGAGCGCGCAACGGACAGAGAAAGACAGAAGAAGGAGGGTGAAAGATCGGTAAAGAGATGGAAAGAGATAGACAGACATAAAAAGACAAATTGAACGATACAGATATAGAAAGAAAGAAAATTGAGAAAGACAGATAGTAT
This sequence comes from Doryteuthis pealeii, assembly GCA_023376005.1. NCBI lineage: Eukaryota > Metazoa > Mollusca > Cephalopoda > Myopsida > Loliginidae > Doryteuthis > Doryteuthis pealeii. The sequence goes on from CM042140.1 coordinate 8,469,388, forward strand.
AGAGACAGCGAGAGACAGAGAGATAAAGGTAGAGAGATAGACAGAGAAAAACAGAGACATACACAGAGAGAGACAGACAGAGAAATACAGAGACAGAAACCATCTATATAGTCTACTAGTCTATATACTAATTCTTATTTCTGGTGAGTGTCGTTACTCGTAGGTAATTGACCATTCAGATTTTATTAGAAAGAAAGAAAGGGAAGAAAAGGACATGCTACACTGAAAGAAATATAAGAAACAAACAAACAATAGAGAGAGAAAGGATGTGAGCCCGCGGAAGCGATAATGCTAACTTGTTCACAATTGAACATAATGAAAAGATGAAAAGAAAAAGAGCGAGAGAGTTAAATCAAGATTATCATACATTTTACATATTGAACTATTTTGCAATTGCTCTGAAGTAAATATATCAAACGTTGTAATAATCAAATTATCATCATGCTGTGGTATATCCACAGGTCCTGCTAGTTGAATTATATTACAGCACATAATTCATTACATTGTATTTTTATTATGTTATTGTTCAATACAGTGGGTTTTTTTCTTATCTAAAAAGCGCAACAAAAATCTAAGTTTTTTTTCTGAGGGTTCTGTAACGGATTAATGGCATTTGAGTTAATTTCAATGGTGGAATTGAGTTACGAGTGGAACGATTTAAACTCGTAAGTCAAGATACTATTGTAATTAGATTCGGGAGAAAAGAAGAGAGAGATAGAAAGTGTGTGTGTGTGTGTGTGTGTGTGTGTGAGAGAGACAGAGAGACAGAGAGACAGAGAGAGAGACGAAAACAAGAAAGAGAGAGTAACTATTATTTTTTTAAATCCATACGCAAAAAAATAGGGTGTTTTAGAGGGGGTTTGGACGAATTAATTGTATTTCTGTTATTTCAATGGGGAAAGTTTATTTGATATACGAGGAAATTGAGCGTAACGAATTAAACTCGTAATTCAAGTTACTACTGAACTTGGATTCAGGGGAAAAAAAGAGAAAGATAGAGGGTATGTGAGAGAGAGAGGGGGGGGAGCAAGAACGAAAGAAAGAGAGAAAAGGAGAGAGAGCGAGTGTGTGGAGGGGAGTGTATGAGAGATAGAAAAAAAAGAGAGAGAGGAGGAGAGAAAGAAAGAGAGAGAGAGAGAGGGGGGGAAGCAAGAAAATGAGAGTAACGATTTCTGAAATAATTTGATTCCTGACGAGTTGTCACCCGCACAGTTCTATGCATCCATTTTAATTTTTTTAAATCTCATTGCCGTCTCAGTTGACGACGCGCCGGATCCTTCTTACAGGAACATTAAATCGGAAGGGGGCGTAATAGTCATTCAATTAAATAGCGACATTACAAAGGGGAGATAACTGAGGGTTGGGTAACTTAACAAACGACGTCTCTTGTCGCCTTGTATTTATTTGATTTTTTTTTTTTTCTACCCGGAGTTTGACTACAAAATAAAAGCACCTTTTTAGATTTGATGAAAAAAAAAAGATTAAAGAAAGGGAAAGATTGAAAAGAAATGTGAATTAGATTTAATTTCATTAATGGACGCAGTTAACTTTTAAGTGATTAATAAAAAGGAACAGAAGTCAAATTCATGAATTCAAAGTGGGAAAATTCTTATGCAAATCTAAACATGAAGTATACGATCAAAAATTATCGAGACAGAATATTTATTTATTTTAATTTTAAAATCTAAAATTCATCTATGATATAACGAATATGTAAATACCTTGGTACCCCCTCACTATAATCTGATTGGACAGTGTCATGTATAAACAGTCGACACTGTGTTGGTCCAAGTACCTTTATGCCTACAAGCTACTTTACTCGCTAGACGACACCACGACACCTCAGAGACGGATTACTAACCGATGTACCAATTACTACTGCGATAATATACCAAATACGAACTTCAGAATATATCCCTTAACCCAGATATATCAATCTAAAACATCTCGAATAATAATCCGTTGATGTTTAGTGGCATATATCAACCCTTGTGGGTTATCTAAAGCTGAAATCTTGTTTATGATTTGTATAACTTTATTTGGGAGTAAAATATGGAAATAAATCCAACAGTATCTAGAACAGTATGGAGATAGGATGGATGTAGTAGAATCCGACAGTATGAGGTAGGTAGAATGATGGTGAACAAGAAATGAAAACTCAAAACAAAATAGAAAGTTGAAACGTTTCGTCCGAATTCATACGGACATCTTCAGTCGAATGATTTTTATTGAAAGCAAAATTTTGAACACGAATATTCCAAAAAGATTAATTTCTTATTAATCGTGAAGGCGATGTTATAACGTTTCGGTTTTAGCAGCCTTCATCAGGATTTGAAATAGAAAGAATGTTGTTTGGGTAAGGGTGGATGACTTTCGAAAATCGGAGAATGGTAGTGTGTGTGGGTAGAAAGGGTCGTAACCTTTACGTTAACTTCATGTGTATTAATCATCATCATCATCATCATCATTATTATCAGGTCCTACTGGCATCACGGATATCTATGATAATCCCTGGCCAACCGTCCCTATTGGTCATCGCCCCCAGGAGATTCTCTGTGCAGCATCCAGAATCCACGCAGAGCTGATCGATGTAGGTCCTTACTGGGCAGCCCACACTGGTGTGCCCGTGTACGATCTTCCATATTAGAACGGACCGACGAGTTTATTTCCAACGACTCTAACTCTAACATAATATGTGTGTGATTGTTTAAAGAGAACAAACATGGTAGAATGCATGATTTTTAGAAATATCTTTTCTTCTTTAAGTCCACATTACTTACATTTTGTGCAATAGTGATCATCTTTTGAAAAAAACAAACAAAAAAACAATTATGTGCCCCGTGGGCTGGGGCTTTTGAATACACCCAAAACGAACGAAGAATGTGGAATTGACAAGCTAGTGTAACGGTTAGAGACTTCGCCTGTCAGCTTGACAGTCGAGGTTTCGAGTCACACACGGAGCAGTCTCCCATGTCTATAACCTTGCTGATGAGACCTAATAGGTCGAAATGTACATTCAGGGATTGACATTTTCTCGATTCGTTTAGCCTTACATTTGAACATATATGTCCGCCTAAAATTAATTAATTATTAACTAATTAATTTTCAAAATTAGGTATGACTTCAATTAAGCACATATCCTCCAAAAATTGTCGGCTTAAAGCCATATAAAAATAAACATGTTTGTTTACTTAACCTCATATATATATATATATATATATATATATATATATATATATATATAACCCTCCGCACGAACAGGATGTGAGACAAGGTCAATTTTTAAGCAGAGTTTAACAGGTTTGAAATCATTCTCCTAGACTGGTTGCGATACCAATGTTAAAGGCCAGTCTGTCCTGTTATTTATCCATACCTGGAGGGAGAGTACTTGGATGCATTTCCAAGCGTATTAGCGCTATGGGAAATACAAACAGTCTCGTCCAAGAATTGAAATCGGACCGACGAGTTTATTTCCTACGACTCTTACTATAACATAATATGTGTGTGATTGTTTAAAGAGAACAAACATGGTAGAATGCATGATTTTTTAGAAATATTTTTTCTTCTTTAAGGACAAGTTATTGTGTCACTCTGTCCACATTACTTACATTTTGTGCAATGGTGATCATCTTTTTGAAAAACAAACAAACAAACAAAAAAAAAACAATTATGTGCCCCGTGGGCTGGGGCTTTTGAATACACCCACTGCATCTCTGTAAGACCCTATCACATCACCAAATAGCGCCACATTTTGGCTGTGGGTGGCGACCGTGATGCTTAAGGACGGGATCCGGATGGATGATTAGTCTATGATATGCAACATTCCACTTTGACCCTTACTTAGGCTAGAAGGCGGTCGGAGAGGCCTCCCTCCGATCAATCAGTTGATCACTTCAAGCCCTAGCACCTATATGATTGCTCCAATCCTATTGTCCTTATGGTAATCCCCGACCCTTTTTATCATATGAGTGCTAGAAGGCGGTGACTGAGGGTCTTCATGTCCTGGGAATGATGTTAAACTCTATCTGATGGTAAGGTTCCAGTTCTGGAGGTCTGGGGAATGTTAAGCACTCTTCATCACCATTGTTCCCAGGTCCACTCTGACCCGGAGTGGTAGTACGTGTTAAGGTCCCATCTATGGGTTAAAGAGAAAATTTGTTTACAAAAAATTGAGTTTAAAACATTTTCTTATAGACTATCGCTACGAATGTTTCAAAACTTTGCCGGAATTAAATAACCCACCGTAGTTGTTAATGACGTAAAACAAAACAAAACAAAAACACGGATTTACTTATGGTCAGGTATTGTAAGTAACCAAATATCTAAATGACCCGGCATTAAATGACCCGAAACGGGTTGATATGCCGTAAAACAAAACCAACCAACCAAACGTAGTCAGATCATTTGTGCTGTGACATACAGCACATACTCCCCAAAAGTACGCACATTACCATTTCTGTGGTCCTGTTCGAAATCTGGCTTCTCACTTAAGACATCTAAGATGAATTGGGTTAGGGTTTAGGGGATGAGAGAAGTGATTTACATAAAATTATTCGCGTGATCCCATGGAAGCGCCCCCCCCCCGCCAGGCAGTTCCTTGCTCTTTGGTCCCCATGAATTGAAAATCAGAGCAAGAATCGAGACCATCCAAACAACAGAATTGTTAAGATCGGCTAGAAAACCCAGAAGAGTCTAAACACCTGAATAGACTTGCTGGCACTCAACTTCCAGCGAATCACCAGCCAAAGCGGGTGTGAAAAACTCTAATGAAGTGAAATAATGATAATAATGATAATAAAGTAAAGTCGTCGGGGTGGCCTAATGTCGGTATCAGCCAGATAGCGAGGGAGTATATCCCCTTTTCAAGGAGATTATTTTAGCATCTGACGTGGAGCGCCACACCTACCATCAGCTCCTCACTTTACCGCACAGATCCCTGTGCTACTCATTCGCTGAGTTGGCGAGGGCCAGTATCGAACTAGGAAACCTTGTGGTAATTGCGTTTTCTAAGGAAGTTAATGACTTCTAGCTTTTCTCCTCGCCTCGCCTATTTGCATTTACCCCCCCCCCCCCTCAAATATTACTCAAGGGTCGTTGCTTTATAGAAGTTTTCTATTGAGGATTGATGGAGATCAACCTTTTCCTAGAATAAACTCTTCATCACATTTGCAAGTTCTTTGCTTCGGCATTAACGCAAATGTCTGTGTTGTGGGGGGGGGGGGTCGTGTTCCAATTTGAGATCGAGGCAGACAAAAACAGGACAATGCATTTGATAGTCATTTGGCCGAACTTGTCAACTGCTTCCGGTTGGCTTATCATGTCACGTGATTTAGACGATTGGCGGGAATAATCTCTGTTAGTCTGGTGACCCCGTTTTCCCCGTCGGATACGGATATTTGACTCGCTCGATTGGGGTGATCGTTTGGGAGCAAGTATTCAAACGTGGTAGGATATTTTGAAATAAAAATTTTGAATGATAACGCGCACGCACGTGAACAGAGAGAGGGGGAAGGGAATAAAAATTGTGAATGATGACGTGTGTGTGTGTGTGTGTGTGTGTGTATGTGTGTTTTAAGAGAGAGGGACGTTTGTGTGTTGTGCTTCATGCGTGTGTGTGTGTGCGTGTTGGGGAGAAATAGATAGGAACATTGGAAGTATATGAAGACTTAACTGTACAAAACAAATGGACAGGAGGAATAAAAATGATGTTGTAAGAAAAAGAAAATATCGAAAAAGAAAATACACGACAGAATAGATTTTTGAACCAGACAAGAAAAAAAGAAAAATGAGGAAAGAAGAAGAAATAAAAAAGTGGAGTAAATAAAATACTGAATAAAAGAATGAATACATAAAGAATAAGTAAAAAAAGGTGAATGAAAATTGCATTGAAAATAAAGAAAGAAAGAAAAGAATTCAAATACGAAAAAGAAATGAGTAAAGAAGCAATAAAAAGAAGTAAAAGAAAGAAAAAATTACATATAAGTTAGACTTTCTTCTGAAAGAAATAAGGGAAGAAAGAAAGAAAGAACTAATAACAGATAATTGAGTTAGATATACTTCTGAAAGAAGGAGAGAAAAAGGGAAAGAAAGAAAGAAAAAAAAAGGAAAAAGGGACGTATAACAGATAAGTTAAACATTCTTCTTCTCATGATGATGATGATGATGATGATGAAGATGAAAAAGAAAGAAAGAATAAGTAAGGGAGATATTCTTCTGAAAGAAAGAAAAAGAAAAAAAAGGCAGAATACTAAAAAAAAATTGAATAAAAACAAAATTGTCGTGGCCAAAAATGCTGAGATTTTTATTCCCTAAAATATTTTTATTTTTATCATTATATATATCTTTTTTCTTTTTATTGTTTGTTCCCCTTGATTGCTATTAACTTTGTTTAATTGTGGGGTCGAATAAATAAAAAGGGATTGTGAATTTTACGAGAAAATAATCATAAAAAATATATAAACAGAAAGATAATGATACAACTTTAAAAAGTGGTGTCTGAATTTCATTTGAAAAAAAAAGTCTTTATTTGTTTTGTTTTGTTTTGTTTTGTTTTTTTTGTTTTGTTGCCAATCAGAATAGAATGAGCAGAGTCCGTAACGAAGTGTTAGCGATGCCGAAGTTGCCGTTATTTCAAATGCATAACAACGGAGCGTGCCTCACAACATCCGTTTGTCCGCTGTAACTCATAAAAGAAAGAAAGAAAAAACGAACCTCCCGAAATGCTTCCTCCTATTCATGGCTTTCACGACGAATTTTTTGTCATTTTTTTTTTCTCTCTCAATAGTTATCCTTTTTGAAGTTTTTTCCTCAATTGTAAAGGGTTCAAAAAAAGGTAACAATAAATAAAAAAAATTACAGGGTTGAATTTCCATAATGCAAAAAAAAAGACAAAAACTATTCACCGGTTAAAGCATTGGAGTGGATACCATATGGTTCACGGCTCAGTTGTTGGGATGCATTTTTTAACCAAGTTTTCGTTAAAATACACTCCTGGTCAAAATCTTCAAAATGGGTTTCAAATATATAAAATACTGTTAGGTTATTCAAAATATATTTGCAAAACATCTACATTTAATGAGAAAATGTAGTTTATTAACAAACAAATGAAGATTTTAATGTAAATATACAATATGTAAATAATATATATATTATTTTGAATATACAATATATATGTAAATAATATATATTTTACAATATATATGTAAAAAAATAATATAATAAAATAATAATAAATCATAAATGATAATAATAAATAAAATATAATAATAATATAATAATAATAATAAATAATAATAAATAATAAATAATAATATAATTAATAATATAATAATATAATAATAATTAATAATAATAATAAATAATATAATAATAATAATATAATAATAATAATAAATAAATAATAATAATAATATAATTATAATGATAATAATGATAAATAATAAATAATGATAATAAAATAACAATAATAAAATAAAATAGATAATAATAATAATAATAATAATAAAATGATAATATATATTTTACAATATATATGAAAATAATATATATTATTTTAAGTAAATGTAGTTTATTAACAAACAACTGATGATTTTAAACATTTATTAATTTAAACAAACATTGTAAAAGTATTATTTTTTGTGTGTGTATATTAAAGTTGAAGGCGTATGATGTAACGTTTATAGTCGTAGAGAATGGACTCAACGACCCGAGTTCAAAACCTGGACTATGTAGTTTGCGTTTCACATAGCTAATACCCTTGGGAAAGGTAAGTATCCAAATATACTCCTTCTAGCTATTGGTAAATATTAGAAAAGACTGAGTCTTCATGTCCAACCTTGTTTAGGCAACCATTCTAGGAGAAGGAAAACTAAATAAAATCCCGTTAAACTTCGATTAAGTACTTGACCTGGTGTCATATCCTTCTCGTAAGGTTATCAGTCATATTTCTCCACTTTATTGCACAGACCAATGCTGTGCTACTAATGCGCTGAGTTGGCGAGTGCCACTTATGCAGGGTATCTAACATTTTGCAATATATTTCCGAACCCAAATGTGATTTTTAAACCAAATTATCACTTGGTTTCAAAATCGCACAGACGAGAAACTGTCAGTTACCAAGCGCCGTTGTCTTTATGTCTACGCTACCCTAGCATGGAAATACATGCTCTATCAATGATATTGAGCACTCTTTTCCTATAAATATAGCAAACTATATATATATATATATATATATATATATATATATATATATATATATATATAGAGAGAGAGAGAGAGAGAGAGAGAGAGAGAGAGAGAGAGAGGTGGAGGGGGCGTGGTGTAATGGTTAGAGTCGTAGGAAATGGATTCGTCGACTTGAGTTCAAATCCTGGACGTAGCTGTTTATATTTCACATAGTGCTAATACCCTGAGGAAAGGTATGCATACAACTACTCTCCCTCCAGCTGTGTGTAAATAATAGGGCAGACTGGGCTTTTAAACGTTGGCTAGGTCACCAGTCTAGGGAAAAAGAAAACTCTGAATTCAAACCTGTTAAACTCCGCTTAAGGAATTGAACTTGTGTGTCTCAGCCTGCTCGTGTAGAGGGGTTGATATATATATATATATATATATATATATATATATATATATATAGAGAGAGAGAGAGAGAGAGAGAGAGAGAGAGAGAGAGAGAGAGAGAGAGAGAGAGAGAGGCAGATAATATCAGATTAACATAAAATGAATGGATGTATGATATACGAGGATAATCGCAAAAATAAGGTCTACAAAGCACATGGGGACACAGGGAAACTGTTCATGTTGTTATTGGCAACGCTGTTGCATTTGTTGTGTAGTCCGGGGCTTCGTATTTTCTTGGCAGTCTGCTAAGTGTAAAATACGCACAGTTATTCGGTTTTAGTGAAAAGGAGATAGACACCCTCGCTGTCTGGCTGATACCGATTTTACCCAATCCCGACGATTTTTTTTTTTACTTAGAACGCAAAAGGAATTCAAACGATTAAAATTCATCCCCAATTAACGGAAGTGCATGGATATCAAAAACGTCCGCAAGTGTTGTGGGGAGTTTGCAACGACGATGAGGTTGAACCAAAACTGAATTATAAGTTAAGTTAAATGTCCTAGGTATTACGTTAAACTGCATCTAGTAGTGAGGTTCCAATTCTGGAGCTTTGGGGAGTGAAGAGCACCTCTTCATTGCCATTACTCCCAGGTCCACCCTGACCCGGAGTGGTAGTACTTGTTTGGGTGACATCTCTGTGTTAAATAGATTAACGAATGAAACTAAAAATCTGTTTAAAAACTATTATCGTCATTGGTATTGAATAACCCAACAAGGGATGAAATGCCGTTAAATCCAACCAAGTTAGATAGAAGTAATAAAGAGAAGAGGACAGCTTCTTCTTTTCTTTTTCTTGGGTCTAGGAAGCAACATAAATCTAGAACGGAAATGTTTGAATTTTATTTAACAAAAAAAAAAAAAAAAAAAAAAAAAAAAAGGCCAGACTTATGCCAGTTAGAGTAGAATGCACAAGAGCCGTGACCATTTTTAGAGCTGACGAGGCTGCCATCATTCAAACCGTACAGAGAGACAGTACGTGAGTTTTCATTTCCGTTCCTCTCTGGTCGCCTCATAATGTTTCTCCTACTCCCTCTCCACCCATAAAATGTTACAGACATTTCCAAGTGTTTTACTGTCTTCGCTAAAACTCCTGGTTTATTGCTGTGTTTTAAATTCTTCCCGAAAACCTGTCTGGGAATAAATGAAAAGAGAATAGTGGCGAATCATGAAGAACAAGAAGGAGAGCAAGGAGCAGAGCAAGGAGGAGAGCTGACAGCATGGGATGAACACGGGCGCAAGGGAAAACATTAAATGATAAAGGAAAACAAATTATTCATGTGTCGGCACCAAAAGCCAAAGACCGATGACACAACAAAGAAAATATATAATTCAATTATTTGGTTTGGTTTGGTTTGTTTTTGTTTAACGACATACCAACCTTGTGGGTTATTTAATTCAAAACATTTTTCTAACTGTGCTACTAATGCGCTGAGTTGGCGAGTGCCACTTACGCAGGGTATGTAACTTCTTTTTGTATATTTACGAACCCAAATACGATTTTCAAACCAAGTTGTCACTTGGTTTCAAAATCACACAGGCGAGAAACTGTCAGTTACCAAGCGCCTGTTGTCTTTATGTCTACGCCACACTAGCATAGAAATACATGCTCTATCAATGATATTGAACACTCTTTCCATAAAAATATAGCAACAATATATATATATATATGTGTGTGTGTGTGTGTGTGTGTGTGAAAAAGAATGACTTACCGGTGAAATTGGTCTCAACATTTAGTTGATGCGAGTTTTAACAAGATAAGTCAGCGTTATAACAAATATACTGTGATCAATACGTAAGTAGAGCGGATTTATTATCATAGTGTGTACAGAAATAACCTACTCGAGTTTCACCATAAGGATCTTCGGGGTTAAATCCACTGAATTAATCAAGATATTGATTAATTACAGCTAACTACAGTTCATAAGTACACCATGAACTCCTGCAGTTAACAGTAATTAATCAATATCTTTATTAATTCAGTGGATTTAACCCCGAAGATCCTTATGGTGAAACTCGAGTGGACTATTTCTGTACACACTATGAGATATATATAATATATATATATATATATATATATATATACAGACGGACAAAGACAAGATAGATGCGTGTGGTGTAATGATTTGTATGAGAATAATTTGTAGGTAGATATTTAGTTTTTAAACGAATTGTCTGAATAACAGTTGGCAATCAATTTTGTTTTGCAAGTGTATTTTAGTAGAACCCATTTTTTAATCTATTTGACACATAGATGTGACCCCAACAGGTAATGCCACATCGAGTCAGAGTGGACCTGGGAGTACTGGCAATGTAGGGTTATACACACTCCTCAGAGCTCCAGAAATGGAACCTCACCACTAGATGCGGTTTAACGTCATACCCAGGACACGGCGACCACTTAGCTACCGCTTTCTAGCATAGATATTATAAAAAGGGTTGGGATTAGTATTATCTGCGTTATTCGGACTATTGTCCTCATCTTCATTGTTATTTGTACAACGTTTCGGCCGATATACCCTCCGGCCTTCTTCAGGTATTTCTTGTAGTTCCGTGATGGCTCCCGAATACGACAAGAAAGTTCGAAAAGAAGGTTCCCGAGTCCGAAAAAAAAGGTTCCCGAGTCCGAGAACGTTCCCCGGTTCAAAAAGGTTGGGAGTTTGTCATGAGGGCAATACTATAGGTCCTAGGGCTGGACGTGACCAGCGAATTAATTGGAAGGGGACTCTCCGGTGGCTTGTCTAGTCTGTGTGACCAAAGTGGAGTGCTGCATGTCCTGCACTGCTCAGCCACCAAGATTCTGTCCTTAAGCATCACAGATTGCAACCCATGACCAACCGGTGGTCCAATTAGGAGGATTTATCCTGGAACCCTGGTGGCTGACCTGTCCATGACATGCAACACTCGACTTAGGACCTAACTTAGGCTAGACGGGCGATCGGAGTAGCCCCTTCTGATCAAAGCGACTGGTCATGTCGAGCCCTAGCACTTATGATTGTCCCAACCCTATTGCCTTTATGGCAAGCCCCAACCTTTTGTCATATATGAACTAGAGGGCGGTGGCTGAGTGTCTTTATGTCCTGGGTATGACGTTAAGTTCTATCAGATAGGGAAGTTCCAATTCTGGACATCTGGAGAATGTTGAGTACCCCTTCATGGCCATTATTCCTAGGTCCACTCTGACTCGGAGTGGTAGTATCTATTAGGGTATCATCTATGGGCTAAATAGAAAACATTGAGTTAAAAATGTGTTAAAAATGAATTTAAAAAATTGAATACCAGCAAAAATGAATAAAACAAAAAAAGTCTTCGGCATAGAATAACCCAAGATGAAAAAATATGCCATAAAATCCAACCAACCAACCAACCAACCAAAAATTTTATTCTTTACGGAGGGATAAAATCAGTGAATTCTAAGCCACGCCAATGAGATTAATGATTAAATAAATTCACATTTCTTTCGAGGGGAAATGACGATAAGGACTCTAGAGAAAACAAGTTTCAGTTAATTTCTCTGAATGTTTGAGATGAGGCTTGAAGATTAATATTATCTGCATTATTCGGACTATTGTCCCCATCTTCATTGCTATTTTGTACAACGTTTTCGGCCGATATACCCTCCGGCCTTCTTCGGGTATTTCTTGTCGGACTCGGGAACCTTCTCGGACTCCCGAATACGACAAGAAAGTTCCCGAGTTCGAAAAGAAGGTTCCCGAGTCCGAGAAGGTTCCCGAGTCCGACAAGAAATACCTGAAGAAGGCTGGAGGGCATATCGGCCGAAACGTTGTACAAGTAACAATGAAGATGGGGACAATAGTCCGAATACCGCAGATAATACTAGAATAAAGATATGTAGCATTTACTTAACAGTAAAGTCGTCAGGGTGGCCTAAAGTCGGTATCAGCCTATCAGCAAGGGAGTCTATACCCTTATCACTATACTGATATAATTTGGACAATTTTCCTGGGCACTTATGACAAACCCCCAACCCTTTTTATCATATATGAGCTAGAAGGCGGTGTCTGATGGGTTTAATGCCCTGACTATCACGATGGTGAATTTTCAATTCTGGAGCTCTGGGGAATCTGGAGTTCCCCTTCATCGTTAATACTCCCTGGTACACTCTGATCTGGAGTGGTAATATCAGTTAGGGTCCCATCTATGGGTTATATAGAAAAGATGATTGAGTTAAAAATGTGTTTAAAAATTGAGTATCATCAAGAATGAATAAAACAAAACGTCTTCAGCATAAAATAACCCAACATGGGTTAACATGCCGTAAAATCCAACCACCTACAAGTTTAAGTTAACAATAATTTTGGTATGAAATAAAGACCCATGTAGGGATTAAGAATCAAAAAATGAAAAACAAACGTTATCTGCTAGTTGTATAGAAAACAACCCGATATTATAATTTGGAGTATTTTCCTGGGCGTTTCACGATCTGAAGTGAACATGAGACGATTAATCAATAAATATAGGGTTCAGCTAATCGGTCTTATCAACAAAAGAAACAGAGGAACGAAGTGCAGAAAGGGCGACGAAAGGAGGTAAAGGTCGGGGGGGGGGTGAGAAGAAGAAGAAGAAGAAGAGGAGGAGGAGGAGGGGGAGGAAAATAAACAATAACACGTGGGAGTTAATTACACGCCGTAGTCGGCCGATTATCGTACGGCACAATTGCTCTTTTTATTAAAATGGCGGCCAATTGATCGCTACTCATTGTCGTTGTCAACATCTTGTTTTCTTGTTAGCCACCCCCTGTCTCTGTCTCCGTTTTCTCTCCCTTCTCTCTCTCTCTCTCTCTCATACACACACACACACACTCTCTCACTCTCACTCTCTCATACACACACACTCTCTCTCTTTCTCTCTCTCTCTCTCTGTCTATCTGTACCCCCCCTCTCTCTCTCTCACTCTGTGTTTCTCTCTCTCTCTGTCTCTCTCTTTCTCCTCCCCCTCTCTCTCCTCCTCTCTCTCTCTCTCTCTCACACACACACACTCTCTGTGTTTCTTTCTCTCTCTTTCTCTCCCTCCTCTCTCTCTTCTCCCTACTCTCTCTCTCTCTCTCCCTATCTCCTCCCCTATTCTCTCTCTCTCACGCACACACACTCTCTCTCTCTCACTCTCTGTGTTTCTCTCTCTCTCTGTCTCTCTCTTTCTCTTCCTCCCCTCTCTCTCACTCTCTCTCCCCCCTCTCTCTCTCTCTTTCGATTAGTCAATTTCTTTCGCATGACTTTTGATACCCCCCCTCTTTCCTTTGTTTATTTGATTTGTCTTTCGTAGTTCCCTTTTTTATTTATTTATCAATTTTACTCTTTGAGTCTTTCATCCGTTACAATTTGATTTGGACTTTTCGTTTCCGTATTTCTTTTCTTTGATATTTACATCCACGGCTTTCTTTCTTTCTTTCTTCTATATAATATCTCCTTTCTTTCTTTCTATTTATTTCTACTTCTCTCATTTTTGATAGTTTAATAGTCTGTTAGTAAATAATTATTTGAGATTTGGTTTTATAAAGTAGTTGTTTGGTTCGTTGGATTTTACGGCATGTCAACCCTTGTTGGGTTATTTTATGCCAAAGACATTTTATTTTACTCATTCTTTATAGGTATTTAAAAAAATTAAACTCAATTTTTAAAAATGAATTTTACCATTTAACCTATAGATGGGACTCTAACAGGTACTACTACGGGTCAGTGGACCTTGGAGCAATAGTGATGAAGGGATACTCCACAATCCCCGGAGCTCCAGAATTGGAACCTCACCATTAGAAGCAGTTTAAAATCATACCCAGAACACTAAAACCCTCAGCAACTGCATATATGATAAAAAGGGTTGGGGTTTGTCATAAGGGCAATAGGGTCGGGACAATTATATAGATGCTAGGGTTTGACGTAACCAGCCGATTGATCGGAGGGGCCTCTCCCACTGCCCGTCTAGCCTAAATAAAGACAAAAGTGGAGTGTTGCATGTCATGGACTTTACCTCTCTGCAGCGGTGCAGTCGGTGTATTCTACAGCCTCAGCCGACAGGGTGGTTATATACTGGTAGAAATAATCTTTATCTGTTTTCAATATGTATCAATATAGGGTTGGTTTAGCTCAGTCGGTAGAGCGTTCGACTAGAAATCACAAGGTTCCTGGTTCGATACCAGACCTCGCCAACTCAGCGTTTGAGTAGCACAGGGATCTGTGCGGTAAAGTGAGGAGCTGATGGTAGGTGTGTCGCTTTACCTAAGACGCTAAAATAATCTCCTCGATCTAGCGCTAGTGAAAAGGGGATAGACTCCATCACTGTCTGGCTGATACCGATATTAGGCCACCCCGACGACTAAAAAAAATATTGTTATAAATTATTTTATGTTAAATTTGTCATAAACTTCATGAGTATTGATTAACTGTTGTAAATAATGTTCATTTACTCAATGTGTATCAATATATTAGCAGACATTTAAGAGTTTTATGTTAGATCTTTCATTGCCAATATCTGTAGCATTAAATTGATAGGAATAATTTTCATTAACTTGCAAAGTTAGACACATGTGCAACGGATATAGGGGTTGAGTCAGTACAGTTCTAAGTGACAATAATCTGTAGGTTGCAGGTTCAATTCTGGCCATAGACGATAACATAGAATACTTAACGTAGCTTAACACCCGTACACGGTCATGGTTAGAAGAATAAGAACAGTCTACCGCGATGGATTGAATAAAGGGTTCGGTTCGAAGTTTCTGTGAAGACTCCTAAATTCGACTAGAAATACAGTTCTAAGTGACAATCATCTGTAGGTTGCAGGTTTAATTCCTGACCACGGGAGATACTAAGCTATCATCTATGACAGGTTTCTGTATGCTGCGGAAGACCAACCAGGAGCGATGATCTCTAAGGACAGCTGGACCGCGGACACACGCCATGGGAGTGCATAGTGACAGCGTGACCTGATGATGATGAAAAAAAAAAAGCTTTTAAAAGAATCAGTATTACATTGGTAGAACTAATACAAACTGATATTGTTCAGTTGGACACACGGCGCAACAGATATAGGGGTTGAGTTGATACATTTCTAAGTGATAGTCATCTGTAGGTTGCAGGTTCAATCCTGACCACGGGCGATACTAAGTTATCAGCTATGTCAGGATTCTGGATGTCGCGCTGAAGACCTACCAGGAACGATGACCTATATGGGCGGCTGGAGCGCGCGCGAGAGTCATGGAAGTGCGTATTGATAGCACGACCTGATGATGATGATTAGTATTAAATGAAAATTCAAAAATTAAATGACTGTACTGGACGTTATCAGTATTATTTTAAACGGTCATCAGTTTATTTTAAAGTAATTGTCCGCATCAGTTATTTGCTATTGTTGTGCGACAACTTTCTTTCTTTCTCTCAATGACTGTGATGTCGATGAGATGTAGTTGGGTCTTGTTACGGTTAACTGACACCCGTGTGTCAACACATTGTCTTGTCACAATGGGAAAAAAAATAGTTAGCGGAAGTAGATCAGATGAATCGAGGGTTGTGCACGAGCAACGAAGAAGAAGAAGGGAAGAAGAAGGGAAGTAAGAAGAAGAAAAAGGGAAAGAAGAAGAAGAAGAAGAAGAAGAATGGAAATAATAATAATAATAATAATAATAATAATAATAATAATAAGAAGAAGAAGAAGAAGAAGAAAGAAGAAGAAGAAGAAGAAGAAGAAGAAGAAGAAGAAGAAGAAGAAGAAGAAGAAGAAGAAAGAAGAAGAAGGGAAGAAGAAGAAGAAGAAGAAGAAGGGAAAAAGAAGAAGAAGAAGAAGAAGAAGGGAAATAAGAAGAAGAAGAAGAAGAAGAAGGGAAATAAGAAGAAGAAGAAGAAGAAGAAGAAGAAGAAGAAAGAAGGGAAATAAGAAGAAGAAGAAGAAGAAGAAGGGAAATAAGAAGAAGAAGAAGAAGAAGAAGAAGAAGAAGGGAAGTAAAAAGAGTAAGGTGTGAAAGAGGTATTACTCAAAAAATATAACAAAAATTTTTTGTTTAATAAAGTGCCGATGTTTTGAAGATTTGGTAAGCGTTAATGCAGAAAGAGAAACTCAGGGAAGGAAAATTGTATTAGAACAAATGAAAGAAAGAGAGGAAAGAAAGAAAAATATAAACTGTATAAATAACATTAGGAGCAAGAAAAGAAAGAAGGAACGAATGAAGGAAAGAAGAGAGGGTAGGAAGACAGAAGTAAAAAAAGAAAAAATAATGAAATGAGATTCGAAGAAAGAAAGAAAGAAAGAAAGAAAGAAAGAAAGAAATGGAATATCAAAGTCAGGGATTGAGGAAAGAAAGGAAAAAGAAATCTGTGACAAAAAAAAAAGAAAAGAAAAGAAAAAGAAAAAGAGAAAGAAAGAAAGAAAGAAAGAAATGAAATATCAAAGTCAGGGATTGAGAAAAAGAAAGGAAAAAGAAATCTGTGACAAAAAAAAGAAGAAAAAAAAGAAAAAGAGAAAGAAAGAAAGAAAGAAATGAAATATCAAAGTCAGGGATTGAGAAAAAGAAAGGAAAAAGAAATCTGTGACAAAAAAAAGAAAGAAAAAAAAAGAAAAAAGAGAAAGAAAGAAAGAAAGAAAGAATGGAATATCAAAGTCAGGGATTGAAGGAAAGGAAAGGAAAAAGAAACTCGGTGACAAAAACAAAAAAAGAAAAGAAAAAAAGAAAAGAGAAAGAAAAAGAAAGAACTGGAAGAAAAAATTGGATATTGAAGAGAAAGAAAGGAAAAGAAATCGGTGACAAAACAGAAAAAACAGAAAAGAAAGAAAGAAAGAAAAAAGAAAGAAAGAAAGAAAAGAGTTGAAATATCAAATTCAGGGATTGAAGAGAAAGAAAGGAAAAAGAAATCTGTGACAAAAACTTAGAAAAAAAAAGAAAAAGAAAAAGAGAAAGAAAGAACTGGAAGATGAAAATGGGAGATGAAAAGAAAGAAAGGAAAAAGAATTTGGAGGCAGAAAGTAAAAAAGAAAACTAGTCTATTATTATAAAGACTGAAAAACAAAACTCGAAAAAAAAAAAAAGGACCGGAAATGTCGAAAACTCGAAAAGAAAGAAAAGCAAAAGATTAATGAATGATTACATCAACATTAGTTGATTAGATTGGATCATTGATAGAGGATTTCTTTAAATGCTCAAAATGATATTAACCTTTCATTCCGCTTTTCATTTCTCTTTCTTTCTTTCCCTTCTTTTTGTCAATCTTCTTTATTATTCCCCTTTTCTGAAACCCGACACAACATTAACGCTACCAACAATAACACGAAATATTACAAAAGCGAAAGTGAAAGTGAAAGTACTTTTGTCACTGGTTCCGCCATTTTACCGAATCCGGGTCATTCTCATTAATATTTTAAAATGCATGAAAAAAAGAAAAGAACTTCCTTTGATTCTTCAAGTAATAACTTAATTGTTGTATTTCATACTGTAAACATACGAAAGCGTTGGAGGCGCTCGTGACGTAATGGTTATTGTCTTAAGAGGTGAAATTGGTTACCCACATACCCCTGGGCAACGAAAAATTGCTTACCTGGCTTTGAGCCCTGAGTCCAGTTGCTTCGCCTTCTGAACCGGTAAGATATAAAATTAATCACATGATCCCAGGTATCTGTACACCCAGGCAGCACCTGCCCAACGTCTAGAATATTAGGAGGTAATTTCATATCAAATCATCCAGGACATGTCACCCATCCCTTTTAATTTTTCTGAAATTTTATTTTGAGAGAAAAAAAAAACTATTTTTTTAAACAAATAATGTTCAATATAATGTGAAATAATAATAGAAAAAAATTAGTCATAGATGCAGTGCCACATCGGGATATTGATCTTGCTATGAAAAAATTAGAAATCATCAATAACTTAAAATTGGTTGACTTTAAGACTTTTCTTATAGTATTTGAGGGGGAATAAAATGCTTTTAAAAAACAATTTTTAGTATTGGGGAAGCTATAGAATTCATTTTATAGACAAGAATAGATTACAAAAAGTCACTATTTTTCGCGTACCCCACCAAACTACGAGAGGTAAAAATCGATATAAATTCGCCAATTTCTGGAATTGGGAGCTCAAATTTTGGGATTGTCTCACTTCAACATGGTTCACACCTTGACAAAATTTCAGAAAAATTAAAAGGGTGGGTGACAATTTTACTTTTTCCTGGGTGATTTGACATGAAATTACCCTAGGGCGTTATTTTTTTTATGGCAGGAGGCTGGAACGGATTAATGGCATTTCAGTTCATTTCAATGGGGAAATTAATTTGATATACGCGGAAATTGAGTTGTGAATAAATGTATAAATTAAACTTGTAAGTTATGGTACCACATGAATCGCTACAAGTCTACGAAAATAGTGTACCCCGCCCTGTCGTCTGGGGCGTTAGAATACACCGACTGTACCTCTGCAGAGGGGTAAGACTCTCCCAATTGGGCCACTTGTTGGCCGTGGGTGGCGACCCATGATGCTTAAGGATAGAACCCAGGTGGTTGAGCAGTCCATGACTTGCAATACTCCACTTTGGCCCTTTCTTCGGCTAGACGTGCGGTCGGAGAGGCCCCCTCCGATCAATCGACTGTTTGCGTCAAGCCTTAGCACCTATATGATTTTCCCAACCCTATTGCCGTTATGGCAAGCCCCAACCCCTTTTTATCATATGGGTACTAGAAGGCGGTGGTTGGAGGTCTACATGTCCTGGGAATGACGTTAAACTATCTGATGGCGAGGTTCTAGTTCTGGAGGTTTGGGGAATGTGGAGCACCCCTTCATCACCATTGCTCCCTGGTCCACTCTGGCCCGAAGTGGTAGAACCTGTTAGGGTCCCATCTATGGGTTGAATAGAAAAAAGTATTTATAAAAAAAAAATTGTGTATCATTAAGAATTAATTTATTTCAAAATTTTATCGGCATTAAATGACCCACTGAGGTTGATATGTCGTAAAACAAACCAAACCAAACCAAACCAAATAGTGTCCCGATCCTCAACATCTGGTACTGGGCCGCGAAACATCTGCTGCCGATCTGTGGCAGGACAAGCGATTTCCTAAGAATGAAGATAAGAAAGAAGCGGTGCACCAGTGGTTGCACGACCAATCGAAAACTTTCTTCTTGGGGGGGGGGGAATACGTAAGCTTGTGAACCACTACGTGAGATGCTATCAGCTTCGGTCTAGGATTTAAACTCGGTTCGCCGAGTCCATTTTAAACGACGCTAACCATTACACCACGCGATTCCATTTCTGTGGTATATACTGTACATATTAAATTATATTTTATAATAATCGAGATTATGTAACTGTTTGTCTGTAACCGAAACTATGTCATCACTAACGCCACGATATCATTGATTATTTAAGTTATATTCTCAATGATTATGAAACAGTCATTATTTAATTTTGATTAGCCTCTTATTTATTAACAATGTCTCTATTAATGTCTAACTTAGTTAGATTTGCCGCAAAACTACCAATATTCTTAATGCATTTAAAATCCTAAAATATGTGTTATACATTTCTAAGAAATAAAAAAATTACATAGTATATAATGGAATAATTTGCATAATGATTTTAACAACACTGGGTTTAATAAATAATTATTTGCTGTTACTGATTTTAAATACTATTATGTTATTCTCAAAAGCAATCCTATATAAAAATAAGTTTAGTATTTTTATATTCGTTCTTATTTAGTTTCGTTAGTCTTTCTAATTCAATATAATATTTTGTTAGTATTATCTGCATTATTCGGACTATTGTCCCCATCTTCATTGTTATTTGTACAACGTTTCGGCCGATATACCCTCCGGACTTCTTCAGGTATTTCTTCTCGGACCTTCTCAGACTCTGTTTTCTTTTCGAACTCGGGAACTTTCTTGTCGTATTCGGGAGCCAAAGTTCCCGAGTTCAAAAAGAAGGTTCCCGAGTCCAACAAGAAATACCTGTAGAAGGCCGGAGGGTATATCGGCCGAAACGTTGTACAAATAACAATGAAGATGGGGACAATAGTCCGAATAACGCAGATAATACTAATCTTCAAGCCTCATCTCAAACATTCAGAGAAATAATATTTTGTTACATTAAAACTTAAATACTTACGCTCAGGGCGCACATACTTTTGCTAGTCTGAGTAAATGTTTTATTCTTAAAATGTTCATTAGACACGTGTGTGTGTGTGTGTGTGTGTTTCCGCGTGCCATTGTAAACTTTGATGAAATTAGATTAGACGGCTGTTGAATTTTCAGACTCCACTGAGTGCAGTTCAACCATTATCTCTCACAGAGACCATTGTTTTGACAAAGTTGTCATCACGATTCAAATTCTTCATTGTAAGAAAAACAGCGGGAATTGGCGCTTGGCACTAATTGGTGGCGGCAAATGCCAACTTACTTTCGATTCGACATATGTAAATGGTGATTTGGATTGGACTACGTACATTTAGGAAAAGGGATTCTACTAGCAGGACCTGTGGATATAAAAAGTCGTCGGGGCGGCCTAAAGTCGGTATCAGCCAGTAAGCGAGGGTGTCTATCCCCTTTTCAATAGCGCTAGACCAAGGAGATTGTTTTGGCGTCTGAGGTGGAGCGCCACACCTACCATCAGTTCCTTACTTTACCGCAAAGATCTCCGTGCTACTCATACGCTGAGTTGGCGATGACCGGTATCGAACTAGTAGTAGTTTCTAGCCGAACGCTCTACCGACTGAGCTAACCCGGCCACTTAAGTATAATAATTCAATGGTTACAACGTTGGATGTTTACTTAAGAACTATTGCCAAATAGTTCAATATGTAAAAAATATATTAATCTTGATTTAACTCTCTCTCTCTCTCTCTCTCTCTCTCTCTCTCTCTCTACTTTTTTCTTTCTTTCCTTCTTTTTATTTTTTCATTGTGTTCGATAGAAAGAGATTAGCGTTATCGCACCCTCACGTTCACTCCCTCTCTTTATCCTTCCTCTACTCTCTTTCTTACTCTTTTTCTTACTTTCGTATATTTCTTCTGTGTAGCATCTACTTTTTCTCTCCTTTCTTTCTTTATAATAAAAATGGAATGGTCTATTATTGAGCTGAGGTGACGACACTCCTATGAAATAAGTAGTCGGGGATAAGCAACAGGGGATAATCAGGAATTTACATTTTTGGATTTCATTTTGGACGATTTGGACGTTCTCATTTTTATCCAGGGGGTGTAGCAAGAGGATAAGCATCCCACATTTCATATGGTATATCCTAGGTATACCCACAAATCTGCTGCTAAAGTCAGCTAATGTTTTTTTTAAAAACGAATTAAAATTAATTAAATCGATTATTTAAGGTCAAACTTTTGTCTAAATCGATAAGTAGTAACATAATGACCATCATAAAAAAAAGCAAAATAATATTACACATTTAATTCATTTTTAATACATTCAAAACGATCTTTTCGGTCAATTTCGATCGCGTTCGGCCATAAACGCTCTTTATAAATGGCGTGTTTACAAAATTCATGTAACATTAGCGATTTTTTTTTTAAATTACCAAAAATCAGGGAATTATCCGATTTTAATGAAATTTTCAGTACATATTTATTAATTAATAAATTTTATAATGCATGAGTTATTTTATTTCAAAACTTTAATCAAGTATTTTTGCTTTGAAAAATTAATATATAAAATTCATTTAAAATATGAAAATCCTGATGTTAAGTTTAAAATGTTATATTTTTAGATTCTAGAAATAAATATCTATTTAATGCAAACCTTATTTTAGGTGCATAAAGTAATAAGTTTCGAAGAAAAACTCTATTGAAAATTTAGCCCCCCCCCCCTATTTTTAAGTAGAAAAGATATCGATGTATAATTTTTTTTCTTTTACAAGATAATACCCAATTAAATGATTATCGAAATGAGTAAAAAAGAAATCTCCCCAAAAAATCTTTTTATTTTTTTTTACTTTTCATTTTCCGATTTTCGGTACTTATTTTCTCATAGAAAATCGCCCTTAATTTTTTTTTGTAATCACAACTTCGGTCTTTTATCTATTTATTTCTTCTGTAATAAGTACCAAACACTGACCAACTCGCCAAAATGTTACGCCCCCAAAATAAGGTGGGGTCAAATTAACTGAACTGAAAAAAATTAGAAAGTTTTGAAATAAAATAAATAATGCATTATAAAGAACATTCATTGATAAATAAACACTGACAATTTTATTAAAATCCGATAATTCCCTGATTTTTGGTAAATTATTTTCTATAGGGGGGGGCTAAATTCATTTTGTCAAAAACCGATTTTAGGTCAATTTTGTGTATACCTAGTAGGTATTTGTCTCATACCCCACTTGTATGGACTGGGCACAAGGCCTCGTTTTAACGTGGACCCACCCACGAGCCGGAGCTCATGGGTGGGAAAGAATAAAAATTGCGTCGATCCCCTCGGCATTCCCCCTCAATGGGGGCGCCTCAGGCGCTGGCAATAAACCCAGCCCTGTCCCTAAGGGGGCAGGTATTGCCTGGGGGGATGGCCCCCTGGGATCGACGCTAATAATTGTACTTTAACCCGGTCCAGTGTCCGAAGCACACTGGACTCCCAGCCGAGGCCGGCTATAGAAGGCAAGGGTCAAAGCATAGAATCTGGAACGGATACTACACTTTAATCCTCCCTTCGAAATAAGGTAAGGATATCTGTCTCATACCCCACTTGTATGGACTGGGCACAAGGCCTCGTTTTAACGTGGGCCCACCCACAAACCGAAGCTCATGGGTGGGAAAGAACAAAAATTGCGTCGATCCCGTCAGCATTCCCCCTCAAGGGGCGCCTCAGGCGCTGGCAATAAACCCAACCCTGCCCACAAAGGGGCAGGTATTGCCTGGGGGGATGGCCCCCTGGGATCGACGCTATTATTATAACATCACCGGTCCAGCGGCCGAAGCTCGCCGGACCCCCAGTCGAAACTGGGTGAAAGGTAAGTATGTCTGTGTGTGAGTGTCTGTCTCTGAGTGTATGTGTCTTTGAGTGTGTGAGTTATGGCTCATTTTTCTCAGTTATGTTTTGTACGTATTCATTTTGAGAATTGTCTGTACCTCCCGTATAAAGCAACAAACTACATTTCTGTTTAGTGCAACGTCCACGTGACCCCCCCCCCCCCAGCCTGTTAACTAATAATTACACCTATTGAATAGTCCTTGTCAAAAAAAAAAAAAATGAATTAAAAATATTCAAAAAGTAAAAAGGGTAGAGAGGGTAGGGTAAGACCAACGAATCACTTAGAATTTGGGGGGAACGTATGATGGTTGGGGTGGAGGGGGCGAGACATTGAAAATGGGATCAGGACCTTAAACAAAACAAAACAAAATTAGATTTGTGTTCAGTCAAAAAAATAAAATAAAATGAATAAAATGAAGGAAAAAAATGAACTACTTAAAAATCCATCGAGAAATTGACTTACTCACTTGTATTGTTTATTCTTCAACCCGGAAGTGTCGTCACTTCCTGTCTCAGCGAGTCTCTTCATTCATTGTGACTTCCGAGTGGGACGACACTCCTTTCCGCTTTCTGTAAAAATGTCAAAATTTTCAAATTGACGACGAGTTTTATTCATTCTATTTCCGCACCCACCCCCATCCTTTTCTCTCCTGACAATCTTCTTCTTCTTCTTCTTCTCTCTCTCTCACTCTCTCTCTCTCTTTCTCTTTCTTCTATATATGTACCTATCTTACTCTCGGATCATTCATCCTCCTTCTCCTCCCCTTCACCTTATTTTTTCCTTTTTTCTTCTACACCCTCTCTTTTTCAACTCTCTCTCTTCATATATCTATCATATACTCTCTCTTTTTTTGCTCATCTCTCTGTCTCTCTGTCTCTCTGTCTGTCTGTCTGTCTGTCTCTCTCTCTCTCTCTCTCTCTCTCTCTCTCTCTATTATATATATATGTATCATCTATCTTATTTCGGTTTATTCCTTCTTTTTTTCTCACAGATTCACTTTCTCTTCTTTCTCTCTCTATTCCACTCCTACTCCTTCTTCTCTTCTTCTTCTTCTTCTCTTCACATCTCTTTCTTTTTCCCTATTTCTTCTTTCTCTCTCTCTCTCTCTATATATATATATATATATATATATCATTTTTCTTCCTTTCCTTATTTCTCTATATTTATATATCTATCTTATTTTCGATGTATTCCTTCTTTTGCTTATCTCTCTCTCTCTCTCTCTCTCTCTCTCTCTCTTCTCTCTCTTCTCTCTCTCTCTCTCTCTCTCTTCTCTTTCTCTGTCTCTCACTCTCACTCTCTGTCTGTCTCTCTCTCTCTCTCTCTGTCTCTCTTTCTGTCTCTCTCAGCTTGTCTGTCTCTGTCTCTGTGTCTGTCTCTCTCAGTCTGTCTGTCTCTCTGTCTGTCTCTGTCTCTGTCTCTCTCTCTCCCACCCAACTTTTTTACACCCCAGCATTTCCACCATTTCCTTTTTCATTCCATCTTTCTTTCGTCTCCTTCCTTCTCTCTTTACCATTCTTTCTTTCTCCTTCCCTTTTCGTTTTAAGTTAATTTATTGAATTTATATTTCTGTAATGCAGAAAGATTATAGTGGATTAAAAGATTATATCATTTTTTGAAACTTAAAAAAAAAAAAAAAAAAAAAAAAAAAACAATTGATGACTGACGAGAAATATGAAAATGTAATAATAACTACTTAAATTAATTAGAGATTGCAACTGTGAAAGGAAGACCGAAGAACAGTCAGGCCGGCCTTTTCCTTCCTTCAATTGATTTCTCATTTCATTCTTATTAAGATTAATTAGTTTTTATAATTTTATATGATTCATCTACTTAGCTCAATCGTTGTAACGTTGGACTGTAGCAGCGTGAGTTTGTGTTTTTCATCTTAAGAATGATGGTTGGATGGTTGGTTTTTACGGCATGCCAAAACCATTGGGTTACTTCATGCCGAAGACGTTTTTGTTTCACTCATTCTTGGGGACTATTTTTTGTAACTTTTTAAACACAATTTTTTAAAATTCATTTTTTCTATTTAACCCGTAGATGGACCACAATAGTAGACCACTCCGGGTCAGAGTGAACCTAGGAGCAATGGTGATGAAGGGGTGCTCTACATTCCTCAGACCCCCAGAACTGGAACCTCACCATCAGATAGAGTTTAACGTCATTCCGAGGACATGAAGACCCTCAGCCACCGTCTTCTAGCAGCAATATGATAAAAAGGGTTCGGGATTGCCATAAGGGCAACAGGGTCGGGGCAATCATATAGGTGCTAGGGCTTGACGTGACCAGCCGATTGATCGGAGGGGGCCTCTCTGACCGCCTGTATTGTCTAAGTAAGGGTCTAAGTGGGGTGTTGCATGTCATGGACAGCTCAGCCACCACAATTCCATCCTTAAGCATCACGGGTCGCCACCCACGGCCCACAGGTGGCACCATTTGGGAGTGTCTTACCCCTCTGCAGAGGTGCAGTCGGTGTATTCTAAAGCTCCATCCGACAGGGATCTCCAGTGATGGTACTACCACTCCGGGTCAAGGTGGACCTAAGAGTAATGGCGGTACTCCACATTCCCCAGAGCTCCAGAATTAGAAACCACCATCTAGATAGTTTAACGTCATACCCAGGACATTAAGACCTTCAGCCACCGCCTTCCAGCATATATATATTTACCAACCCCTCCGCACGAGCAGGATGCGACACAAAGTCAATTTCTTAAGCGGAGTTTAACAGG
This sequence comes from Doryteuthis pealeii, assembly GCA_023376005.1. Lineage (NCBI taxonomy): Eukaryota > Metazoa > Mollusca > Cephalopoda > Myopsida > Loliginidae > Doryteuthis > Doryteuthis pealeii. The sequence goes on from CM042140.1 coordinate 8,495,700, forward strand.
TTTGAATTCAGAGTTTTCCTTCTCCTAGACCGGTTGCCTAACCAAGGTTAAAGAGCCCAGTCTGACCTACTATTTACCCATAGCTGGAAGGGAGAGTAGGATTCATACTTTTTCCAAGGGTATTAGCGCTAAGTGAAATGCAATTACCACGTCCAGGATTTAAACTCGGAGCGACGACTCCATTTCCCATGACTTTAACCAGTACACCACGTGCTTCCTAGCATATATATGATAAAAAGAGTTGGGGCTGCCATAAAGAAAATAGGGTGGGGGCAATTATATGGGTGCTAGAGTTTGACATGACCAGCCGATTGATCGGAGGGGACCGCTGCGACCACCCGTCTAGCCTAAGTAAGCGCCAAAGTTGATTGTTGCATGTCAGTGACTGCACAGCTATCTGGGTTCCATCCTTAAGCATCATGGGTCACCAATCACAGCCAACAGCTGGCCTCATTGGGGGGTACCTCTCTGCAGAGGCGCAGTTGATATATTCTAAAATCCCCAGTCGACAGGCTTTCTAGGATTGAAATCAGTTATATACTAGCTGAAGTACTTGACTACGTTGGTTGGCTGTTGTTTAACGGCATATAAACACTTGTGGTATATGTAATCCCCCTTTTTCTTATTTATCATCATCATCATCATGTCGCGCAGTTAGCAAAGATATCCATGACAATTTCTCGACAACCTTCCCTATCATTCATCGTCACAGGGAGGTCCTCTGTGCAGCATCCAGCATCCTTGCATAATTAACAGCTTTTATTTATTTTATCAATATTATTTGTTGTTTATTCAATGTATTGATGACTTTGGTAATTGTGACGTAAACAGTGACGGAGTTTTGGTTACAAATGAATAGAAACCGAATCTCCATTATTAATAGATGGATATTTCGGGATTAATATACCATCTTCAGGAGATCTCGGAGCCCATATATGGATGATCACGTCTATCCTTATCCATCCATATTCGTGTAGAGGTAATAACGTGTGCGTTTCTGTATTTGTTTTTAATGTTTCAATGTTTGAATATTCTAATGAGTACAGTATGACGCTGCACGTTAGAATGATAATACATTCAAACTGTAAAAATGAATACACGTTACTACATCCACACTAACATGGATTAATACGGAGAGACATGAACATCACTTTATGGGCTCCGAGGTCTTCTGAAGATGGGATATCAATCCCGAAATATTACGGAAACATCAAAATACAACTAAATGAACCGCATACTCGTTACCTTTTGTTCTTTATCATTGTGATAAGTTTTCAAAATCAATCTGTGAACCATATATATGGTGTCATTTTTGGTTGATTGGTTGGTTGGATTTTTACGGCATGTCAAACCTTGTTGGGTTATTTTATGCCGAATCAAAATTATTCACAGTTTAGACAGAATCCACTTTTCTGTGACTTCTTTACGTTTTAAATTTTTCGCTTCTAGATATAAACTGAATGTTTCTTAGTTTGCCTTTTCTGAAAGTATGATTTCCTTTTTTCTTTCTTTCCTTCTTTCCTTCTTTCATTTTTAGAGGATTGTTGAATTTTCCTTTTTTGTTCTTCTTTTCATTTTCTTCTTTATTTTAATTTTCCTTCTTTCTTTCTTTCTTTCTTTCTTTCATTTTTAAAGTATTGTTGAATTTTCCTTTTTTTTTTTCTTCTCTTCTTTTCTTTTCTTCTTTTCTTTTCATTTTAGAGAACTGTTGAATTTTTCTTTTTTTTTCGTCTTCTAATTCTATTCTTTATCTGAATTTTTCTTCTTTCCTTCTTTCTTTCTTTCTTTCTTTCATTTTTAGAGGATTGTTGAATTTTCCTTGTTTTCTTCTTTTCGTTTTATTTTTTAATTTCATTTTTCTTCTTTCTTTCTTTCTTTCTTTTATTTTTAAAGGATTGTTGAATTTTCCTTTTTTTCTTCTTTTCGTTTTATTCTTTATTTTAATTTTTCTTCTTTCCTTCTTTCTTTTTCATTTTCAGAGTACTATTGAATTTTCCTTTTTTTTCTTCTTCTGGTTCTATTCTTTATCTGAATTTTTCATCTTTACTTCTTTTTTTCTTTTTTTTTTTCTCTTTCATTCATTATTAAAGGATTGTTGAATTTCCTTTTTTGTCTATTCTTTATTTTAATTTCCTTCTTTCTTTCTTTCTTTCTTTGTCTCTTTCATTTTTGAGGACTGTTGAATTTTTTTTTTCTTCATCTGGTTCTATTCTTCATCTTGATTATTCTTCAATCTAGCTATTGGATAGATAGTATATTGTTCTTCTACAAGTATGATTATGGCATTAAATTTTTCTGTCTGTAACCGAAACTATATTACTAATCGAGTTACAATTCTTGTTTTTACGTCATATTCTCATGAATTTTTATTCATATTTAAACCTCATTAATTAATAAAATTGTTTTACGTTATTAATATTGTTGACCATATCTACATACTAATGACATGCAAGTGTTTTATATATAAAAATGGCGGTTTGCAGTGTGAATGGGAAGGTTAATTTGCATATTGATATCAAAAATTTGTATGTTATCTCATCTTAAGAGAAATCCATTAGCAATATTAACTTCTATTCTAAATTATGAGCAATGAAAGACGGGAGTGAAGAAAAAGCAAGTTTTATTCAAATCTTTTTATCGGCATCTTATTTAGTTTCATTAGCTTTTCTAAGTTAACATTATATTTTATTGCATTAAAATTTAAATACTTGCACCCGGAGGGTGCATATATTTGCTAGTACTATTAAAGAAAAGAAACCAAACCAATACTTTCTTTTCTTTCTTTCATTTTTAGGGGATTATTAATTACATTTTACTTTTTTTTTTCTTGCTTATTCTGGTTTTACTTTTCATTTTAATTATTTTACAGCAGGTCAAACCTTGTTGGGTTATTTAGGCCGAATCAAAACTATTCACAACTTTAGATCGAATCCACTTTTCTGTAACGTTTTAGTTTACGTTTTAATTTCTCGCTTTTAGATATAAACTGAAAGTTTCTCAGTTTGTTTGTTTGTTTAAGTATGACACCCAATAAAAGGTGATACATGTCAATTCTGGACGATGTCTTGTCTTTCATATCTTTTTTATCTTTTTTGGTTTTATTTTCAGGGATTTGAAACAAACTTTCTTTAGCCAGAAGCCATCTGAATCTTTTTCACCCGACAGTTGCTTGCTTCTTAGAGAGACGTTCTGTCTTCACTTGTGATTGGCTTGCTGACAGTTCTAAGACTTAAAATACCACCAGGGGGCGCTGTTGTCGTCGTCTTTTAAATAGTGCCTTGGGTGATTGAACCTAATTGAGAATTTATAACTCGAGGCTAAGCAGCTTCGAGATTCAGATTCTAATGCTTGCAACTGTGAGATTTTTTTTTCTGCTTTCTTTTTTCTTCTTTTTCTTTTTTTCAGCCCCCCCCCCCCCTTTTGACGTTTCTGTCGTAAGAATATGCAGACCGACTGTAGACTTGACTGGTGGGGGTTTTAAGTTCACCGGACGAACGACGCACATTAGATCTATATTTTGGCATTGGAAATAAAATCCAACAAAAAAGCCTAGTATTGATGCAGAATAGCGCGCAAGAGATAATATCATTAGATTACGTATAAAAAGCATTACATTTCCCTGAAATACTCGAAACATTCGAGAAGCTAGGGTAAGGTTACTGTTAGGGTTAGTGTAAGGGTTAAAGTCAGTGTTATAGTTAGGCTACTTTGGGAGTTTCCGTAATCTAATGCTATTTAAACGTAAAATGTGATTCTAATGATATTACCTCTTGTGCGCTATTCTGAATGTGTACCTAATTGTATTAATTAGGAGGTACTAATGCAGAATAGCGCGAGAGATGATATCATTAGATTATGTATAAAAACATTACATTTCACGGAAATACCCGAAACCCTTTGAGACGCTATGGTTAGGGTTAGGGTAACTGTTAGGGTTAGTGTTTGAGTTTGGGCTCGTGTTAAGTTTAAATTAGGTTACTTCTCGAGTGTACGTATTTTAATGCTATTCATACATAAAATTCGATTCTAATGATATTATCTCTTGCGCGCTATACTGCATTTGTGCCCAATCCTCTAGACATCACCTCTATACCATTAGATACCCAGAGCCATACCTCAGCCTAAAGAAAATAACATGTACCTCCCCCCCCCAAAGTTCATTTAGTGCGTTTGCCAACTAAGCAGTATTTGCAAAAAAGTTGATGGAGTGCCTATAGTCGGTATCAGACGGACAGCGAGGGAGTCTATCCCCTTCTGAATAGCTTTTGACCAGAAATATTGTTTTTGCATGAGAGATGGACGCCACACCTACCATCAGCTCTCCAGTTTACTGCAAAGTTAATATTGCACTTACTCGAGTTAGCGAGGGCCGGTATTCGAACCTGGAATCATGTGGTTCCTAGGCGCATGATTTAACGATTGAACTTAATACGCCAACTAAGCGCATGAGTAGCACAACAGGTAATATGATCGGTACAGTAAAATTGGGAGCTGGCAGTATGTGTGGAGCTCCAGCTAAAAAAAAACTCCCTGGTCTAGTGCTAGCGACAAGGAGATAGACTCCTTCGATGTCCGGTTAATACCGACAATAAGTCATTGAAACAGCTTTACTCTTTTCCAGTTCTGCTCAGTCGGAATCACAAAGTTCTGGGATCGATACCGACCCTCGCAAATTCAGCGAATAAGCAGCACAGCTTGGTTAATCTGATCATTGCCGTAAGGTAGGAAGCTGTCGTTAGGTGTGGCGCTGCACCTCAGAAAAAAAAAAAACAAAAAAAAAACACAATCTCCTTCGTTTAGCAGTAGCGAAAAGTGGATAGACTCCCTTTCTGTCCGGCTGATACAGACAATCGTCCGTCGACTTTACTTACTTCCTTACTGAGAGCGCCAGAAATTGAGCATCACCACCGGACACAGTTTAGAGTCATACTCAGAATGCCCCTTTTGGGGGAGGTCTCACACTTTTGCAAGGCATGTGTGTGTGTGTGTGTGTGTGTGTGTGTGTGTGTGTGTGTGTGTGTGTGTGTGTGTGTGTGTGTGTGTGTGTGTGTGTGTGTGTGTGTGTGTGTGTGTGTGTGTGTGTGTGTGTGTGTGTTGAGCTGAAACGACCCCTCAGGAATTGATGAAGATAAGTATGGTCGACACATCTCTTGGAATCAGAATGAATGTCGCAGATTACCAGTCAGACAATGGCAACGCTGACACGTAACATGAGACGAACGTGTGGAAGTGGAGACCATGTTAGAGCAAATCTCAATCTCAGTTTTCTTGATTGTGACAGTGAGAAAAGCAGGAAAGCACATCAACCGGCATTTTTCGTCCAACTGGCTGGACTTCTACTTCAAGTTTGATAGAATCTTACCATTAAAAAAAAGAAAAAGATTCTAATTCATTTAGCAAAAAGAAAGCAACTAGACTTAGAGTCTCACGTACGTGCGAAATTAAACACAGATGTTTATATACGTATTTGTTCGTTGGCTGGTTGGCTGGTTCGTGGTTGGCTGGTTGGTTGGTTGGTTGGTTGGCTGGTTGGTTGGTTGGTTGGTTGGCTGGTTATTTCGCTGGCTGGTTAGCTGGTTGGTTGGCTGGTTGATTGGTTGGCTGGCTGGCTGCTTGGTTGGTTGATTCGATGGTTGGTTGGCTGGCTGGTTGGTTGGTTGGTTCGTTGGTTGGTTGGTTGATATTTGGCTGGCTGGCTGCTTGGTTGGTTGATTCGATGGTTGGTTGGCTGGCTGGTTGGTTGGTTGGTTGGTTAATTAGCTGGCTGGTTGATTGGTTGGCTGGTTCGTTGGCTAGCTAGTTGGCTGTTTGTTTGTTTGTTTGGTTGGTTGGTTAAATAGCTGGCTGGTTGGCTGGTTGATTGGTTGACTGGCTGGTTGGTTGGTTGGTTGGTTGGTTGGCTGGTTAGCTGGTTGATTGGTTGGCTGGTTAGTTGATTCGCTGGCTGGTTGGCTGGCTGGCTGGTTGGTTGGTTGGTTGGTTGGTTGGTTAGTTGGTTGGTTGATTCGCCAACTCAGCACGAGTAGCACAGAGATCTGTGCGATAAAGTGGGGAGCTGATGGCAGGTCTGGCGCTCCACCTCAGACGCCAAATCAATCTCTTTGGTCTAGTGCTAGTGAAAAGGAAATAGACTCCCTCGCTGTCTGGCTGATACCAACTTTAGGCAACCCCGACGAGTTTTTTTTATTAGTATTTACCCATAAGGGTAATAGTTGGATTCATGTCGATAGAGCACCCACCTAGTAATCGCAAGATTCCGTGTTCGATACCGGTCTCTGTCAATTCAGCGTATAAGTAATACAGACTGGGTAATCTGATCTGTCTGGTAAAGTGGAGAGCCGATCGTAGATGTGACGTTCTACCGTAAGGTAAAATAACAATTTCCCTGGTCTAGCTCTAGCGATAAGGGGATAGACTCCTTGCTATTCGACTGATACCGACAATAGGATACTCCGCCAATTTTACTTACTTATCAACGGGAAATACAACAGCCTCGTTTGAACACGGGTCACCGAGTGCATTTTATAAGACGATAACCGTTAAGGCACGAGCGCCTACAGATGTGTCGGTGATATCCGTGTGGTTAATATGACTTCAAAAAACACACACACGTGTGTACCTTTTATCAAGAACAAAACGGGAGAGTACACAATAATTAATGGGGGTCTCAATCAAGAACTCTTTTCGTATGACTGCATTTGTATGTAAGTGCGTGGATGTGAGATTACAATCTCCTAATTGGATGTGTGAAAGGGAAAAAGAGATGCAGTCACGTGTGCGCGCTGGCTGGCTCGTTTGTGAGTTCGTGCCCGTGGAGTTGACTCAAGTGTGTCTTAAGATGAGGAGCACTTAACCGAGAAAAAAATATATCTCGGTACAAATGCAGAATAGCGCGCAAGAAATAATATGATTAGAATCGTATTTTACGTATAAATAGCATTAGATTACAGAAACTTCTGAAATAGCCTAACACAAACCTTAACTAATTCTAACCCTAACCCCATCCCTAATCCTACCGTCTCAATTTTTTCGGGTATTTCCGTGAAATGTAATGCTTTTATACGTAATATAATGATACGTACTTGGGATAAAAACATTGGTGGACTAATCCACGGATTCCATCCAAATGTAAAAAAATGTTAGTCAGAAAGCTCGAAAAGATCGTTTAATTGTTAAATAGAGACGTATCTTTTGACTAATTCTACATGTATAAATGAAAGAATGCTGCCCATAATATATATATATATATATATATATCAACACACAATAAATTATGACAATTATAATATAACTACAAATAAAAAATGGTAATCAAAAATATACATTTTATTAACCAATAATTATTTTCACAGCAACTCAAATGTTAAAAGAATATTCTCTTGCCTCTTTTATCAATGAAAATCATGCTCACACACACACACACACACACACACACACACATACACACACACACAACCTTGAGGTTTGTTTCGATTCCATTTATCGCAAAAGATTTATACACAGACGCGCAACCACACATTCATAAACACATAAAAATGCACAATGCTTTTTTTTATACAAACACGTACACATTCTAATACTCACACCGCAAAAAAGAATATTTGACGTCATATTTCAAACCGTTCATTTTTTCAACTTTCTTTTTTCTCAGACTTCAAATTTTAACAGACCGATAAACAAGGACTATTACTCACCTTTCTCCTTATTCTGAGATAAAAAAAAAATGTTATCACCTTCCACATACCAACAAAAGCCCTGAAGAAAATCTAATTAATAGATCGAAACACTTCAGCGTCGGCCAATAAACTCACCACTTAACTCATTTAAACCTGTGTTTTTTCAATTTTTTATTATACTACATACCGTCGGATTCACTTCCTTTTTCTCATATATATATATATATATATGATTTAAATTACAATTTTTACATATATGTGACGTGATATGCAAACAGGATGTAAATAAAAATTGTTCTATTTATCTAAGGCTTTAAACTAGCGTCATAATCTTTTACACGTACCATCACGAAGCCTTGTCGACGGTCCTTAGAGTACGCCGACTGTATCACCTGCAGAATGGTACGGCTCTTAAAAATGCAAAAAGAACACTATATCTTTGGTATGATACTAAGCTGCATCTGATGACCTGATCCCCAGCTCCTGATATCTGGACAGTGTGGAGTACCCCTTCATTGCATTTACTCCCAGGTCTACTCTGACCTGGAGTGGTAGTGCCTGCTGTGGCTCTTCTATACCTCAAATAAACCTTTTTGAAATTTAATCGTTTGCGATGGGACCGCGTGAAAAAAAAATCTTAAGAAACCACCACAAAAAAATGAAACTAAAATGAACGTGATTCTCTAACCTCTATGCACGAAATTAACCATGACTGTTTGATATGCCCTTAAAATTAATCAATAATTTGTTATAATCAATCGTTTATCACATTCTCCAAATATAAAGAATAGCTACTGTTGCTGTCGAACTTGAAAACACCAATAGATGTATATATTACATTAATCATTCCATATACAATGCAAAAAAAGACGCTTTATATATACTAGCAAGAATATGCACCCCCGGGCATTAGTATTCAAGTTTTAATGTAATGAAATATATTAGATTAGAAAGAATAACAAAATTAAATAAGAACTCATATAAAAAGATTACACTTATTTCAATTATATTTTAATTGGTTTCTGTATAAAATCATTCATAGGGTTGATTTTAAAAAGTTGGATAATAAAACAATAATATTAGAGATCAATAACACTAAGTAATTATTTATCAAATCCAGTTTTGTTAAAACCAGTGTGCAAATTAACTACACCATATATTATGTAAATCTTTATTACTTAGTAATATATAAGAGACATTGCAGGATTTTAAATGCGCTAATAAAATGGGATGTTCTGAGGAAAATCTAACTCAAATTTCATATAGACATCACTAATAAATAGGAATTATTCTATGTATTAATGATTTTAACCATAAATCAAATACTCCTTGATAAATCTACGCAATTCCTGAGGGTATTGTGACGTAATCGGTGGCATAGTTTCGGTTGCTGAAAAAAGACACCTAATATTCATTATAATATAATACAGGTGTTCCTTAATCTTCCGTCCCTTATTATCTTGCAACACCTTCTGCTTAAAAATGGGACCGTCTCAATCGTCAAGGATGAAATGTAAATAATGATTATCTGGTGCCGCTTATCCACCGAATTCTTATTTCTGATGAGTGTCACCTAGGCTAGATAATGGACCATTCCGTTTTTATTATTAAAAAAGTACATGCTACACAAAAAATATAAGAAAGAAAGAAAGAAATAACGAAGGAAAGAAAGAAAGAGTAGGAGAAAGATAGGGAGAGGGAGAAGAACGTGAAAACAATAACGCTATCTGTTTCAATCGAACAGATGAAAAGAAGGAAAGAAAAAAAAACAGTGAGAGATAGTTAAATCAAGATTATTATACTTTTACATATTGAACTATTTTACACTAGCTCTTAAGTGAACATATCAAACGTTGTAATAATCAAATTATCATACATAAATATATCCACAGGTCCAGCTAGTGCAATACTATTTCGCTACGTGCATGTTTTTCACACCAAATTACGCTGGAGTCTGAGAAACAGCAAGTTTCCTCAGGTCTCCAGGACTCTACAGAGTATTCTGACCGATTTCAACATTACTCGATCTTTCCCATCCACCCCTCTCTCTCTCTCTCTCTCTCTCTCTCTCTCTCTCTCTCTCTCATATACTTTTTCTTATAGAAAATGAACTTGACAAGTGTAATCCCGGGGGGTGAGAGAGGAGAGGGAGAGAGAATAAGAATAAAAGTCTCGTAGAGGGTAAAAATCATGCAAATAAATAGCCATATATATATATATATATAAATTATTATATTAGGCGGGCATATATGTTCAAATGTAAGGCTAAACAAATTGAGAAAATGACATTTTCTCGATTTGTTTAGCCTTACATTTGAACATATATGCCCGCCTAAATTCATTAATTATTAACTAATTAATTTTCAAAAAGTAGGTATGACTTCAATTAAGCACATATCCTCCAAAAATTATCGGCGAAAAGCCATATCAAATAAGCACATTGTTTATTTACTTACTCTCATATTTTTTGAGAATATGTGCTTAATTGAAGTCGTACCTAATTTTGAAAGTTGATTAATTAATAATTAATTAATTAGGCGGCATTACTCTCATATATATATATATAGAGAGAGAGAGAGAATACAGACAGACAGACAGACAGAGAGAGAGACAGAGACAGAGAGACAGTGAGATAGGGAGAATGGGAGAGAGAGAATGAGAGATAGAGTCCGTGTGAGAGAGAGAGAGAAGGAAACATTGGTATATATATATATATATATATATATGTATATGGTAAAAATTTGAACTGCCTTAGCTAGTTAACAATGAAGAACCGTCCTGGTCAAAAAGCCTCTTAGGCATCAGCACTTCACTTTTCTACCCCGCCCAACCCCTATCTCAACATTGTCAAGCTTAAGAGAGACTGACTGACTAGGTTAGCGGGGCGCATGTGACAGATCGTCACTTTATAAAAGCCAAGCCTCCTGGACAAATAATAGACGCGGCGCGTGCAAGGGAATGCGGGTGTCAGTTAAATGACGATGAAGTTTGTCTCGATCCTCGGCGGACAGACGGACAGACGGACGAGGTTCAAAATGGCCGAAACAAGATCACAGTTAGCGCGCAAAATTGCAGCGAAATACATCTCGGTGAATCTTAAAATATTAGCGCTTCTCGGCGAGTCAGTCTTATTATAATAAAGATTCGGTGTCTGTCCGTTCGTAATTGAAACTATATCGATATTATGTCACAATACCCTCTGGAATTGGGTAATTTTATCAATGAGTATTCAATTTATAGCCATAGTCAAAGGCTTAAATAAACAGAATAAATCTTATTTATTAACGGTGTCTGCCATGAAAATCTGCGTTAAATTCGCCTCAAAATTATTGCGTTTAAAATCCTGTAATGTGTCTTTTATATAACAAAGAAATAAAGGTTTATATAATATATGGTGTGGTTAATTTGCATACTGGTTTTAACAAAACCGGATTTAATAAATAATTACTTGGTGTTATTGATCTCTAATATTATTTTTTTATTCTCCAACGTAACAATCCTATGAATGATTTTATACAGAAACCAATTAAAATATGATTAGAATAAGTGTAATATTTTTATATGCGTTCTTATTTAATTTTGTTAGTCTTTCTAATTTGATATATTTCATTACATTCAAACTTAAATACTTATGCCCGGCGGAGGGCGCATATTCTTGCTAGTAAACATAAAGTGATACTTTTCGCCAGTTTCATTTTAAAATCTTAATTTCACAATCTTAATGTTACAAGCGTGGATATACCACAGTATGATAATATGACTCTTACAATGTTTGATATGTTAATTTAAGAGCTATTGCTAAATAGTTCAATATGTACAAAGTATAATAATCTCTGGCGAAATTCTTTCTTTTTCTCTTTTTTCAGATGATGTGCTATCAATTCCTATCTCTCATCTTCTTTCGGTCTTTCATTCTTTCTTCCGTTCTATATTTGCTTTTTTTTTTCTCTCACTGATGTGTAGCACGTTCTTTTTCTTCCCTTTCTTTCTTCATAATTACAACGATATGGTCCATTATTTATCTGTGGTGATGACAGGGTTTAACATTTGAACATATGGATTCATCTTATAAATCAAAACGGAATTGTCCATTATTCATCTGAGGCGGTGATAGAAGATGACCCACTATATCAATATATAGATGATCTGCCCCCTCCAAAAAAAAAAAATGGATTTTAATCTAATCAAATATTGCGTTATCACATGGTAACTTCCATGTATACACATATACATCTCTCTGTATAGATCAGGGATCACCAATCTTTTTTCACGGTGGGCCGGATAATTGAAAAAATAACGAGCGCGGGCCACATTATTATTGTGTTCAATACTTGCTAGCCTGAACGAAAGCTCTAAGAAAAAGATGTAAGACAAAATTTATCTTCCATGGATGAGTGGCGTAAGATGCACAAAAGCAAATTTAACCAATTGTTTATTTTCAAAAATATTATCAAAGAATACAGGAAGGTCGGCGGTCCGAATCCGGCCCGCGGGCCGGTGACACCTAGTATAGATTAAGCTAACGAGTCCCTCTGTCCAAGTAGGAGTTCTATATAAAAACTGTGATCCCAATAACAACCACATATTCCCGCCTCAGTATTAACCTTTAGGCAACCAATATAGGAGAAGGAAAACTCTAAATTCAAACTTGTTAAACCTCGCTTAAGAAATTAACCTTGTGTCACATCTTACTCGTGCGGAGGGGTGGGTAAATATATATATTTAAAAAATTAATGAATTCGAACAAAAAAGTATAACATAACAATACAGACTTTATTGTCTGAGCACATAGACATGACAAAAAAGTTCGTAAAGAATATGAGAGTAACTTATTGATAGTTGGGGAATCCCACACTTAATGGACAGAGGCGCCACGCGTCTAGTCCACCTTTTGTGGATGCTAGACCGAGAGAAAGAGAGAGAGAAATTCCCGGGCAGCTGTTTTTATACCCAGCTAGTGTGTCACCTAGTGGCGAAACCCTGGCAGCAAGGGAAGATAAACCTTTCGGACACATGTCCATCCCATCAGTTAATGTCAGTTTATTAAACAAGCACAACGATCAAGTCACACTGAAAGCACCGGTTCCTGGTAGATCACCGAAATTAAGCACCGTTGAGCCTATTCAGTACTTAATTGGGTGACCACTTAAAAAAAATAAGTACTGTAAGCAGACTGAGTCTTTTTTATCAAAATGATCGGCATTCAATCACCAAAAAAGGGTTGATATGCCGTAAGAGAAAACTGTCAAGCAACCAATCTTATCTTATTATAATGGAGATTCGGAGTCTGTCACTGCAAACGTCACAATACCCCCAGGAATTGCGTAAGTTTGTCAATGAGTATTTAATCTATAGTCAAAATCCTTAATACATAGAATTAATCTTATTTATTAACGAGGCCTCTATGAAAATCTGAGTTAGACCTGCCTCAAAATAGCCCATGAAATCAGTGCGTTTAAAAATCCTGCTGTGTATTTATATATATTGACCAACCCCTCCGCATGAGCAGGATGTGACACAAGGTCAATTTCTTAAGCGGAGTTAAACAGGTTTGAATTCAGAGTTTTCCTTCTCCTAGACCGGTTGCCTAACCAAGGTTAAAGATCCCAGTCTGCCCTACTATTTATCCATAGCTGGAGAGAGAATAGGATTCATACCTTTCCCAAAGGTATTAGCGCTAATTGAAATGCAATTACCACATCCAGGATTTGAACTCGGGGCGACGAGTCCATTTCCCATGACTTTAACCATTACACCACGCGCTTCCAATATACCTTATATATTACTAAGAAATAAGGTTTACATAATAAATCGGTGTGGTTAATTTGTATACTGGTTTTAACACAACCGGGTTTAATAATTAATTATGACACTAACAGGTATTACTATACTTTGTCAGAGTGGATCTGGAAGTAATGGTAATGAGGATGGCACACCACACACCCCAGGCATCCAGAACGAAAGCCTCGCGATAGCCTGAACATTTTAAGGAAACCAAGAAAAGAATAAAAATCATCCCACGCAGAACAAAAATAACTGTTAAAAAATCTAAACAGATCTATCATTTATTCATTTATTTTTATGTTTGTTCTTTTTTTAATTTTTTATTTAATTTTATTTTTTTTCATTCATTCATTTTTGGTCAGTCCTTCTTTTCCGGAGAATGCCGAACGTGGCCAAGGCATGATCCTCTCCCGCCAGCAGCCTCAACCGTGGAAAATATTAGAAGATGAGAGTGGGGGAGGATATGCGAGTCATAAAAAGAAACGTTCAAATCTGACACATTTGTCAATGAGGGTAGGGAAGGGGAGGCGACAAAAAACAAACAAGACCGCTCGGCTACGGACCCGCCTTTGCCATCTGTGGACAGCGCCATTGTCTTTTTGGTGATTATCATTCGTGTGTTACTAGAGGGCGCTGCTTAAAAAACAGTCCGAGTCGGAAAGTAAAGGTTGCCGTCGGCGTTGGTGGTAGTGATGGTGAATGTGATGACAATTAGAATGATTAAAGAATAACAAATAAATAAAGGTTTTGATTAGGAAATTAAATAAGATGGAAGACAAACAAAGAGGGGATGGAAAGCCTAAAAGGGAGTCATTTGAGAAGGGGAGGGAGAAAGAAGGGGAGGAAGGGACTCATGAAAAAAAAGGGGTTGTTGAGAAAGAAAGAAAGAAAGAAAGAAAGGGGTGGAACAAATTTGTGAGCGAAAAAGAAAAGAAAGAAAACAGAGAAGGAAAAGGCGAATAAATTTTAAAAAGAAAGAAAAAGAGAGAGAAAGAAAGAAAGAAAAAAAGAAAGAAAGAAAAGGATGGAACAAAAGTGAGCGAAAAAGAAAAGAAGAGAAAACAGAGAAGGAAAGGCGAAATAAATTTAGAAGAAAGAAAGAATGAAGATGTAGAAATTGAGTGATGAAGAAAAGGAATAAAATGAAGGAAAGAGAAAAGAGAGAAGGGAAATAGAAAGAAAGAAAAAGAAAGAAAGAGAGAACAAAACTGAGGGATAAAGAGAGGGAATAAAAGAAAGAAGGAAGTAGAATAAAAAGAGGTGAAATGGAAAGAAATAAAGAAGAATGAAAAAAAGAAGAGGAAGGAAGAAAAGAAAAGTGAGTATAAAATCAAGTGAATGAAACTTGAATGAAATGAAGGAGAGAGAAAATAGCGAAGTAAGAGGTGAAGGAGAAAGGAGAGAAAGAAAGAAAGAAAGAAAGAAAGGAGCCAAAAGATAACTATGAGATAAAGAAAGATAATGAAAAGAAGAAAAGAGAAAAAAAGGCGAAGTAGAGAAATAGAAAGAAAGAAAAGAACTGCTTGGAGAGAGGGAAAATATTTTTAAAATAGAGAAGCAAGAAGTAAAATTAAAAGAAAGAAAGAAAACAAAAAAGAAGAAAGGAAGAAGGAAAAGGAGCAAAGAAAAGAGTGTGTGTTAAAAAGAGGTAATAAAAGAAAGAACAGAGAAAATAGAGAAAGAATAAGTGAAAGAAAGGAAGATAGAAAGACAGATAGAAAGAAAGAAAAAGAAGGAAGTAAAAAGAAAAGTGATGAAGAGAGTGGATAAAAGGGAGAGAAAAAGAAAAAAGAGTACAAATAACCGAAATAAAAAGAAAGAAAGAAAAGAAAGAAAGAACAAATAAAAATGAGGGATGAAGTGATGAAATAAAAGAAATGAAAGAGAAATTTGAGAGAGAAAGAAAGAAAAATATATAGTAAATTTTGAAATAAAAAAGGAAAGGAAGGAAGAAAGAACGAGAACATTTAGAATGAATTAAAATAGAAAGAAAGAAAGAAAGAAAGAAAGAAAGAAAGAAGAATGTTTAGTATGTTTTAGAATTTTAAAAAAAAAGGAAGAAATGAAAAAAGAAGAAAGAGCGGGAAAATTGAGAAGATGAGATGAAAATAGAAAGAAACAAACATACAAAGGAAGAAAGAATCTATAGTAAGTTTTAGAATAATTTTAAAAAAGAAAGAAAGAAGAAAGAAGAAAGAAGGAGAAAATTAAGAAAAAGAAGTAAAATAGAAAGAAAGAAAGAAAGAAAGAAAGAAAGAAAGAATCTAAGAAAGTTTTAAATTACAAAAGAAAGAAAAAAGAAAGAAAGGAAAAAGAAGAAGAGAAAATTAAGAAAAAGAAGTAAATAGAAAGAAAGAAAGAATCTACAGAAAGTTTTGAAATTTAAAAAAAAGAAAAAAGAAAGAAAAAAAGAAGGAATGAGAAAATTAAGAATAGAAGTAGAATTGAAAGAAAGAAAGAAAGAAAGAAAGAAAGAAAGAATCTATAGAAAGTTTTAAAATTAAAAAAACTAAGAAAGAAAGGAAAAAAAAGGAGGAAGAAAAAATTGAACGAGAAAGAAAAAAATGATCATTAATGAGAAGAAAAAAACAAAACGAAAGATAATCATAAAATATCCTAAAAGAAAAAAAAAACAATGTTTTAATAAACACCTAATACGGATTAATTTGTTGGGGATTAATTTATATCTTTCACAATTTCTTGACGTGTGACATCGTTTTATCTTAGTTGTAAATCCCAGTCCTTAATAGCATCGAGCTTCACCAACCAAGCCAGATGTGTTATACTGACACGGACTTCACACTACACTGTTTGGTTTGGGTTACTGTGTTTAATGGCATATCAACCTTCGTAGGATATTTAATGCTGAATCCATCATTCTAGAACAACAGTAGATCGAGTCACACAATTAGGGAATAATTAATGCATTAGACTAGCAAAGAGTTACATTCATCAGTTCTGTATGGACACTGGATGACGTTTAGAGGACCTGCCTCTTACATGATATTCACGAGGAAAAATGGCACTGCAATGTTTCTGTTGTAGTTCTATCTATAAATTAATACTCGTGTTCCTTAAAAGTACGATCGTTATCATCTTGCAACACCCTCTGGTTAAAAATGAGACCGTACAAATCGTCCAAGATAAATCTATATATTAATACTCGTGATCCTTAAAAATACCACCATTATCATCCTGCAACAACCTCTGGTTAAAAATGAGGCCGTCCAAATCGTCCAAAATAAAATTGCAAAAATGTAAATCCTGATAATCTGGTATTGCTTATCTACCGAATTTTTATTTCTTATGAATGTCGTCACTTCAGTTAAATAATGAAACATTCCGTTTTTATTATAAAGAAAGTAAAGGGGGGAGGGGGAGAATATGCGGCACAGAAAAATGTAATAAGAAAGAAAGAAAGAGGGTAGAAGAAAGATAGAACGTGGGCCTGAGCACGCGGAAGCGATATCGCAAATCTGTTTCAATCGAACATAATGAAAATATTTAAAGAAGGAAAGGAAGAAAAAAAAGAGTGAGTGAGATAGTTAAATCAAGATTATGAAACATTTTACATATTGAACTATTTGCAATAGCTTTTTAAGTAAGCATATCAAACGTTGAAATAATTGAATTATCATACTGTGCTATATCCACAGGTCCTGCTAGTCTCAAATATTACAACAATCCACAAAACACAAAGAAACAACAAAATAGTACTCTTGCTTTCATTCTGAAATTCAGACAATGACATTTCATTACATAATCCGAACTTTTGGCTGGGGCTATAGAAAATACCGACTGCACCTCTACAGAGGGTTAAACTCCTCTTGTTGTATACCCTTCTTTACTTACTTACTTCTATTCTTCTTCTTGAGTCTTTGATATCTTAAGTTCTTCTAGCGTCTCTTCTAACATATGGACTTCGTCTTGGTGGTCGGTCGCACTTAACTCATTTCTTCTTCTAGATCAGTCTTGTTACCAAGACATTCATTAATCACAAGACCTTCTTACTTTTCTTAAGCTTTTATTTCCTTAACTAAACATTTCATGTAACTAAACATCTGACTAACATAGCGCGCGTATGCAGTGAGTTCCAGTTAAGGCAGTACATCTCTGACCGACGTCCAAACTGAAACTGAGGACCCAAACAGGTCCCACGTGACTTCACGTATTTCTCGGGCTTTCTGTACTATTCCATGGAAAGTCCCGCCCGTGATATGAAAAGGGCCATCCCTTTAGAAATACAGGGGATTGACAATAATCTTATGCTACCGCATAGATTATGTAACACTCTGATGGGGCCATCTGCTGGCCGTGGTTTTTGATCCATGATACTTAAAGATGATAACGGTCGTACAATTAAGGAACACTAATATCAAGATATGAATTTGAGCATTTCAGAGTATGAAAATGTTATACATTTTATCCAAGTATAACAATGTTATACTCTTTATTTCAACCAGTGAACGGGAAAATAATTTATAATACAGCACGGAGTTTATTAAAATTTGGAAATTAGTTTTGGGTCTAATTTCAACACTTTTCTCTTATTTCAATGTTGCTACCTCCGGTATTTCAGAGATATTGATCAATCCGAGATGCGTCACGAGAAGCGTTACAATCATTTTTTTTTAAAGAGTTATAAAGGTTTTAAGTTTCTAAAACATTTTCATTTGATGTGAGTAATATTGGGATTTTTTCCAGCTTTAGTCGTGTTAGTGCTATTGTATGTCTGCATCATATGTACTTTGATACCTGTGGAGGCGTCTGGTGTAATGGTTACTGTCATAGAAAATGGATACGGTGAGACGTGTTATCCTGGATATGGCTGTTTGCATGTCACATAGCACTAATACCATGGAAAATATAAAATCCAACTATTTTCTCCAGCTATGGGTAAATAGTAGGGCGCACTGGGTTCTTTAACCAGTCTAGGAGAAGGAAAACTCTGAATTCAAACCTGTTCTACTTTGATTTGATGGTATTTTAAATGCTTATTGATCTTATCATATCGCTGTATTCTAATGTTTTTTAGCTCTCTAAAGACACTGGATGCCGTATAGAGGACTTACCAATAACGATGACGGATAGTTAAGTATGGCTGGAGAGAGCCAAGAAAATCTGTGGTATCAGAACAACTTGATGATGATGAGGAGAGAGAGGAGAAGGAGGAGGAGGGGGTAGATTTGATGGTATTTTAAAATGCTTGTTGTTCTCATCGTGTCGTGGTATTTTAGGATTCATCAGCTCTGTCCAGACACTGGATGCCGTGTAGAGGACTTCGGAAGAACGATGACCGGTAGTGATGGATGGCGGGAGAGAGCTAGGAGAATTTATGCTGTCAGAACAACTTAATGATGATGATGATGATGATGCTACTGCTGCTGCTGATGATGATGATGATGATGAAGAGGAGGAGGGTGCTAGATTTGATGGTATTTTAAAATGCTTGTTGATCTTCTCGTGGTATTTTAATATTGCCTTCATTGCTGCATTTCCCAATCGTCTTTTTTTTTTAAATCCTTTTATCTACTTCCCTCTTTTCTGATCAGCACTTTTCCCTGGTTTACAACATTCATTAAGGACTTTCCCTTGACCAATAGAAATCTTTCTTTTCTTTTTTTTTTTTTTCTTCTTTTAAATGGCTTCTCAACTCGACAGTTACTGCCTCTATCCAGTTATTTCTTTTTTTTCTTCTCATTCAGTCATCCTTTTATTCCCTTCCTTATATCCATTGTATGGGACACAGCCTCTTGATTGATAAATAGACGGAACGAATCTTGTCTCCAAAGTTTTGTCCCCCACTTCTTTTTTTCTATATATTTAATAACCATTAAAAAATATACTTATTCGATAGTGTTCGGAAACATTCGGCACGTTTCGTCACCGCTTTAAATGAAGCAACAACACAAAAAACAAAATGGAGCAAGAAAATATATAAAGTGTCTGTAAAAATCGTAACATGAGTTTGGACGTGCAGCTATGAGAAGAGACGTTGCGATGGATCAGTCAAGAGGTTATTTATAATGAAGATGGAGGGAGGGGATGAGTTGGTGCCTCAAATGTGGCCATAAAAATTCTCATCGTAGCAGCAACAATGATGGCACAAAAAGAAAAAAGAAAAAGAAAAAAGAAAAGTGACTGTCTGTGAGATGAAAAAGATAAGAGTGGAGGGTTTTTAGAGATAGAAGTGTGGAAATTGTGTAGAGGGGAGAGAACACGTATAAAAATTGGGGTGTACAGAAAAAGAATTGAGTGAAAGAGATTTCTTTTTTAAACTGGGAAGAGAAGATAATTTTTTTTTAAATGTCTGTGACATCTTAAGTGGTCATGGAATGGATAATTGTGGTCAGTTAATTGTACCGGGAAAAAGTGATTGTTAGAAATGTTCTAAAAGAAGATTCTATCATCCCGTTTTAAAGAATAGAAAGAATTGTGAAAATACGTAAGAGTGATGAAGTGAGGAAAAGGGATTGTTATATATTGGAGACTATCGAGTAGGTAATGAGGGAAATGAATGAATGATGGGGGGGGGGTGAAAAAAAGATGAAATGAACAAGGGTGAAAATGAAAGAAAGACAGATGAATGAGAGGGAAGGGGAGAAAAGAATGAAAAAAATTTAAATGAACGGAGGCGAAAATAGAGAGAGAGCCGGCGCACACGCGCGAGAGAGAGAGAGAGAGGGGGAGAGAGGGGGAGGAAGGAACTAACGATTGAATAAAAAAGAATGAGTTTGAGTTTGCGATGAGTTTGGTGAAAGATGAAAAAAAAAGATGGGGGAAAGAAGTAAACAAATAGGTGAAGGATTTTGAAAGATAGAGGAAAACGAAAAAGCGTATAGATAGAGAGAAAGAGAAAGATAGAGAAAGATATACATATATATAGAGAGAGAGATAATAAAAAGTTGTAGGTTAAAAGCTAGCAAAAACAAATAAGAAAAAGAAATAAGTTATAGAAAGGAAGAAGGAAAGACAGAAAGAGAGATAGAAAGGAAAGAAAGAAAGAATGAAAGAAAGAAGAAAAGAAAGAAAGAAAGAAGAAGAAAGAATGAAGGAAAGAAAGAAAGAAAGAAAGAAAATACCTAACAAAAATGTGCGGTTAATATTTAAACAAATAAAAAAGAAAATGATCATAAGAAAGAAAGAAAGAAAGAAGGAAAGACAGAAAGAAAAAAAGAATGAAGGAAAGACAGACAGAAAGAAAGAAAGAATGAAGGAAAGAGAGAAAGAAAGAAAGAAAGAATGAAGGAAAGAGAGAAAGAAAGAAAGAAAGAATGAAGGAAAGAGAGAAAGAAAGAAAGAAAGAAAGAAAATAACTAACAAAAATGTTAGGTTAATATTCAAACAAATAAAAAAGAAAATAAGTCATAAGAAAGAAAGAAAGAAAGAAGAGCACAATTAATGAAGAAATCTTCTGAACGACAAAAATAAATTTCTAGGGAAAAGAAAGAAAGAAAGAAAAAAAGAAAGAAAAACAGGTCAATTAATGAATGAATATTTTGAACGACACAAATGAATATTAAAATAAAGATAAAATATTCTAAAGGAAAATTCGTCATTTACAGAAAAAGAAAAAAAGAAAGGAATGAAGAAAGAAGAAAGAAAACGAAAAATAATAAGAATAAAAAGAGATAGCGTCTAAATGACCAAAGAGGGTTAAATTGCTAAACTACACAAACACACACACACACGCAAAATAAAAAGAGTGATTAGAAAAGAAAAGAAAGGAAATAATAAGAAGTAAGAGAGCGATGGAATTATGGAAGAATCAAGGGGGAAAACTCTGGTGAATTAAAAAAAAATCAGGAGAGTTCCATGAAAGTGGAACAGGTCTTTTAGGTCGACTCAAACAGAATTTGTTTCCGGAAGTGAGAGACAGACAGACAGACAGATTCTTAAACGTGTGATAATGCGAAAGAGCCATTTAGTCCTTCACAACTCACTGGGGTAATAGAGTCACTAATGACGATTAAAAGCCGGCCATTTTTTTTTTTTTGTTATTCAAAAGATCCGACATGTACACAGTTTCTCGGCCGACACAAGTCGAGGCAAAGTGCAGGCGCGTCTTTTCTGGGGGGGGGGGGGTTTTTTTTCTTTTCTTTTTTTTTTTTTTTTTTTTTCTTTTTTTTTTTTTTTTTTTTGTTGTCTCTAGTGAATGTTCTCATGCCAATATCTTGAAGTTTCTGCCATAAACACATCTCGAAATTCCTCCGCACTTTCGCCCTTTCTCACTTCTCCTCCTCATCATCTTGAAAAACCTTCTCCTCGATTCAACAATTTCTTTGGCCGAATCTAAAAACCTTAAATCCATTTGCGAATCAAGTTTTTTACGGGTTAATCATTAGGACATTTTTTTTTTTTTTTTCATTTTAAACTTTTGCTTTTTTCTTCAAACTAGCAAGTATATGTGCCCTTCACCGGACGTAAGTATTTAACTTTTAATATAAGAAAATATGTTAAATTAAGATAAGTTAACTAAATTAACTAAGACCGCTTATATTAATTATATTTTAATTGATTTCTGTATAAAATTATTCATAGGATTGATTTTAATACGTTGGAGAATAAAACAATAATAAGTAAAAAGTAAAGTCGTCAGGGCGGCCTAAAGTCGGTATCAGCCATTCAGCGAGGGAGTCTATCCCCTTTTCACTAGCGCTAGACCAAGGAGATTGTTTTTTAGCATCTGAGGTGGAGCGCCACACCTACCATCAGCTCCTTACTTTACCGCACAGATCCCTGTGCTACTCATACGCTGAGTTAGCGAGGACCGGTATCGAACTAGGAACCTTGTGGTTTCTAGCCCAACGCTCTACCGACTGAGCTAACCCGGTCCCAGAATAACACCAGGTAATTATTTATTAAACCCGTTTTTTTTAAATCAGTATGCAAATCAATCACACCAAATATTATGCAAACCTTTATTTGTAGTGATATAAGATACATTGCAAGAATTTAAACGTATTAATAACGTGGGCCTTTCAGAGTCTGTGTTTGTTTATGTAAATTAACAGAGTCGATCCCAGGGGGCCGTCCCCCCCAGGCAATACCTGCCCCCTCGATTTAAAGGGACAGGGCTGGGTTTATCGCCCAGCGTCTGAGGCGCCTTGAGGGGGAATGCCGACGGGATCGACGCAATTTTTTTCCACCTACCACCCATGAGCTTCGGCTTGTGGGTGGGCCCACATAAAAATGTCCTTGTGTCACCCTCATAAGTGGGATGAGAGGCAAATACCCTAATAACATTGGCTGTTTTAAGGCAAATCTAACTCAGATTTTAATAGAGACATTGTTGATAGATCAGATTTAGTCTATGTATTTGTGATTTTGGCAATAAATTTAATGCACATTCATAAACTTACGCAATTTCTGGGGTATTGTGACGTAGTTTCGGTTACAGACAGAATTTCCATTATTTCTCTAAACATCTCATCTTCATCCATTACCGGATAAAACCTCTGAAGTAAAGAAGAAACAAACAAACCCAAAAAACAAATGCAATCCCATCTCCAAAGAAGAAAAGGAAAATAAGCAACAAGAAAGAAAAAAAAGAAAGGGGTGATACGGGGGGGGGGGGGCATTGCACAGGAGAAGGACAAATCAAACCTATAAATAAATTTGCATCTAATGGTGAAGTTAACATTTTGGAGCTCTGGGGTGTGTGGAGTAGCCCTTCATCGCCATTACTCCCTGGTCCATTGATAATTCTTCAATCTAGAAATAAAAGTCGATAGAATCCGGAGTGGTAGTACCTGTTAGGGTACCATCTATGCGTTAAATAGAAAAAGTTTAAAAATTCAAATAAAAAAATCGGTGAAAAAATGAGTACCCATCAAGAATGTAAAAAACAAAACGTCATCGGCATAAAATAACCAACAAGGGTTGACATGCCGTAAAATAAAACCAACCAACCAATCAACCTGATAAAATCCCTGAAGTAAAGAAAGAATCAAACAAACAAACAAATACAATTGCAGGTTAAGGATCCAAAGAAGAAAAAAGAAAAACTTACGAGTTAGAAAAATCTTTTTTTTTTTAATATATAAATTAAACTATATCTAATTGTAAAGTTCCAATTTTGGAGCTCTGTTGAGTGTTGAGCACAGCTCCACCGCCATTATTCCTAGGTCCACTCTAACCCGGAATGGTAGTACCTGTTAGGGTCCCATCTATGGGCTAAATTGAAAAAAAATGAGTTTTAAAAAACGTGTTTAAAAAAATTGAATTTGAAACAAAAAAATGAATATTATCTAGAAAGAATAAAAGAAAACTTCGGCATAAAATAACCCCAACAAGGGTTGACATGCCGTAAAATTCAACCGACCAATTTACCAATCACAAATAAACCGATAAACCTATCATTTACTCTCCCCCCTCTCTCTCTCTCTCTCTCTCTCTTCTATTTTTGTCATTTATCTTAATACTAGTAATATGGGGTGTAGTGGCTAACATGCTGGACTGTGACATTGTTGTAAGTGAGTTCGAACCCCAGTCACTCTATTACGTTTACTTTCGGACTAAATACCCTTGGGAAAGGTATGAACTCATCGAGCTCCCAGCTATGTGTTAGATAGTACCACTACTCTTCTTCAAGAATGACGGCACTGGCATTAAATAACCCATGAACATTGATATGCCATTAAATATAATAATCTTATTATAATGATTATCTTTATGTCTGCCTGGAACTGAAACTACGTCACCACTAACGTCACAATTTCCTTAGTTATTCATGTTATATTCTCAATTATTATTAAACAACCATTATTTGATCTTAATTAGCATCTTATCTATTAACGATGTCTCTATCAAGGTTTAGATTGGTTAGCTTTGCCTCAAAACAACCTTTGTTATTAATGCATTTAAAATCCTGAATGGGTATTATATATCACTAGTATATAGTGTGGATAATTTGCATACTCGTTATAACAAAACCGGGTTAATAAATAATTACTTAGTGTTATAGATCTCTAATATCATTGTTTTATTCTCCAACGTATTAAAATCAATCATATGTATCATTATATCTAGAAACAAATTAGAATATAATTAAGATAAGTGTAATGCTTTTTATATGCGTTCTTATTTAATTTCGTCTTTCTAATTTAGTATATTTATTAGATTGAAACTCAAATACTTACGCCCGGAGGGTGCATATTCTTGCTAGTAAAAACAATAATAATAGTTGATAATTCTTCAAAAAATAAAAGTAGATAGAAGACACATTTTCGACAGAATAAATAAATAACGCAATTATGTTGTCGGTTGGCAGAATGGAACGTGCGACGCTTCAAATTACGATTAAACCTGGCAAGAACTTTATATCTTGTCACCTGAAATGTCGACATTGTTCGCTTAACATTTCGATGAAAAGTTCTTGTTTTTTTTTTGTTTGTTTTTTGGGGGGTTTTTTTGTGTGTGTGTGTGTGTGTGTGTTTTATTGCATCACTTTTTTCTGTTTTTTTGTTTTTGTGTTTTTTTTTATTGTATTACTTGTATTTTTTCAAAAAACTTCAACGCTGCTTTTTTTACGAAAAACATTTCATTTTTTTCCTTTTCACGCGTTGTCAATTCTCACTGCATTTGTGTCTCTCTCTGATTAGATGAGACAAGCCAAAATGCTTTTTCCTTATTTTATGACGGACGCAAAGAAAATACATAGTAAATTTTAAGAGCGCGTAGTTCAAAGCCAATTGAAGTCGATTATTATTATTATTATTATTATTATTATTTTCGACGACATTAGCGATCCTACAACTGACAATGATGACAACAGAAACTTTAAAAGTTTCTGTTTGACGTGTTTTAAATAGTTTGGAATTTGCCTCTAGCCTTTCTGTCATCACTAACAGAGTTAATACCATTTTCATTTTATGTGCATAGTGCCCGTCAAAATGACAGTATCCTGTACGTATGGATCGGGACTTCTGCCAACGAATCAAAGTGGAATAACTTTGAACTCTACAGAACTTAACATTGTTGCACAAGGAAATTTCTACAAAGGATCAGAAGCCCAAATCAACCATTTTAGTGTTTGGGGGCCCGTATAGATTGCAATGGCAAACTCCTAAACTCTGTAGAACAATTTAGATACTTAGGCAGTAACATCTCCTCCACAGAAAACGACGTTAATGCACGCATAGGAAAAGCATGGGCCGCTATAAATAAATTATCGATCATATAGAGGTTCAATCTCACAGACAAGTTAAAGAGACATTTCTTCCAGGCCGTTGTCATGCCAGTACTGCTGTATGGCTGCACCATCCGGACCCTAACTAAGCGACTAGAGAATAAATTAGATGGGAGCTGCACAAGAATGCTACGGGTGATCCTGAACAAGACGTGGAAACAGCACCCCACGAGAAAGCAGCTGTACGGCCACCTACCACATATCACCCAAACCATCCGAGTAAGACGGACAAGACACGCAGGACACTGCTGGAGAAGCAAGGACGAACTCATAAGCGACGTCCTCCTGTGGAAGCCAGCACATGGACAAGCCAGTGTGGACCGACCAGCAAAAACGTACGTTGATCAGCTCTGTGCGGATGCAGGATGCTGCATAGAGGACCTCCCGAGAATGATGAGCGATAGGGACGGATGGAGAGAGATTGTCATGGATATCCGCGCTGAAAGCGCGTCATGATGATGATGATGATAGATAGATTGCATCTGACCCATACCAATTAGAGTCAGTCAGTTCCTGCACCCCATAACCTTAAACCCATGTCCCTGTAGTGGTTGGGGTGTCCGCACAGGTTACACCTGACCCATACCTGTTAGGGTCTGGGTCAATTCCTGCAACCCCTAACTTTAAGCCCAGTCCTTGGAGAGGTTGGAGAGTCCACTCAGCTTTCACCTGTCCCATAGCAGTTAGGGTTAAAGTCCGTCCCTGTACCCTATAAATGGGAATGCGCACTGGACTGGACTATTTCATAAAAATCACACACACGTACAAGTGTATATCTCCACAGGAATCGAATCTATGACCGGGCGGTGGGGATTATAATACGCTAACTGTATCCCCTGCAGAGGGTTGACAGCCCACAAAAGATGTGTCTGGAGTATGACATTAAACTGTATCTTGGTTTGGTTTGGTTTGATTTGTTTTACGACATATCAACCTCGGTGGGTCATTTAATGCCAACAAAGTTGAGAAATGAATTCATTCTTAATGCATAATAAAATTTTGTTTATAAAGTCATGTTTTTCTATTCAACCAATAGATGGGACCCTAACAGGTACTACCACTCCGGGTCAGAGTGGACCAGGGAGCAATGGTGATGAAGGAGTACTCCACATTCCCCAGACCTCCAGAACTGGAACCTCACCATCAGATAGAGTTTAACGTCATTACCAGGACATGTAGACCCTCGGCCACCTCCTTCTAGCACCCATAGGATAAAAAGGGGTTGGGGCTTGCCATAAGGGCAATAGGGTTGGGAAAATCATATAGGTGCTAGGGCTTGACGTGACCAGCCGATTGATCGGAGGGGGCCCAAGATAGGACCAAAGTGGAGTATTTCAAGTCATGAACTGCTTATCCACCTGGCTTTTATCCCCAAGCATCACAGGTCGCCACCCACGGCCAACAGGTGGCCCTATTGGGGGAATCTTACCCCTCTGCAGAGATGCAGTCGGTGCATTCTAACGCCCAGCCGACAGGGCGGACTGTATCTTGAATTTTGGGATGACATGTGAAAGGCTACATGTCGGTTTCTGATTGGTCAGCATAAGGTGTGATGGAGAGTGAGAGAAAGAGTGAATGGGTGAAGAATAGGCAATCTGGGCTGACTGTTTGAAGAGAACAGACACAAGATGAGTGTCTGTTCTCCAAAGCATTTTTACTTGGGGGGTAAAATAAAATATAAGCTCTGAAAAAAAAAGAACGTCTTGTGTTCGTTATTAAAAACTAAGCAACGACACAAGACGAGAAATCCTTAAAGGATTCCCAAGTTGTTCCAGATTCAAATAACACTGAGAATCCTATCCAGTCCAACAGCAAATGCACCAACGGACACAGACAGATCCAGCTACTCAGATCCAGAATAGAAGAGCCACACAACCAGGATCCAGCAAAGAGAATATTTGAATAGTAAGAAGATAAAAAGTAAGAAGATAAGTATATCATTATTACTACTAGCAAGGACCTGGCAATATAACACAATATGATAATCTAATCATTACAACGTTTGACATGTTTAATTAAGAGTTATTACGAAATAGTTCAATAAATAAAGAATATAATATTTATGATTTAATTATTACAACGTTTGACATGTTTAATTAAGAGCTATTACGAAATAGTTCAATAAATAAAGAATATAATATTCTTGATCTAACTCTCTCACTCTTTTTCTCTTTTTTCGTTCTTTACTTTTGATTGAAACATATTAGTGTTATCACTTCTAATAGCTTACATCTCTCTTTATCTTCCATACCGCCTTTCTTTCTTTCTTTTTTTTTTTCTTCTTCTTATTAATTGTTTCTGTGTAGCAATTTCTTTTTCTTACCTTTCTCTCTTTATAATAAAAACGGAATGGTCCATTATTTAACTTAGGTAACGACACCCATAATAAGAATAAGAATTCGGCGGAAAAGCAACACAGATAATCAGGATTTACATTTTTGAATTTCATCTTGGACGATTTTGGACAGTCTCATTTTTAACCAGAGGGTGTTGAAAGATGATAACGATCGGAAGATTAAGGAACAAGAGTATTGATATATAGAAGAGTACAACCAACTTCTTTCAATGGAATATCGCCATGCAATACCCTTGCTTGGGGGGGGGGGCTTACCCTACTGTATAGAATACAGTCCGTGTTTTCTAAGTCCTGCCGACATTCATCATCGGCATTGCAGTCTCGGAAGACTATATAAGTTCTTGTGTCCCTGAAGTTACAGCGCCTCCTATGGCTGTGAAATCCAATGTTTTAAAGAAATTCTCGACCACAGATGTTGTATGTGAAGGTTGATCTTCCCATGAACTCTAGTGAAATGGCAGAAATAAATTCTTGTATTTGTCCTTCAAGTTCTTCCAAATCCGTTGCTTTCATAGAGTAGACTTGCTCCTTCAACCAACTATAAAGGAAAAAGTTACAGGCTGTTAAATCAGGGCTTTTTGGTCGGTCACTTATACGGACCACGTCTGTAAAGTTTTTACGTGCCATCCTTGGCCAGTTGAAATAGGGCTTAAAGAAAGTCCTATGTTATGGAATCCTTTGGCGATCCTTTGGTAATCCTAGAAGTCCTATCCTACGTATTGGTAAAGATCCAGTGTGTGAATCCTATGTCCGTCGTCTATGAACGTCGGCGTAATTATGACCAGTAGGGTCGGTTAAGTATTGTACAACCTCAGAATACTGCCAATGATTGGCCAAGGAACAGATCACATGATCTCGGCTAGTCTATAAGTATGAGCGAATATCTAGCACACACCTTATATATTCAAAATCTCAACAACGTCTACCCATCCATCTCCCAGGAAAATGTTGATTCAGTCATTCACAAACAACAATAGCAAAATGTCGAGGAGCACCATCTTGCATAAAGATCAAGTCTTCAATATTCTCCCAAATATTGACAATTGACCAAGTTTCATTGAAATAAAGTGTTGCATGTGAAGGCTGTCCCTGAAGATGTTGACGTGCCGGTGCTTTGTTGCCACCGCTTTCTTCTGGACCTCTTGGCTTCATGGTGTTGCGACAGGACGGATGATAAATGGGATGATATTTAACTTTTTTAAGCCGGTTTATAGTTCTTCATTATTTATTTATTTGTTTTGTCGACTAAACGATTTTTTCCTTCCGATTGTGGCATGCATTGAATTTGTTTGGTTTTTGTTTTTTGCTTTTGTTTTTGTTGTTTTTTTTATTATTGCATCTCGGGACGCAAACATCAAATGCCAGTTTCTGTGCTCGGCTCGTGATGTTCGACATTCGTTCAGACGAGTGTAATGTTTAGAAGAATTGGTCTACCAGGAGTTGGTAACCTTTGTTGAAAAAAAAAAAGAAAAAGAAAAAAGATGCGATAAAGAAATATTCATTTTCAGACAGTGATATGGTATTTGATATGTCACGAGCTACTTGATATGCCACGTAGTGCATTTCTGCTGACATCAGAGAATGCAGCCTCTATAAAGAGGTTAATTGGTTGGCTGGTTGGTTGGTTGGTTGGTTGGTTTTATGGCTTATTTAACGTCAAATAAACAATTGTAATAATAACCACTAGCAGGACCTGTGGATATACCACAATATGATAATTTAATTAACGTTTGGTGCGTTTACTTAAGAGCTATTTGTAAATAGTTCAATATGTAAAAAGTATAATAAACACACACTCTCTCTCTCTCTCTCTCTCCTCTCTCTCTCTCTCTCTCTCTCTCTCTCCTTCTTTTTATTGTCTGTGATTGAAATAGATTAGCGTTATCGCTTCCGTGTGCTCACCCCTCTCTTTATCTTCCCCTTCTTTCTTTCTTTCTTTCTTTTTTCTTTATTTCCTTCTTTCTCTATTTCTCTGTGTAGCATATCTTTTTCCTTCGCCTTCTTTCTTTATAATAAAAACGGAATGTTCCTTTACTTAGCTGAAGTGACGACACACATAAGAAATAAGAATTTGGCGAAAAAGCAACACCAGACAATCAGGATTTACATTTTTGCATTTCCTCTTGGACGATTTGGACCGTTTCATTTTTAACCAGAGGATGTTGCAAGATGATAACGGTTAATGAACACGAGTATAAATGTATAGACTCCAATATTCATTATAGTTGAGCTCTTTTCAGTCTGTTCTAATATTTACCTATATATATATATATATATTATATATATATATATATATATAAGAGAGTTTATAATTTGCTTGAAGCATTGTGTATATATTGGTTTGGAGGTTGATTTTGAAGGCTATCACAATGCAGGTGTAAAATAATAATAATAATAATAATAATAATAATAATAATAATAATACGGTAACAATGGTGTTCTGTGTTAACCTGTATTTTATTCTTGAATTTTTTATATAAAATATCACGTACAAACAAACAAAAAATGCATTCACGTAAACATGCAACACGAGAATACAGTTATATAAAAAATACCATCATTTAAAAAAAAAATTAATTTGAATAGAAATGTCATAACTAGACTACTTCAGTTCCAGTGATCTTTTGAAAAAGAGATTTTATCTCGAAAATTCAAGAATAAAATACAGGTTAATACACAACACCATTGTTACCGTATTATTATATATTTTTTACACCTGCATTGTGATAGCCTTCAAAATCAACCTCCAAACCATATATATATATATATATATATATATATATATATATATATATATGCCAACAGTACTAACGTTAAAATCAAGTAACAGTGAGAGAACGTCAACTACGCAATAAACGCTTAATCCGATTGTTTTCTAAAAATACTCTAGCGATGTATAATAAATGAGCGTCCTTTATAGAGGTGTTTTTTCTTCTTTTTTTAGAAGATCTGTAAAACAGGGTTTTCTAACTTATTTCATAGTCTAACAGATTTTAATGTAAATATTCATCGTAATTTTTTTTGATTTTAATATAACTGACAGTTGTGAATAACCCACCTGTCCCAGGTATTACCAGGTACTACAGCTAGTAATATATATATATATATATATATTATTATATATATATATATGTGTGTGTGTTGTGTGTGTTATAGAGTTCAATACATTTAAGGTGTGATTGTTACCATTGGTTTCAAAGCACTTATCATCAAGACATCCTACCGTATATTCTTTCACAGGCGCGTTGTTTGATGATACGTAGCTAATATGCTGCTTTGAAACCAATGGTAACAATCACACCTTAAATGTATTCTACTCTATAACAAATAAATAGAGCTCTTATAGACGTAATCGAGCACTTAATTTTCAATTCACCAATACTAAAAAAAACTACGAATATATATATATATATATATATATATATATATATATATATATATAGAGAGAGAGAGAGAGAGAGAGAGAGAGAGAGAGAGAGGGGGGAGAGAGAGAGATCGAAGTTGGACTTGCGTAGACACAGAGTAAACGATGCTAGGTGACAAGATGTTTCTTGCTAAAGCAATCATCAGGCCAAGAGCTTAAATGTACATGAGCTTTATCACTGATAAATTAGCGTTATCGCTTCCGTTCGCTCACCCTCTCTCTATATTTCCCCTATTTATCAACCCCAATGCACGAGTACAATCTGACACAAGATCAATTACTGAAGCAGATTTTAACAGATTTGAATTCAGAGACTTCCTTCTTCAATATTCGTTCCATTCTGACCTACTATCTACCCATAGCTGGAGGGAGTGCAACAATTATCGGGGCATTTCCCTCCTCAGCAAGGTTGGAAAAGTCTTGCGTGGACATGATCTTCTCACTATGCCAGCTGCATGAAAAGTGCCAGGAGAGCAGATACCGCTCTACATCGCATTCATAGACCTAACGAGGGCATTCGACCTGGCCAGCCGAAGTGTTCAGTTACTGCACCAGAGATTGTCATTCAAAAATTGGGCTGTTCAGCCACTCACGCAGATTTTTTAAAAGTGGACACTACGCCATAGTCTCTAGTAGACGGAAGGATGCCAACTACCTTTTTCAAGGGTATTAGCGACACAAGGTCTATTTCTGAAGCGGAGTCTGAATTCAGAGTTTTCCTATACTGATTACCAAAACAAGGTTAAAAGACCCAGACTGCCCTACTATTTACCCATAGTTGGAGGAGAATAGTTGAATGTATACATTTCCCAAGAGGATTAGTGTTATGTGAAATGCAAACAGCCTCGAGATAAATCGCCTCAACACTGCTGGAAGAAGAAAGCTTGCAGTTAGGCCCGTTAAGTAGGTACCGTGAGACAAAGGTGATCGATTTTTATTGATTTTCGAACGGTGAGAAACGATTGGCTAGGAATTCCATTGAGAAAACTGGTTCGATCTTCGTGTTTTTTGTTTTCATATTTCTGGTTTGTTTACGAGAAAAAAGGATTTTCGTTCTTTAATTTTACTTTTTTTTTTTAATCAGAAATGAAACAACAAATGGAAGAAACTAGTAAATAAAAAATAAATGAAGAAAGAAAGATTAATAGAAAATAGATTAAAAGAAAGAAAGAAACAAGTAAAGAA
>CM042140.1:8533314-8575814 GCA_023376005.1 Doryteuthis pealeii
GTTTGTTGGATTTTACGGCATGTCAACTCTTGTTGGCTTATTTTATGCTGAACACATTTTATTTTATTCATTCTTCATGGGTACTCGATTTTTAAAAAATGACTTTGAAAAAAAATTGAGTTTGAAAAATGTTGAATGCCCATCAGGAATGAATAAAATAAAATGTCTTCGGCATAAAATG
Organism: Doryteuthis pealeii; assembly: GCA_023376005.1. Taxonomy (NCBI): domain Eukaryota; kingdom Metazoa; phylum Mollusca; class Cephalopoda; order Myopsida; family Loliginidae; genus Doryteuthis; species Doryteuthis pealeii. The sequence goes on from CM042140.1 coordinate 8,533,496, forward strand.
ACCCATACAAGTGTTGATATGTCGTAAAACCCAACCAACCAAAACCAAATATTACAAATATAAGTTTAGGAACATCGAGATGAAATCTAGTAAAAATTATGGAGGAATTTTAAGAAGCAAAAGAAGGAATGATAAAAAGTTTCGAGAAAGTGAAAGACGTCGAGGAATTAAGTATAAATAAGAAGAGAATGAAAAATAGAGGGAGGGGTGTGGGGAAGAAATAAAAAAGGGGGAAATAGGAATAGAGAGAGAGAGGGGGTATGGCGAGTGAGAGAGAAAGATTCAGATAGATGAAGCAAAACCAATGTCGTTGGTGGGGGGGGTCGTCAGGGTGGCCTAAAAACGTTATCAGCCAAACAGCAAGGAAGTCTATCTCTTTTCACTAGCGCTAGACCAAGGAGATTGTATTTAGCATCTAAGGTGGAGCGCCACACCTACTATCAGCTCCTTACTTTACCGCACAAATCCATGTGCTACTCATACGCTGAGTTGGCGGGGACCGGTATCGAACTAGGAACTTTGTGGTTCCTAGCTAGACGCTCTACCGACTGAGCTAAAACGGTCCTCAAACCAATGTAAAGTAAAAGTCGTCGGGGCGGCTTAATGTCGGTATTAGCCAGTCAGACAGGGAGTCTATCCCCTTTTCAATAGTGCTAGACCAAGGAGATTGTATTTAGCATCTGAGGTGGAGCGCCACACCTACTATCAGCTCCTTACTTTACCGCACAGATCTATGTGCTACTCATACGCTGAGTTGGCGGGGACCGGTATCGAACTAGGAACCTTGTGGTTCCTAGCTAGACGCTCTACCGACTGAGCTAAAACGGCCCTCAAACCAATGTAAAGTAAAAGTCGTCGGGGCGGCTTAATGTCGGTATCAGCCATGCGGCGAGGGAGTCTATCCTCTTTTCACCAGCGCTAGACGAAGGAGATTGTTTTTGCATCTGAGGTGGAGCGCCACACCTACTATCGGCTCCTTACTTTACCGCACAAATCCATGTGCTACTCATATGCTACTCATACGCTTTGGCGAGGGCCGGTATCGAACCAGGAACCTTGTGGTTCCTAGCTAGACACTCTACCGACTGAGCTAAAACGGCCATCAAACCAATGTACTGTACCCAAAAAACAAGAATCTAAAAGGCAAAAAAGACAAGAAAAAGAAAAGAGAATCGTTGGTAGAGGGATTTTACCAAAATGTTCTTTTATTTCTTATTTATTTCTTACGATTTTTTTATTTATAGCAAAGAAAGATTCGAAGATTTTCTTGACAACTACTTAGTAATGCTGCTTTCACCATTCTATTATCATTCAATCGGTATTCCGACACCAAAACAAACAAGATTTTTTCCCCCATTTCAGTATATTTCCTTCATTCACCTCTGTGTATTTTTCTATCTTCTTTTTTCTTTATTGATATTCGAGTTCAGCCAGTGTTTGCTTTTAATTCTTATCCTTTATTCATTTTTATCTTTTAGACAAATAAACAAAAAACAAATCTTTTTCTTTTTTTTTTTTTTGCTAATTTTTTTATTCGTTTATTTGCAAGAGAGGCTAATCACTGTTACTAATGTTTAAGAGGAATAAAGTTGGTTTGAATTCAGAGTTTTCCTTCTCCTAGACTGGTTACCAATGTTATATTCTCCTTCACGATTGGGGAGAGAGAGAGAGTGAGGACATGAAATGAGAAATGGATTCTTATTTGTTCTACTTCGTTGCTTTCTTCTAGGCTGGCCATTTTCTTTCTAGGCTGATTCTTCTTTCTTCTGGGCTGGCCATTTTTCTTTCTAGGCTGATGCTTCTTTCTTCTGGACTGGCTATTTTCTTTCTAGGCTGATGCTTCTTTCTTCTGGACTGGCTATTTTCTTTCTAGGCTGATGCTTCTTTCTTCTGGGCTGGCTATTTTCTTTCTAGGCTGATTCTTCTTTCTTCTGGACTGGCCTTTTTTTTCTATGCTGATGCTTCTTTCTACTGGCTGGCTATTTTCTTTCTAGGCTGATTCTTCTTTCTTCTGGACTGGCTATTTTCTTCTAGGCTGATGCTTCTTTCTTCTGGGCTGGCTATTTTTCTTTCTAGGCTGATTCTTCTTTCTTCTGGGATGGCCATTTTCTTTCTAGGCTGATTCTTCTTTCTTCTGGCTTGCCATTTTCTTTCCATAAAATAACCCAACAAGTGTTGACATGCCGTAAAACACAAATCAACCAACCAACCAACCAACCAACCAACCAACCGGGTCATAAATATCTACAAGGGATATAGTCGGCAAATTCTCTTCAACACCTACCACTCTCGATGGGGCGGGTGATGTAATGTGAACTCAAATTGTCTCAGAATTTAAACTCTATCATGGCAATTTAGTTTATGATGTTTCATTTTTTTCTTTTGCTAAGAAAAAAAAAGACATTGAATAATTATGTATACTAGCAAAAAAAAAGAAAACACCCTCCAGGTGGTGTAAAAATTAATTTTACCACGCTCCTTCGTAAAAAAATGTAAACAGATCTTTGAAACCTTATATTTCTTTAATAATAGATATAAAATAGTTTTGCCGTCATGCCAATTTAATTTCTGTTTACAACGAGTTAAAGGGGTGGGTGACAAACCAAAGGGCTGCCCCTGGCCGCGCACACTCAAGCTACAATACAGCATATAAGTATTTGTTACGTAATTATTCAAATCGCAACATAAACTTCTTATCATATTTCCAGAGAGCTTAACCCACCAGGAGTGGGGAGCTATATATATATATATATATATATATATATATATATATATAAATCTAATGAGTCAGACGAACCTACTAAAAGTTTCGCTTAATGCTCTTCAGATCTTAGCCCTGTAGAGCATTAAGCGAAACCTTTAGTAGGTTTGTCTGACTCATTAGATTTATCTTTATTATTTGCTCTACTTAGGTTTTGTGCACTTGTTACTTATTAGCTTTAGTCTCCTGCCGGTTTTGTATGAATATATATATCTTATATATACTAGCAAATTTATGCACCCTCCAGGTGCAATTTTTAATATAATAAAATATCATGTTAAATTAGAAAGCTTAATAAAACTGAATAAGAATGTAGATAAAAAGATTTGGAACAGAGGGAGTATAATCGAAGAATAGAATAACTTTGAAACTAACTCTTCCATCATTTTCCATTACTCCCGTCTTTCATTGGTAAATTTTCCTAATTCAACTATTTAGTTAAAATAGGAATTAAAGAATAAAATTACAGTTATATTTTCTTGTTAATGGATTCCTTTTAAATATATCCCCGAGATTTTTGCTTATATTCATTAAGATAAAACTAAACAATTAGAAATCAATAATACTAAGCATATATTTATTAAAATCATATTTTTAAGATCAATATGCAAATTAGCCTTCCCATTAACACTGTAATCCGCTATTTTGTTGTATATATAAATACAATTGCATGTTTTTAGTAAGTAGATATTATGGTCAACAGTATTAATAATGTAAAACAATTTTATTAATCAATGAGGTTTAAATAAAAATAAAATCATGGAGAATGTGATGTAAATAACAAAGGGAATTGTAACTTGTATAAAAATATAGTTTCGGTTACAGACAGACAAACCCACAATCTCCATTATAATAAGATATATACATATAAATTGTTTTTTCTTTTGGCCAAGATATTGTACTAATAGATTATTTTTGTTGGTACGATTATCTTGGTCTTTTCTTTTTTCTAAAAATTATTTTCTTCCCGGTTTATGTTTGGTAGTATATTTTTACAATCAAACTATTTGCTGGGTTTTTTCTCACCGCGAGGATTTACCAATAAGTTTGGTATATATATATATATATTAACCGTTTTGAAGAAAGAAAAGTGTTATTGTCTGCGTATACCGCTTAAATAGAATGTGCCGTGCATTTGACTGGTTGTTAGCACCAGCCAATCAGATGCGCGGTTGAAAATTTTACACTCGTCCAAAAACAATAAAGAGCCAAACGTCTGTTAGCGTCTCAAGTCGGTGGGTGGATCAGAGTTTTGATAATCTCTGATAGGGTCAGCATGACGAGGGAAGTCTGATATAGGAAGACCCGAAACTTCCCAGTGACCTATGGATACTACATCACTGGCGACACCTACGAGCGCCATAAATGTAGGAGCGTATATTTAAAGTATATATATATATATATATATATTTGGGAGAATATGTGCTTAATTAAAATCGTACCTAATTTTGAAAGTTAATTAATTAATAATTAATTAGTTAGGTGGGCATACCTATTTAACTAATTAATTATTAATTAATTAACTTTCAAAATTAACTACAACTTCAATTAAGCACATATTCTCCCAAAATTGTCGGCTAAAAAAGGCATCTCAAAAACACATCGTTTGTGTATTTACTTCTCATATATATATATATATATATATATATATATATATATATATATAATTTTGCATGTTTAAAAATGGAAAAATCAATGTATATAACATATAGATGCATTCCCATCTTTGAAAATTTCTATATGCTTGATTTGATCTCTTTGATTAATTGCATATAAACCTTGTAGAAGAATAGTAGCGATACTATTTAACTAATGTTGTGACCTTATGTCACATCCTACCCATAACTTCCTACTTTTCCCTGGGGCTCTGAGAAATGTGGAGTACCCCGTCAACACCATTACTCCCAAGTTCAGTCTGAACCTGTTAGGGTTTTTTGTATAGAATTACCTACCTCCCCTCTAAAGCGTAAATGAATGGTTGCGTCTGTCTTATAAATTAGCTGTCAGACAGACAAGACGGAAAGTTTGTATGTATATGAATTTCTGATCGAATAGATATACTATCACCAAGGATTTGACTTTGCCTCTTTTATTCACTATTATTACATATCTCCCACTTCTCTTTCTGTGTGAGTAATTGGCCGTCTTTACCCATGATACAAAACCACTGAAACTTGTAGAATTTATTATGTAGATGTTTCTGTGGCCTTTGCACGCCATCAATGGTACGATTGACAGCTACACTTTTTTTTTATCTATTTATTTATTTTTTTTTTTTTTTTTGTGAAAAGAACCTTGAAATGTTTGGTTTTGGTTTTGGTTTGTTTTGTTTTACGGCATATCAACCTCAGTGGGTCATTTAATGCCGATAAAGTTTTAAAATAGATCAATTCTTAATGGATAATACAATTTTTTTATAAATACATTTTTCTATTTAACCCATAGATGGACCCTAACAGGTACTACCACTCCGAGTCAGAGTGGACCAGGGACCAATGGTGATGAAGGGGTGCTCCACATTCCCCAAACCTCCAAAACTGGAACCTCACCATCAGATAGAGTTTAACGTCATTCCCAGGACATGTAGACCGGCAGCCACCGCCTTCTAGCACCCATATGATAAAAAGGGGTTGGGGCTTGCCATAAGAGCAATAGGGTTGGGAAAATCATAGGTGCTAGGGCTTGACGTGACCAGCCGATTGATCGGAGGGAGCCTCTCCGACCGCCCCTTGAAATGTTGTGAACCATTTTTGAATGGTATCGAAACTGGGACCTTGCGGTTCCTAGTCAGGTGCTTTACCAACTAGTTGTATAGGATTACCTACTATTACCAAATATTTGACTTTGCCTCATATTCACTATAATTACAAATCTCCTACTTCTCTTTGTGTGTGAGTAATTGGCTGCCTTTACCCACGATACAAAAGTGTCTCATCTATGGGTTAAATAGAATAACATGTTTGTTTGTTTTTTTAAATTGAGTATCCATCAAGAATGAATAAAACAAAAACGTCTTCGGCGTAAAATGACCCACTGGGTTGACATACCGTAAAATCCAACCAACCAATCCTTAGTTGTCACCCATCTAAGTAGTGATCACGGTCATTGATGCTTAACTCCGGTGATCTGTCAGCCATGCACTCTTCATACTCCACGATAAGAATGTAATATTTCAACTACGGTGGCCATTAATCTGAATAAAAAAATTATGAAAATTATGTAAAATAAAAGATAAAAAGATTTTTTAAAAAAAAGACATACGAGATTAGACGTATATGTTCGGTGCTGTTTTTGGAAGGTATTTTTTATTTGTTTGTTTTGTTTTCGAATCTAAAACGTTTGTTAGTGTCTATCACTAATCCTAATTGTGAAAAACGGAGTCTGTCTCATATTACGTGTTCTAAATCCTCTGGAGGTGTTGCACTGAAAAACATTTCTTTCCTGTGGGTGGTCTCGCACTAAAACTTGCTACTTTGCCTTTTCATTCGGTGAATATTTAACAGAATATATACGACCGTCTTCTTTAACGCACGCAAATACACACAGACACAAACAAAATAAAAATACATACACCCATATATATATATAGTATAAAGTATAAATTAATCTGATCTATTAACGTATTGAGCACTTTATATTCTTTATAACCCTGACTTATTCGGTTAATGTTTGTATGGGCCGTTGATATTGCGATTAACTCGATATTTCTATTCCCCGGTAAGTAATCTTCTTTATCATATATATGTATATATTACATATATATGTATATATACATATATATGTATATATACCTATATATGTATATATACATATATATGATAAAGATGACTTACTGGGGAATATTTATATATATATGCTTGGTTTGAAAATTTTATTGGTGATAAACTCTCTGTTATGAAGCACCGCTGATTACATGTCCACGCTGCCCTAACTTTATATATATATATATATATATATATATATCTGGTTGACCTAAAAAAATCACGCCTAACTTTTTAAAAATGTATGTTTTTTGGGATCACCATATATATATATATATACACATATACATATATATATTATATATTAAATTTTTACTTGAAGGCACTTACAACGCATGTATCGCATAAAATTCGATACTTTTTCTTATAGAAAATGAACTTTTTTTTGACAAGTGGAATCCCGGTAAAGGATAGCTCGGTGTGTAGAATACCGTACAGACTGTTTCGACTTTATTAAGTCTCATCAGCGGTATATACTAACGATTTCCCTCCGACAGAAATCGAAACCGGGACTTCAGCAGACACAGTGAAACACTAGTGAAACACTTTATCGCCTCGGCCACAGTACACAACTGACCATCCTAGCGAAATTAAGCTTGTCAAATGATACTACACGCCTCTACCATAATAGGTAAGGGGGCGTTATTGAGAGAATAATAACAACAAACCTATTATGGTAGAGGCGTGTAGTATGTATTTTACGGTCACTGAGAGATCAAATTTCCGGAGAAATGATCATTGCTTATTTGCTTAGTAGTGAGAGTTAATTTAAATTACCAATTAGAGAGCTCATTACAAAATTTATAGGAGCGTATATTAATAAGTCATATATATATATATATATGAATTAAACATTTTTTGAAAAAAACAAATGATGTTGATAATCGCTGACAGAATCTGTTTCAACCTTTAGCGGTCTTCTTCAAGAGGTTGAAACAGATTCTGTTAGCGATTATCAACATCATTTGTTTTTTCAAAAAATGTTTAATTCATACTGTCGGATTCATTTCCATTTTACTTACACACACATATATATATATATATATATATATATATATACACACACAAAGATTGATGATATAGTGCGCTATATTTATGAGTAAATAATGCTAGATATTGTAGACCATGTATATCTAAATTATTTAGGATAGTGTGCACATGAAATCAAGTTGACTTCAGGTGCTCATAATGTTTTGCAGCAGTTTTAAAACTTAAAATTTAGTAACTCACGAATTGTACAGATAATGAACTAATGAAAGAATCCTTTAGTAGAAACCATATGAATTTTCAACACTTGTAGTTTTACTTTTATTGATTAGAAAAGTAAACACACAAAAGTTATTGAAGTGTTGCCTAAACCAAACAAACAAGATTTTATTAATTCTAGTCGAAAATTATACAAAATATTACCCATATCATTAGGTAATAGTTATTACGAAACTCTACAGCTTGGGTTAGCGTTTTTTAAAAGTATGAATATATACGATTAAAAGTATGAATATATACGCTTCAAAGATGTCTGCAAGAGAGACCTGAAGACATGCCGCATCGACATAGACACGTGGGAGGCTTGTGCAGAAGACCGTGCAACCTGGCGCCTCCTCGTCAAACAAGGAACAAAAAGAAGTGAAGAAGAGAGGAAAAAAGCTGCCACAGAAAAGAGAGCTAAAAGAAAGGAGAAACAGCAGCACCCCCAACATCTACAGAAAGCATCACCTTTTGTTTGCAGCCACTGCACCAGAGACTGCCATTCGAGGATCGGTCTATTCAACCACTCACGTAGCTGTAAGTGAGAGAGAGAAAAAAAAAACTACACCATCGTCTAAAATAGACGGAAGGTTGCCAACAAATATACGATTAAAAAGATAAGTACACCTCTTCTATATATTTATTGAATTTTATCTTTTTAAACGATAGAGATGTTACAATTTTATTTTTGGTTAGAGTTTCTCAATGTTGTGAAGTTTGGTAATTAATAATACCCAATAATATCTGTTATGATTGTTTATTTTTCACTGGAAATAAAAAAATTCTTGCATTTCTAGTTTAGAAGAAAATTAAATTACAAAAGTGCTGCATTTTTTTTTTTTTTTGTAACTAAGTGTATATCCTGTAAATGTTTGTAATGTATAATACCAAATAATATCCATCTTGATTGTTAAAATTTCCATTAGAAGTAATGAAATCCAGCTATTTTTGTTTTAGAAAAGCATTATATAATAGATGAATAGTAATTATATTTTCGATTACAGACTGTCAATGGCTTAAAGTCGGGTGATAAATAATACCTAATAATGTTCGTTTTTATTGTATAATTTTTATATTTTGAATGATAAAACCCTGCTAATTTTGGTTTTGAAAAAAATTAATTTTTATAAAGAGTTTTATAATTCGCTTGAAGCATTGTGTATATATTGGTTAGGAGGTTGATTTAGAAGGCTATCACAATGCAGGTGTAAAGAAAAAATAATAATACGGTAAGAATGGTGTCTATATGTGTTAACCTGTAAATACAGGTTAACACACAACACCATTGTTACCGTATTATTTTTTTTCTTTACACCTGCATTGTGATAGCCTTCTAAATCAACCTCCTAACTAATTTTTATAAATTTCTTTTATAGGTACACTTATTTATGGTTAATACTATATATAGTATAAAAATCGTCACAATGCCGCCCTGTCCGCTGGGGCAGTAGAATGCAGAGGAGTAAACCTTTCACCAATGTGACCACCTGTTCTAATTTTGGGGCACCTCAGGCACCGGGCAATAAATCCAGGCTTTACCCACTTTAGCCGAGGGGGGGGCGGTTTCTGCCACTCTATGACGACGCAAGTTATTTTACCTCACCTGCCAGAGCAGAAGCCGTTCCTCTTGTGCCTATAAGAATTCGGGGGAGGGGGGATTTTCATTTATTTTTTTTAAGATAAGAAATTATGAATTATTAGCAGGACATAAGAACTGAGCTTTTCTTGCTTATTTCACGTTACGTTTGAATTATATTGTTAGCTCAGTCGGCAGAGCATCCACCAAGGAATGGCAAGATTCTTAGTTCGATACCGGTCCCCGCCAACTCAGCGTATGAATAGCACAGACTAATATTATGATCTGAGCGGTAAAGTAGGGAGATGACGGTCGGTGTGGCGCTCCACCTCAGAAAAATACTCTCCCTGGTGTGGTCCTAGGCTAGTCACGGTACTTGATAAGATGACTTACCATATGTGTCTCCGACTAGCTGCTCTTTCGATGCCGTCTGCGCCCACGCCGTGTTCCTGGGATCGATGCAACTTGGTCGGAGCATCTTTGTGACGTGTTGAGTGATTAGTGGAGATGAGCTACGGTGGTTGCTGGTAACCCTAAATATGAGTTAATACACTGTTAACAATAACAACAGTTTTATTATCATATATAATAGAGATGAATATGTTTTGCACACTACGTCGGAAAGAAAAGACACGGTGAGGAGCTGTGTCTGGCGTTTTTGTTCTATGCTAATTAGTATCAAGTGATTCAGCAAATATGGACTTAGTCCTTTTATCGACGTTTTTCTTGGTGGCAAGGTCTATTTCTTCTTGTGTCAATGAGTGGTGCCCCGACACCCAAGTCTATGAAGCATCGGCCCTCAAACCCGTGTTTTAACGAGAGAGGTTCTACCCGCTTTTCAAAGAAGTAGTACCGCAGATATACAGGTAATTTTTACTCTAGCCACTGCATTAGCTTCGATTTGTGCATGCCTCTCTACAACAACAAGAGGATTTATTGGCCGGTGCCTGAGGCGCCTTAAAAGAGTATTGCCGACGAGATACACGCAATTTTTTACACTGGCCACTGCATGAGCTTCAGTTGATGCGTGGATCCCTACAATAATCCAGTTTATGATCTAAATCAATGAAGTCTTGACCCTCAAACCCGTGCTTTAACGATGGGGTTCTACCGGGATATACGCAATTTATACACTAGCCACTGCATGAGTTTCGGTTGGTGCGTGGATCCCTACAATAATCCGGCTTATGAGTAAGTTTATGAAGCCTCAACCCTCAAACCCGCGCTTTAACGATGGGGTTCTACCGGGATATACGCAACTTTTACACTGGCCACTGCATGAGTTTCGGTTGGTGCGTGGACCCCCACAATGATCCGGCTTACACCTAAGTTTATGAAGCCTCGCCCCTCACCCCTGTGCTTTAACGATGGGGTTCTACCCGCAATAACATCTCAGCGGAAGTTCATATCTGCTTCAGCGGAAAAAGCAAATAATGAGTGAATTCATTTTTTACATTTGTTTGTGGTTTTGTTTTTTTAATGGATTTCTTCAATGAGTATGTCTTGTAAATAACTACATTTTCTTTACTTTTCTTGTTTGTCTTTTTGTTTGTTTTATTGGATTTCTTTAATTATCTGGTCGAGATAGAAAAAAAAATTTCTCGTCGAGATTCCGGTAGACAGTACGCAAAAAACAAAAAAGAAGAAAAAAAAAAGAAAAAAGAACAGCAGGGATGAAGATTGTTCGGACATAACCTCTAGATCCCAACGAATAGCGATTGTTTCCTTCCGTCAGCTTGTTAAAATTACGTTGGGTGGCAGACAGGAGAGGATCTGGGGAATCGTGCAAATTAACACAATGATTACGATACTATCATTGACTGACAACTGCGCCAAAGTCGAAGTGGCGACAAGAGGCGCGCAGAAAAATAGACCGCCCACGTTCGCAGTGTTCTTTCAGTTCAGAACCAGACTCTAAGATAACGGGATGGCATGTCGATAGAATCCGGATTCTAAACAGAACCAGATGCCATTAATGAGCAGCGTGCCTCAGTTGTTGGAACAAACATGGTGGATAGAGGAATGTGGCAAAGTTAGTACTCACTCGCTGAATATGGTATTTATTGTGCCGGCCCACACATTGCATGATGGGGCCCACCATTCGCGAAAATGGTGAAAGACAGAGTTGTTCGGATTTAAAAACCAGTGGCAGGCCACGAGATATTAAAAAAGGAGAATTACATCCTGTAGTAACTGTCAAGGATAATTCGTGTACTTATAAAGGTGGTGAATGTTCAAAAACCTGATTCTTTCAAATTTACATACAATACTTCGTAAACCCGCATTATCATCATTTCAATACTGTGGTCTTTATTATTATTATTATTATTATTATTATTATTATTACTACTCCTTTTGAGTTTTTCATATCAGCGTTAGCTGATGGTATTTCACACGTTTATTGGGACCGTTCCAAGTGCATGAACTACATATTCCACAGATTTTTTCAATTCTCTGGCAAGGTCCAGGTATTTATCCATCTTTTCATTTTCCTTCAGCTTCACCCTGTAATCTGCTGGAACCGCAAAGTCCACCCGTTGACACGTCCTCTTTTTTTGTTTTTGTTAATCAACACTAGGTCTAGTCTCCTGGCTGGGATAGGGTGATCCGTCTTTATCTGAAAGTATTATTATTATCATCTATGTATTAGTACTCGTGTTCCTTAAAAGTACTATCAATGATGAAAAGAAAGAAAGAAAAAAATCAAGATTATTATACTTTTCATACATATCAAACGTTGTGATAATTATCTTATCGAACTGTGGTATATCCACAGGTCCTGCTAGTCATTATTATTATTATTATTATTATTATTATTATTATTTACTCCTTTTGAGTTTTCACATCAGCATTAGCTGATGGTTATTCACTGGAGTCTGAGTGACAGCAAGTCTCCTCAGGTCTCCAGGACTCTTCTGAGTATTCTGGCAGATTGCAGCAGTGCAGTGTTCTGAATGGTGTCAATCCTTTCTCTGATATCCAAACTTTCCAAACACTTTTCTAATCCTTTTGGGACTGTTCCAAGTGCACCAACCAGAATTGGTATCACTTTCACTTTCATATTCCATAACTTTTTCAGTTCTCTGGCAAGGTCCAGATATTTGTCCATTTTTTCATTTTCCTTTAGCTTCACCCTGTGATCTGCTGGCACTGCAAAATCCACCAGTTGACAAGTTCTTTCTTTTTTGTTTATCAACACTAGGTCTGGTCTTCTTGCTGGGATAAGGTGATCCGTTTTTATTTCAAAGTCCCAGAGATATCATGGATATCCGTGCTGCGCATGCGACATGATGATGATGATGATGATGAAATCATCTCTATGGTTTAATGACCATCGTATTTAATTTTCTTGTCTTTTGGTCGATCTGTCGGATTTCCTCATTTGTACATTTTAAGGATGGTCCAGAGAATCTTATAATGGGGACATCAAGTGCCTGGTGTAATGGTTAAAGTCATGGGATATGGACACGTCGCACCGAGTTCAAATCCTGGTCGTGGTAATTGCATTTCACTTAGCGCTAATACCCTTGGGAAAGGTATGAATCCTACTCTCCCTCCAACTATGGGTAAATAGTAGGGCAGACTGGGCTCTTTAACCTTGGTTAGGCAACCGGTCTAGCAGAGGGAAAAACTCTGAATTCCAACCTGTTAAACTCCGCTTAAGAAATTGACCTTGTGTCGCATCCTGCTCGTGCGGAGGGGTTGGTAAATATATATATATAATTGTTCTAGTGAAGTATTTTCTTTCACCCCTGTTTGTTTGAATGTGTCCATTATTATTATTATTTACTCCTTTTGAGTTTTCACATCAGCATTAGCTGATGGTCTTTCACTGGAGTCTGAGTGACAGCAAGTCTCCTCAGGTCTCCAGGACTCTTCTGGGTATTCTGGAAGATTGCAGCAGTGCAGTGTTCTGAATGGTTTCAATCCTTCCTCTGATTTCCAAACTTTCTAGACCCGTTTCCAATCCTTTTGGGACTGTTCCAAGTGCACCAACTACAATTGGTATCACTTTGATTTTCATGTTCCATAACTTTTTCAGTTCTCTGGCAAGGTCCAGATATTTGTCCATTTTCCTTTAGCTTCACCCTGTGATCTGCTGGCACTGCAAAATCCACCAGTTGACAAGTTCTTTCTTTTTTGTTTATCAACACTAGGTCTGGTCTTCTTGCTGGGATATAGTGATCCGTTTTTATTTCAAAGTCCCAGAGAATTTTATGTGTTTCGTTCTCAAGAACAGAATCTGGTTTATGCATATACCATTTTGTTGTATGGTCATTATTATTATTATTATTAATAATAATAATAATAATAATAATAATAATAATAATAATAATAATTATGGTTTCAGGTAATTGACCATTATTAATCAATTATAACCTTAAGAAACTATTTTTAATGTTAATAATTTTCAGATATTTATATGGATTCAACTAACTATTCTCTTCTTAAAATAATAATTTGTTTTCACACAGTTATGTGCTTCAGTTATACGGCTACATTATTAACACCTTGATAAGCAAACCATTTTTGGTGAATTCGATTCTCACTGGGTGCCCCATACTTGCAACATTGACTCAAATATAAGCAATTCTTTGTTTTATACAGGGTGCCTCACATGGTGTCATGATTATTACTTTGATTAGCAAACCATTTTTAGTGAATTCGATTCTCACTGGGTGCCCCATACTTGTAACATGGACTCAAATATAAGCTATTCTTAGTTTTTATACAGGGTGCCTCACATGGGGTCATGATTATTACTTTGATTAGCAAATCATTTTTAGTGAATTCGATTCTCACTGCGCGCCCCATACTTTTTTGTGTCTCACCAAAACTAAGCTAAGTTTGCAGATGGGCACCTGCATATAGCGTAATTAGCAAGCTAATGATTTATAGTGAGTTCGATTCTCACTGGGTGTCCCACGCTTGTGGCCTAGACTATACTTTGCAAATAACCATAAAATATTGCGTGTTCAGCAGGTTAAATGAAAGTACTGCGATTAATTGTTAATACGTTTTTTGTGTGCATTTTATTTCTCTTCTTTGAATGGTTTACATGCACTGATGTGTGAGTTCGATATTTCAGTGGGGGAGAGAGAGTGCGAGTAAAAGTCGATAGGATTTTTGTGCGTGTATGGCTAAGGTCTATGCCATAATATTTATGTTCTCTTCTGTGGGTGAAGTTGGGTGTGAGTAATGGACACTTAAATGGAAATGAGAAAAGCATACGAAATGCGACCATCAAATACCAGAGGGGGAGAGGGATTTTTTTCCTACACGGAAAATCATTTTGGACAAAGACAAGGAAGTCGGTTTAAAAAATAACAGTTATACCACAGAAAAAACCACAACAACAACAACAACAAACAACAGACAGAAGACAACAAAAAACAACAAAAAAATAATAATAAATAATAAAAAAGCAAGCGAGAGAAAAAAAACAATGAAATTGGAAAGGATTAAATAAAGAGAAGCAGGGGAAAAGGGAATGAGAAAAAGAGAGAGGGAGGAAGAGGAAGAAAGAAAGAAATGAGAAGAAGAAGCAAGCAAGTAAAAAAGGGGGTATAATGGTTGTTAGTATGGAAGCCCCCAAAAAGCAGTGATATAAAGAAAAATGAAAAACAGAATTTTTTTAAATAAAAAAAAACATGGTGATGTTAAAAGGTGCGAGAAAAATGATGATGATGTTGATACAATGGAAATGGGAAAAGAAAGAAAGAACGAAAGAGGGAAAAAGAGGAAAAAATGAAAGAAGGAAAGACAGGAAGAAAGAAAAGAAGAAAAAAAGAGAGAGGAAAGAGAGAGAAAAATGATGATGATACAATGAAAATGGAAAAAGAAAGAAAGAAAATATAGAAAGAAAAAAGAAGAAAGAGAGAGAAAAGTGATGAGGATGCTTATTCAATGGAAATGAGAAGAGAACGAAAGAAAAAAAAACAAAAGAGAGAAAAAGAAAATGAGGAAGAGCAAAAAAAGAAAAACAAAGCAAGAAAACAAAAAAAATGAATGAAAAATGAAAGAAAGAAAAAAAAAGAAAGAAAAAGGAAAATGAAGAAAAAGAAAAAAAATGAAAGAAAGAAAAAAATTAAAATTAAAGAAAAATGTAATAAGAAATAAAGAGAAAGAAAAATGAAATAAAGAAAAATGTTCTGAAAGAGTGAATTAAAGATAAAGAAGGAAACTGAAAGAATGACAAAAAGAGAAGAAAAAAGAAAAAGGAAAGAAAGAAGAGACAATGAAGAAAGGGGAAGGTGATAATAATTTTTTTTGTTTCTATTCATAAGTTCGGTCTTTTATCTCATTATTTATACTGTAATTAGTACAATATATGACCAACTTGAAAAACATTTTACGTCCCCAACATAAGGGGGGCAAAATTAAGCGACCTGAAAAAAAGTGAGAAAGTTTTGAAATAAAATAAATAATGCATTATAAAGATCATTCATTGATAAATAAACACTGAAAATTTCATTAAAATCCGATAATTCCCTGATTTTTGGTAAATTATTTTCTGTAGGGGGGCTAAAGTCATTTTGTCAAAAACGCATTTTAGGCTCATTTTGCCAGTACCTAGTTAATATCAATATAACGTGGAAAACAAAGAAGTGAGAATTTGTAAATTATGTTAAACGGAGTATGTATATAATGTATAACGGATTATTTGTGGAGTATGTATCACGGAAAACATTCTCGAAAAAGAAGGAATATGCTGATTTAGCGAAAGAGGCATGAATTCAAGACACACTTAGATTACTGGAAATTGCAAGGACGGAAGATTTCATGGTAAAAAGAAAGAAATGGCCACATAAAGATAGTTATCATTTTAAAAAGTCAGAAAAACTCGTGAAAAAGAAAAGAATAAAGGAAGAAATACTTATCAAAAATCATGAAAAATGTTTCGATAAATTGGTATAGAAATTAAAACGAGAATGAATGGTATATATAATAGATAATGAAATGAGAAGAAAGAAAGAAAGAAGGAAAAGAACGACAGAAAGAGAACTAAAGATAAATAAAGAAGAAACATTGAAAAGAACGAATAAAAAGAAAGGTAAGAAAAATAAAGAAAAGAAGGAAAAAGAACGAAAAAAAAGGAAGGAAAGAAAAATAAAAAAGAAAATAATAAAAAAAGAACGTATAAAAGGGAAGGAAAGGAAAATAAAGTAGAAAAGAATGAAGAAAAGGGAAGAAAAAAAAATAAAAAATAAAAAAATGAAAAAAAAAAAACGAAGAAAAGAGAACGAAAGAAAAATAAAGAAAAAAGAATGAAAAAGAACGAACAAAAGGGACGGAAAGAAAATTATTGCAGAAAATAGGAAAAGAAAAAAGGCTAAAGAGAAAATGAAAGAAAAGAAAGAAAAATGAAAAGAAAGAAAATGAAAGAAAAGAAGGAGAAAAATGAGTTTAAGAATGAGAGGAGAAATGAAATTGTTTTGGAGACAAAAGAAAGAGAAATAAAAAGGAAAAGAAAGAAAATGTAGCATAATAAAAAGAAAGAAAAAAGAGAAATAATAAAAGAAAGAAAGAATTGGTTTGACAGATAAATGAAAGATTTTAGGGATAAAGGAAAAAAGGAAAAGAAAGGGGAATATAATGGAAAGAAAGAAAAACAGAAAATATGCAAATAATCAAACAGAAAACGAAAAAGAAAAAAGACAAAAAGAAAATACAATTAGAAGAAAGAAGAAAGAAAGAAAGAAAGAAAGAAAGAAACGCGGACAAAAATTGAAATGAAGAATCATAGAAATAAGGAAAAAAAGAAAAATGTTAACAACGAAAGATTTTTAAGAAAGAAAGAAAGAAAGAAAGAATATAAAAAACATAAATGAAGATTCAAATAAATGAAGAAAAATGTTTAAAAAAGAAATCCTATTAAAGAAAGAAAGAAAGAATTAGAAAGAATTAGAAAGAAAGAAAAGAAAGAAATGAATGAAAGAAAGAATGAATGAAAGGATGAATGAAAGAAAGAAAGGATGAATGAATGAAAGAAAGAAAAAGAAAGAAAGAAAGAAAGAAAGAAAGAAAGGAGGAATGAAAAAAAGAAAGAAAGGAAGAAAGAAAAAAGAAAAGAAATGGAAAAAGAATTGGTTTTACAGATAGAAGAAAAAGTTTAAGGTTAAAAGAAAAAAGAAAAAGAAAGGACATAATAACAGAACGAAAGAAAGAAAATAAAACAGATGAAAAATGCAAAGGAAAAAGGAAAAAGAAAAGGGATAAAACGAAAGACTTTTAAAGAAAGAAAGAAAGAAAGAAAGAAAAAAGAAAGCAAAACATAAAAAATAGAAACGAAGGATAAAAGATAAAGAAAAAAAATTGAAAAAGAAAGAAAGCAAAACAGGAAAATAGAAATGAAGAATAAAACAAAGAAAAAAAGAAAAAAGCGAGAAAAGAAAGAGTATTAAAAAAGAAAGAGAAAAAAGAGAAAAAAGAAAGAAAGAAACGAGTAAAATAAATACAAGAAAGAAAAAGAAAAAGAAAAAGAAAAAGAAGCGTTATGGTAGAAAATGGAAAGACAGAAAGCAAATTCGATTGACTAATGAAACGTGAGAAAAAAAAAAAAAAAAAAAAGAAGTCATGTTGCGAAAAAAGAAAAAAAAGCCAAAAGGACTACTGAAAGATTTAAACTAAAAGACACCTTCTCTCCCCTCAAGTTTCTCACTCTGTCTCCGGTGGGAGAGTAACATTATGAAAAGAAATCCACCATGTGATAGAGAGAAGAAGAAGAAGAAGAAGAAGAAAGAAGAAGAAGAAGAGTACCTTGTATCGAATGTTTAGGGTGTGTAATGTGAGGGTAAGGGCAGCCGGGATTTGCTTAAGCGAGCAAAAGTGCAAGAGTAGACGGTCATTTGCGGGGACGCTCAATGTCCGTGGGCAGATCTCAGTAGCCCGGGATATGCTATTGTTCCAGCGGCCACTTCCGGAATCAACCGGAAGCATCCAGATGGATATAGACCAAAGAGCATCGATTACCGATGACAGCCATCACGTTCCCCCCCCCTCACCATTCTCCAAACTCGTCTCAGCACCAACGTCATTGCTCTCCCTCGTTCCATTCTTTTTACCCGTTCATCGGATGCTCCTTACTCTCCTATGCTTGCTCTCCGCATTACACTTTATCTCACGACGTTTTTGTTTGTTTTTACTCTCCCCCGATTTCCCCTCCCCCCTCTTTCACTCTCATACTCCCTCTTTCCCGCTCTCTTTAGCCACTTCGCCTTCTTTACACTCTCTCATCCATTTTCCTCATACTATTACCTTGTCTCACTTGCAACACCCTCTCTATTATGTAGTCGAAGTTAGGATTCTCTTATGTAAACTCCTGTCTTTCTTTTCACCTCTATTGTCAGTCCCTCCACATAGATTTACTAGATCAGCTAGTGAAACTATTCCTCTTATATCTCTACCTGTGTCACCTCTCTCTCTCTCTCCTCTCTCTCTCTCTCTCTCTCTCTCTCCTAACTATATTCATAAACAAATTGTGCTTGAAATCACTGATAGAGCAAAGGTGCTTGGGACTGTCAGCTTCTCACCTATGCGATCATCGGACCAAGAATATCTATATATGTATGCATATATGCACACACACACACACACACACACACATATATATATATATATATAAATATATATATATATATATAATGTGTGTGTTGTGTGTGTGTGTGTGATGGATTCCCTGTATTTATGAATAAAGTTTGCTCAAAATCGGTGATAGGGTATTTTTATATCTAATTTAGAATTGCGTAAAAACGGAGTAATATATCTTATTATAATGGAGGTGTGTTTTTCTGTCTGTAACCGAAACTATATTCCTACTCAAGTCACAATTCTCTTAGTTATTGACATCACATTCTCCATGATTTTATTTTTATCTAAACCTCAATTATTAATAAAATTGTCTTACATTATTAATACTGTTAACTATGTCTACATACCGACAACATGTAATTGTATTTATATATACAACAAAATAGCGGTTTACAGTGTGAACGGGAAGGCTAATTTGCATATCAATATTAAAAAATCGAATTTAATAATTATGTGCTTAGTATTATTGATTTCTAACTGTTTGGTTTTATTTTAATGAATATAAGCCAAAATCTCTTCAATGAATCTTAAATGAAATCCATTAACAAGATAAAATAACTGTCATTTTATTCTTTACTTCCTCTTATAACTAAATACTTAAATTAGAAAAAATAACAATGAAAGACGAGAGTGATGGAAGAGTAAGTTTCAGTTATTCCATTTTTTATTATACTCCCTCTGTTTCAAATCTTTTTATCTGTATTCTTATTTAGTTTCATTAGCCTTTCTATTACATTAAAACTTAAATACTTGCACCCGGAGGGTGCATATATTTGCTAGTATATAATATATATTATAATATGTAAGATTTTTGGATGTTTGTTTATTTTAGAAGCATTGTTGAATAAAGTATATATTGATATTTATATTTTTGCTTGAAGGCAATTACAATGCGCATTTCGCATAAAATTCGATAATTATAGAAGATAATAATGACAAGTGAATTTCGCAAAGAATTACTCGGTGTGTAGAATATCGTACAGACTGTTTCAACTTTATTAATTTCGCAGGAATTTCTGTGTGCTGTACCGTGGACCGAAGCAGTATAGTTTCTGACTATCCTGCTGAAGTCCCGATTTCGATTTCTGTCGGAGGGAAATCGTTAGTATATATCGCTGATGAGACTTAATAAAGTTGAAACAGTCTTTACGATATTCTACACACCGAGTAATTCTTTGCGAAATTCACTTGTCATTATTATCTTCTATAATTATCGAATTTTATGCGATATGCGCATTGTAATTGCCTTCAAGCAAAAATATAAATATTAATATATATATATATATATATGTGTGTGTGTGTGCGTGTTGCAAAAGGGGAGATAGAACATGTAATCTTTTTCCTTATCAATCTCCGGTTTTATTTTTCTTATTAACTTCGCCCCCATTTGGTTTCTCCCCGTTTCCCTCTGTACTAAATTAGACTGAATTAAATTAGATTAAATTATAACACTCGCTGTTCAGTAAAAAATAAAACTGCAGTAAATTCAGTAAAAATTTAAAGAATTCAATTAACAAAATGCCTACAATGTACTAGTGCAAATATCTTATTATAATGGAGATTATGTGTTTGTTTGTCTGTAACCGAAACTATATCACTACTCAAGTCACTATCCATTTAGTTATTATACATCACATTCTCCATGAATCATTTTTATTTCAGCCTCAATTATTAATAAAATTCTTTTTCATTATTAATACTGCTGGTTATATCTACGTACTAATAACATGCAATTGTATTTATATGTACAACAAAAAGCGGTTTACTGTGTGAACGGGAAGGCTAATTTGCATATTGATATTTAAAATTTGATTTTAATAAATATGTGCTTGGTATTGTTGATTTCTAATTATTTGATTTTATCTTAATGAATATGAGCAAAAATCTCGGAGATAAATCTTAAAAGAAATCACTTAACAAAAAGAAATAACTGTAATTTTATTCTTTACTTATTTATCTAAATAGTTAAATTAGAAAAGTTCAGCAAGGAAAGAGAGCGGGTGGAAGAGGAAGCTACAGTTGTTTTATATTTCGATTATACCCCTCTCTGTTTGAAATCATTTTATCTGCATTCTTATTTAGTTTATTTAGACTTTCTAATTTAATATGATATTTTATGACATTAATACTTGCACCCGGAGGGTGCATATATTTGCTAGTATTAGGAATAAATAATAAGTAAGATTAAAAACCCTACACTCTAAATTTCATGACTTCAATGATGGGGTAAGACTATTATTATATTCGATTATTTCTATTTCTGATTATGTAAGTATGTATATCAGTAAACATTATTTTGTATATGAAGGAAAATTCCCTCGGCTAGTGAGTGTACTGATAGCCCGGTGGTTATAGGCCTGGTTGATGAAAAATCGGTCAAGTTTCAAACGCGGTTTGATGCTGCTAACCTAGCCTAATCGCACTGGAGAGTCACGATACGTTAAAACAGGACAATATGGTGATATTTATATATATCTTATTATAATGGAGATTGTGTTTTTTTCTGTCTGTAACCGAAACTATATTACTACTCAAGTCACAATTCCCTTCGTTATTTACATCACATTCTCCATGATATTATATTTAAACCTCAATTATTAATAAATCGCTTCACCTTTTTATTAGTGTTTTCCATATCTACATACAAATAACATGCAATTGTATTTATATATACAAAAAATAGCGGTTTGCAGTGTGAACGGGAAGGCTAATTTGCATATTGATATTAAAAAATGTGATTTTATTAAAATATGTGCTTAGTATTATTGATTTCTAATTGTTTGGTTTATTTTAATGAATATAAGCAAAATCTCTTCAAGAATCTTAAATGAAATCCATTAACAAGAAAAATAACAGTCATTTTTTCTTTATTTCCTAATTTAACTAATAGTTAAATAGTAAAATCAGCAATGAAAGACGGGAGTGTTGGAAGAGTAAGTTTCATTTCTATTTTTCTATTATACCCCCACTCTGTTACATATATTTTACCTGCCTTCTTATTAGACTTTCTAATTTAATAAGATATTCATTACATTAAACTTAAATACTTGCACCCGGAGGGTGCATTATTTGCTAGTATATATATATATTATATATATATATATATATATATAAGCAAAGGCGTCGGGGCAGCCTAATGTCGGTATCAGCCAAACAGCGAGGGAGTCTATCCCTCTTTCACTAGCGCTAGACCAAGGAGATTATTTAGCATCTGAGGTGGAGCGCCACACCTACCATTAGCTAATTACTTTACCGCACAGATTCCTGTGCTACTCATACGCTGAGTTGGCGTGGGTCGGTATCGAACCAGGAATCTTCTGACTCTTAGCTGAACGCTCTACCGACTGAGCTAAACCCGGACCTATATATATATATATATATATATATATATATATATATATATATATATATATATATATATATATATATATATATATATATATATATATATATATATATATATATATATATATATATATATATATATATATATAATATATATATATATATATCACAGTCACAGTTGAAGCTCAATGTGTGCTCTTAATGTTAGAGTCACAGAGCAAATATATAAGTAAAGAAATAACAAAAGACTTAGAGATTTAGCAATAGTCTATTTCAGGGAGCTTAGACAAATTGTCTAACTCTCCCGACTCATCAGATGAGATTCATCACATTCGCATCTGAGGAATCGGGAGAGTTAGACACTTTGTCTAAGCTCCCTGAAATAGACCATTATGCTAAATCTCTAAGTCTTTTGTTATTTCTTTACTTATATATTTGCTCTGTGACTCTCACATTAAGAGCACACATTGAGCTCTCAAACTGTGACAGTTTTTTAGATAAAACTCTTGTGTCGTAAGGAAGCTTTCTTCTCTGACTTTTGGATTAATAATATATTTATATATATATATATATATAAGTTTTTTCAAGTATGACACGACCATCAATAACCAATATGAAGTGGGTTTTTTTTGTTTTTCATTAGTTTTTTGTGTCTGTTCTTTGGAGGGGTTCTTTTTTCCCTTTTTTTTGTTTTTGTTTTGTTTGTTGTTTTTTTTTGTTTTGTTTTGTTTTTTTTTTCTCTTTTTCCTTTTTTCCTTTTTGTTCTATTTTCCAGGCATTTCTGAGAAGGCATCATTGAATATCCATGAAGTGCAATCCAGTATGAAAATGAAGGTTTCCACATGCCGTCTACTGTTAGCTTCATCGGTCAAAATGTATGGACGGCGCAAAGAGACAAAAAAAATTCAATGCTTTGTTCTACTTCATAAATAAATTACCATCTTTAATAATTTACTTGATACGCTTTGCCTATTTTCTTTCTTTCTCCCCCCCCCCCAGTAATCTCCCTGTCCCCACCATCTTTTATTGTTGTCATTATTTCGCCTCTTAATCCTATTGAAAATGTTGTTATTATTGTCCTTAGATTTATCACAAATCCCATCATCATCATCATCATCAGCAGCAGCAGCAGCAGCAGCAGCAGCGGCAACACTTCATTGTCCTTTTCCTAAGGATTTTTCACTATTTTTCACGCTACGTATTTTCTCCTCAATAATAATTAGCAACAAGTTTAAGCGGACTTTATAGTTATTATACTTTTTATATGGGACCGGGTTCGATCCCGCTGTTCGCCAACTCAGTACAGGAATAGCACAGCTTGGGTAATCAGATTTCTGGGGTAATTTCTGGCGTCTCTCTAGTTTACCGCTAGTTAAAAGGGGGTAGACTCCCTCGCTGTTCGGCTAATGCCAACCATAGGTCACTCCACCGACCTTAATTACTACTACTACTACTACTTCTATTATTATTCTCAACAAGCGACGATGAAAAGCAACGTCTCGACAACAGGAAAGACGACAAAGAGAGGAGATGGGCGATGGCAGCGTTGATTAAACAAAGGGTTCTGTTCGAAGTTTCGTAAAAGCTCCAGATTACGATACAAAGCCAAGAAGTTTCCAAACTTCGGCCAGAAGCAACTTAAGAAGGCTGGACGTCACATCGGTCGAAACGTTGTGTATATAACCAAAAATGAAGATAACAATCCGAAAAATCTAAATATGTTGTTGTTTTTTCTTTTATAAATATGTTCATATCAAAATACAAACAAAAACAATTTTAATCCATATTGGCCGACATGAAATAAAACGATTTTTAAAAACAGGATCAATTAATTCTTCCAAGCTGTTGCCGTGCAATTACTACTGTATGGCTGCACCACCTGAACTTTAGCGAAACGCTTGGAGGAAATTTAGATGGGAACGATTCTGTGATCTGTCGTGAAAAAATTCTGAAAGGAGCAACTAACAAAGTAGAAGCTGTCTGGCTATCTCACAAACCATCCAATTAAGATAAAGAAGACCTACTGGATATTGCTGGAGGAAGTAAGGACGAACTCATAAGCGACGTTTCTTTTTTAAATGTGGAGTCCTACACATAGACACACCAGTGTTGGCCGATCAGCAAAAACTTATATTGATCAGCTCTGTACGGACACTGGATGCCGTGGTGAGTGTAAAATAATGAGATTTGAAAATGTGGTAAAACCCAAGATTTTAGTTATACGTCATGTAATAGTGGAAATTAACTGGAATTTGGGATGACGTGTGAAAGGCTGACCTACTGGCTTCTGATTGGTCGAGGAGTGTCAACAGTGATAAATAAATATAATACGCAGTCATTAGCTATGAGGAATAAATTCGACCAGTGTAAAATAATAAGATGTGGAAAAACCCAAGATTTTAGCTATACGTTATGTAATAGTAGAAATTAACTGAAATTTGGGATGACGTGTGAAATGCTGACTTGTTGGCTTCTGATTGGTCGATGAGTGCCAACAAGGTGGAGAATGAAAATGGTATAGGGAGAGAAGAGAGTTTGTTGGACGCACGGCGAGAGTCTAGGTGGTAATGTTTGGAGGAGACACATCGCAATGGTAATGTTCGTTAGAGGCCTTTTACTTGGTATAAAATAAATTAACTCTTAAAAAAAAACACCAAGTAAGTCTTGTGTTTATTATTAAAACCTATCCACAGCACAAGACTAGACATCACAAGTAATCCTAAGTAGTTCTAGATTTGAAGAACGGAGAGAAGCCAGCCTAAGAATAGATGCACAATAATACAAATAATACTAATTATCAAGCCTCAACTCAAAAAGGCATAGAAAAACAAAAGTTGTATGACCATTTACCTCCCATCTCACAAACCATCCAAGTAAGACGAATAAAACATGCTGAGCATTGTTGGAGAAATAAGGATTAACTCATAAGTGACATTCTCCAATGGACTCGTACACATGAACACATCAGTGTTGGCTGGTCAGCAAAAACATACATTGATAACTTCTGTGCGTACCCCGGCCTTTGGGCCCTGCTTTCGATAGCTTCGGCCACTGGACTGTGGATTAATGAAATGGAATTAACGGCGTGAACCTACGGAGGAATACCCCCAGGCAATATCTGCCCCCTTGATTTAAAGGGGCAGGGTAGGTTTATTGTCCAGTGCGTGAGACACTCCCATGAGGAGGAATGCATGCATGAGGATCCACGCATTTTTTGTGCTTGCCTACCCATGAGCTTCGGTTCGTGGGTGGCCTCACATTAAATGGACATTTGTTTCTGACCGGCATAAGTGGGATGCGCGGAAAATAAAATCAGCTCTGTGCGTACACTAGATGCCATGGTGAGGAGCAGTCACCAATGAGCACGAACTGGTGATGATGATGATGAACCTTAGCTTGGTTTAGCACAATTCTAGAAATATAGGACACCCAGTGAGGAGCGAAAACCGATGAGCACGAATTGATGATAATGAAACGTTAGCTAGGTTTAGCACAATTCTAGAAATATAGAACACCCAGTGAGATGCGAATTCACTAACAATTCCCTGCATTTTCCAGCTCATTAACCATTACAGCAGATTATAATTATGGCTGTTATTGTTGTTGACGCAGACGCTGTGAAGAGTCTACTTTCATATGTGACACGTGGAACGCCCGAATTTACAACTGTCCCGTGGAGGACCGAGACCTTGAAAGTTAATGAGGCGCAATATGCAAGCCAAGAGAATTTCAACTTATCTTTTTTGCACGCACTCTTCCCTCCCCCACCACCACCACTATTTTGGACGACATCGAGAATGAATGAGACGGTCATGGCCGAGTGGAAGTGATCGGGATATTCGCAGTAAATAATTCAGATTTAGGTTGTGTTCAGATGAATAAATTATCATTAATTGGCGTTTTACGGCTCGGCTGGCGGTGTGGAAAAAATAATGAGATCTCAGCAAAAGAGACACAATCACGCTGATACATCACATCAACACGTGTTCATATATATATATATATATATATATATATATATATATATATATATATATATATAATGAATGCATGCAAAGAAGCATGTATCCGCAGATACACACATACACACAGACACATACATACATATATATATATATATGTATGTGTGTGTGTGTGTGTTTATCTACTGAGGCATTCATTTTTCATCATTATATATACTAGCAAATATATGCACCCTCCGGGTGCAAGTATTTAAGTTTTAATGTAATAATATATATTAAATTAGAAAGGCAAATGAAACTAAATAAGAATGCAGATAAAAAGATTTGAAACAGAGTGGGGTATAACCGAAAAATAGAACAACTGAAACTTATTCTTCCATCACTTTCGTCTTTCATTGTTATTTTTTCTAATTTAAGTATTTAGTTAAAAGAGGAAGTGAAGAATAAAATGACAGTTATTTTTCTTGTTAACGGATTTCATTTAAGATTCATTGAAGAAATATTTGCTTATATTCATTATAATAAACCCAAGCAATTAGAAATCAATAATACTAAGCACATATTTAATAAAATCACATCTTTAATATCAATATGCAAATTAGCCTTCCCATTCACACTGTAAACCGCTATTTTGTTGTACATATAAATATAATTGCATGCTATTAGTATGTAATATCGTTAACAGTATTAATAATCTAAAACAATTTTATTAATAATTGAGGTTTAAATAAAAATAAAATCATTGAGAATGTGATATAAATAGCTAAGGGAATTGTGACTTGAGTAGTAATATAGTTTCGGTTACAGACAGAAAAACACACAATCTCTATTATAATAAGATATATATATATATATATATATAATATATATATATATATGATTATTATTATTGATAATATGGTTTGCTATATTTATCTATATATTAATACTCATGTTCCTTAGAATTACAACCGTTATCATCTGGCAACACCCTCAAGTTAAAAATCGTCCAAATTGTCCAAGATTAAATACAACAATGTGAATCCTGATTATCTGGTGTTTCTTATCAACCGAATTCTTATTTTGTATGAGTGTTATCACCTCAGCTAAATAATAGACCATTCCGTTTTTATTATAAAGAAAGAAAGAAAGAATGGATTAAAGAGACAAAGAGAGAGTAGAGGAAAGATAGAGAGAGGGTGTGAACGCGCAGAAACGATAACGCTAATCTGTTTCAACCGAACATAATGAAAAAATAAAAAGAATGAAAGAAAGACAAAAACGAGCGTGAGAGAGTTAAATCAAGATTATTATACTTTTTACATATTGAATTTTTTTTTCAATAGTTCTACAGTGAACATAGCAAACGTTGTAAAAATTAAATTTCCATACTGTGATATATCCACAGTTCCTGCTAGTGAGTAAATATTGCTCAATATTTTGGACAAAGCATGTATATCTAAGTTACGGTAGTGTGAATATGAAGGTAACTGCGCTTGTTTACTGACTGTTTCTCGCCTATACGATCTTCAGACTAAGTGGTCACCCAATTAAATATTGGTCTGAAGTTCACATAGGCGAGAAACTGTCAGTAACCAGGCGCCGTTGACTCCACGTCCATGCTACCTTAACTTAGATATAAATGCTCTATCAATGATATTGAACACTGTTTACTTATAAATATAGCACCCATATCTCTCTCTCTCTCTCTCTCTCTCTCTCTCTCTCTCTCTCTCCTCTCTCTCTCTCTCTCTCTCATATATATATATAATATATATAATGTATATGTATATATATATTAGTATATATTAATATTTATATCTTTGCTTGAAGGCAATTACAATGCGCATATCACATACAATTCGATAATTATAGAAGATAACAATGACAAGTGAATTTCGCAAAGAATTATTCGGTGTGTAGAACATCGTACAGACTGTTTCAACTTTATTAAGTCTCATCAGCGATGTATACGAACGATTTCCCTCCGACAAAAATCGAAACCGGGACTTCAGCCACGGTACAGCACGGGAAAATTCCAGCGAAATTAACCTGTCAATGATACTGAGACGTCTCTACCATATGAGGCAAGGGGACGTTAATAATCCAGAAAAAAGTAAAATTGTAACCCACCCCCTTCAATTTTTCTGAAATTTTGCACAGGTGTAGACTAGTTTAAAGTTAGATAATCCACCAAATTTGAAGATATTTTCGGATAATTATAATCCGAAAAATATATTTAATTTAACTAAAGAATTACATCGACTTAGTTAATGTAGGGTAGGGTCCTGAAGAAATCATTTCAATTTGATTGAAACAATGGTAGACTCTTTATTTTTCCTCTAATAATAATATTAGTAGTATTATTACTGCTCTGTATTTTTGATGTATTGGACACTTTTGGATTATTTACTGATGCCACTGCGACGAAAAAGTTAAAGTGGCAATTGGATACTGTATATATATATATATATATATATATGTAAACAACTTTTAGCTATTTTCAGCCGACAGTATATTTGGGAGAATATGTGCTTTTTAATTTTAGTCAGACCTAATTTTTGAAAGTTAATTCAGTTATGTTTAATTAGGCGGGATTTTAACTACTTAAATGTGAGGCTAAACAAATCGAGAAAAATCAATCTCTGAATATATATTTCGACCTATTAGGTCTCGTCAGCAGAGCTATAGATACGAGGACCGCCTAGCGTGTGACTCGAACCCTTTGTGCCGAAACGGCACGCCGGCATCTTACCATCACGCCAAACAGAAATCGCAAATTTGTCTCGCTTTGTTTAGGTATTAGTAGCATACTATATTCCACTTTGGAGACTTTATCGCACGACGCAAATGTAAACAACTTTTAGCTATTTTCAGCCGACAGTATATTTGGGAGAATCACACGCTAGGCGGTCCTCGTATCTATAGCTCTGCTGACGAGACCTAATAGGTCGAAATATATATTCAGAGATTGATTTTTCTCGATTTGTTTAGCCTCACATTTAAGTAGTTAAAATCCCGCCTAATTAAACATAAAATGAATTAACTTTCAAAAATTAGGTCTGACTAAAATTAAAAAGCACATATTCTCCCAAATATATATATATATATATATATATATATATATATATATAATGAAAAGATGAATAGTTGGAAAGAAAGAAAAAAGAGTGAGAGATAGTTAAATCAAATGCAAAAAATGTAAATTCTGATTATCTGGTGTTGCTTATCCACTAAATTCTTATTTCCTATGAATATCGAGAAAAGGATATGATATACAGAAAAATATATAATGAGAAACATTGAACTATTAGACACACACACACACACACACACATACATTTATCTTAACCAATCTTCACAATCCAATATTCTAGACCAACACCTGCGTTACCACCACCATTCACCATTCTGACACTCCCCATCTAGAGAGAAGAAAATCCACTACCCACCACCAACCACCCCTACCCCTACTGACGACCTCCTGTTTCACCATTTTGATAATGTCCATCATTGAAGCAAGAACTATATCCAAGTCCTGAATATGGTCTAATAGACCGAAACGTTGCATCGTCGACAATAAACATCCAGTTTCCATAACATCCCGTGTTTGTCTACCTTTCTCCAACAAATAGCACTTAAGTAAGCCTATCAATTGTTGCAATAATTAAATTAGCATACTGTGTTAATAATGAGACAGTCAAAATCGTCCAAAAATGTAAATCCTGAGGTAATTTATGAGGAAGTGCGTACCGGTCTCCTGCCTCAGAAATTGCTACCCGGTGACTATTAAAATAACGTCCCCAGTTATGTCGTCTCGGTGGTGTTACATGAAAGAAAACAACCAGCTTAGGGCGTTAAATATATTTTTTGTCGTAATTCTTATTTATTTATCGTAATTTCTTTAGAAATTTATTTATAGAAATTTATCGTAATTCGTGTTTATTTATAGAAATTTGTCGTAATTCTTGTTTATTTATAGAAATTTGTCGTAATTCTTGTTTATTTATAGAAATTTGTCGTATTCTTGTTTAGATATGAAGATGGATATCTATCTATCTATCTACCTCAATTTGTTCATTTTTTACTTTGTTTATATATATCTATCCACCCATCTCCATTTGTTCATAAAGAGAAGCCCACCCCCTCTAAAATACATTTAACGTCCTAAGTTGGTTGTTTTCTTTCAAGTAACACCGCCGAGACGACATAGCTGGGGACGTTATTTTAATAGTCACCGGGTAGCAATTTCTGAGACAGGAGACCGGGACGCACTTCCTCATAAATTACCAATCCTGATTATCTGGTATTGCACAACCACGGAATTCTTATTCTATATAAGTGTCATCGCTTCAGCTGAATATAAGAAAAATATATGATAAGAAAGATTTGTTATATCCACAGATCCTGTTAAAAAAAAAAGTCATCGGGGCGGCCTAAAGTCGGTATCAGCCAATCAGCGAGGGAGTCTATCCCCTTTTCACTAGCGCTAGACCAAGGAGATTGTTTTTTGGCATCTGAGGTTGAGCGCCACACCTACCATCAGCTCCTTACTTTACCGCACAGATCCCTGTGCTACTCATACGCTGAGTTGGCGAGGACCGGTATCGAACTAGGAACCATGTGGTTTCTAGCCGAACGCTGTTAGTAAAGGTTAATTATGAGAAATTCACTATTCGGTCGGGCCTTCCTTTTTCTTTTTTTTATATATACTTGTAAAATCTCAGACACTGAATGAAGTGGATGTTTACTTTCAAAAGAAAGAAAAATCGTTGATGAATTGCTCTCTGCATTTTTTTTTTATCCTTAAAAAAAAAAAAACCCGTCCCCAACGATGACGTCTTTGACGTTAGTTGCAGCGTTTTGTAAAAGCGGTGACATTAAGCAAATAACATGAAGGTCACATGATCAAAAAAAAAAAGAAAGAAAGAAAAAAAGTAAAGAAATAATAAAAAAAAACGTGTTTCACATAAAAGAATGGAAAAATGTTGAATCCTCATGTCAATCTTCTAATTACCTTTCTTGGGGGGGACTGGTGGGGGTGGCGGAGGAGATGGAGGTTTCTGTTAACGGGAATTGATTACTGAGGGTAACGGTGGGTGGGTGCGATTTTAAAGCTTTGGAGTCAAGGTGATGTTTGCGGGTAAAAGAAACATAAGGGTGGAACTGGAGGTCTGGTAGGGGATAGGAATGATATTATAAGTGGAAAGTCTGACGGATTTTAGCCCTGAAGAGCTTTATGCGAAACTAATAGTAGGTTCGTCTGACTCATTAGATTTATCTTTATTATTGGCTCTACTTAAGTATCGAGCACTTTTTACTTATTAGCTTTCTCCTAGCGGTTATATGAATATATATATATATATATCTTATATACATATAAATTGTTTTTTCTTTTGGCCAAATATTGTACCAATAGATTATTTTTTGTTGGTACGACTATCTTGGTCTTTTCTTTTTTTCAAAAATGTTTTTCTCCCTGGTTGATGTTTGGTAGTATATTTTTACAATCAAACTATTTGCTGGGTTTTTTCTCACTGCAAGGATTTACCAACACGCTTGGTATATTATATATATATATATATATATATATATATATATTGTAATACAGGTACAAGTGATAACCTACTCGAGTTTCACCATAAGGATCTTCCAGGTTAAATCCAGTGGATTTAACCCTGAAGATCCTTATGGTGAAACTCGAGTAGGTTATCACTTGTACCTGTATTACAATAAATGTGATCTACTAACGTATTGAGCACTTTTTATTTGTTATATCGCTGCCTTACCTTTCTGAATTTTGTATCAACTAACCATTGTGACCATATTCACCGCTAAGTTACCGTTTCCATAATATATATATATATATATATATATATATATATATATGAGAAGTAAATACACAGCGATGTGTTTATGATATGGCTTTTTTTTAGCCGACAATTTTTGGGAGAATATGTGCTTAATTGAAGTCGTACCTAATTTGGAAAGTTAAGTAATTAATAATTAATTAATAATTCATTAGTATGCCCGCCTAATTAATTAATTATTTATTAATTAATTAACTTTCAAAATTAGGTACGACTTCAATTAAGCACATATTCTTCCAATATATGTGTGTGTTGTGTGTGTGTGTGCGTGCGTGTTGAACAAGACGGACATTTCATGTCTGGCGAGTTTCTTTTCGGGCTTTTCTGGTTTTATGGCTAGTTTTTAATATTGTTACTTAAATGCAAGTATTGAATAGGTTCACCGCTGTTTAACTTCGGTAGTACCAGTGCTCTCAATGTGACTCGAACATAAACTCTCTCGTGTCTTATATTGATAAACCGTTGTTTTTGGATGGTTAGTGTTGTGTAGATTTTGAATTCAAGTCGTTGAAATTCAAAATCGGAGGGGTTTTGATTATTGGAACTCGATAACATCAAGTTGACCCCCCCCCCCTTGGCTTCCGCCGCTGAAAGACTGCGCGAAAGGAAGTCTAGTTAGTCAAGCAGTTAAGCATGAGGCATCATGACGTAAGCATCCTCCTCGCTTCACTTTCAATGCCATTACTCCCAGGTCCACTCTGACCCGGAGTGGTAGTACTTGTTAGGCTCCCATCTATGGGTCAAATAGATATGTTTAAAGATTATTTTTATTTGATAAGACTGTGTGCAAAATCAAAAACCCTAAAATGTAAATATCAACGTGATATAGCCGATTGATCAGAGGGGTCTCTCTGACCGCCCGTCTAGCCCAAGATAGGACCAAAGTGGTGTATTGCAAGTCATAAACTGCTCATCCACCTGGGCTCTATCCTTAAGCATCACGGGTCGCCACCTACGGCCAACAGGTGGCCCCATTGGGGGAGTTTTACCCCTCTGCAGAGGTGCAGTCGGTGCATTCTAACGCCCCAACCGACAGGGCGGTCTGGGTAGTGTGGAATACCCCTTCATCGCCATTGCTCCCAGGTCCACTCTGATCCAGAGCGGTAGTACATGTTGGGGTACCATCTATGGGTTATATATATAAAACAAAAATAAAATAAAATAAAAAAATTTTAAAAAATTTCTAAGAATTTTTTTTTTCAGAAAAAAATTAAAAAAATTGAATACCCAATTAGAATGAATAAAATAAAAACGTTTTGGGCATAAAATAATCAAAGCAGTGGAATGCCGTAAAATCCAACCAACCAACCAAAATAGGCATGCACGTACAAATACGCATGCAAACACGGCTTGAATAAATTTAAGTGTAAGCATCTTTGCACTTGCTCATATTTAGAAAAAACAAAAAAACAAAAAAAAAAACAGTGAATATAGCAAAAAAAAGTTCGAGCACCAAATAGTACCTCAATAAACTCTGTCTCTGTACGCACCCATTATTCTTTCTTCCCTACCATTGTTAAGCTCAATACAACCACCTTAAAATGTCCTGTTGTAGTGTAATAGTTAGCAAGTTAGTCTCGTAGATCCATTCCCACTGAAAAGTATGTTCGATCCCCGCTGGATGTACCATACTTGTGACCTACCTTTAGTGAATGGGTTGGATAAATAATGTTTTGTTTTTATGTTTAAACGTAGATCTACTTTTTGTTGGAGGTCGGTGGTGTAATGGTTAAGGTTGTAGAAAATTGACTCATCGACCCGAGTTCAAATCCTGGACGAAGCTGTTTGCATTTCCCATAGCGCTAATACCCCTGGGAAAGGTATGAATCCAACTATTCTCCCACCTGCTATGGGCAAAAAAACAGTGAAAATAGCAAAAAAAAATTCGAGCACCAATTAGTATCTCAATAAAGTCTGTCTCTGTATACACACATTATTCTTTCATCCCTACCACTAATATCACCATAAAACACACGTCCACTTTCTTTCTTTCTATCTCTCTCTCTCTCTCTCTCATACATACATTCATATACACTCACATTTTTACTCTTTCTTTTTCTTTCTTTCTTTCTTTCTTTATCTTTTTGTCTTGATGAGTTTTGTTTTGTCTTTGGTTTTTGTTTTTCAAATCTTCTCCAAAATCGTTTTCTCTAAATTTAAGAAATATTTAAAAACATTTTAAAAAGTTTAGTTAAACGCGGGATTTTGATAAGACATTCCGCACCCCCCCCCGGTTTTTTCTTTCTTTCTTTTTCTACTCATTTATTTACAGTTACTATTTATTCTTTCTCTTTCTCCCCCCTCTCTCTCTCCCCCCTCTCTCTCTCTGTTTTTGTTTTTTTGTTTTTTTTTTTGTTTTTTTTTTTGGGGGGTTCTTTATGTGACATTCTTTCCGTCTGCCGTCCGCTTTTTCTATCTTTCTGTCAACCCCTCACTCACTCACTATCTCTTTCTCAATCTTTCTCTTTTTCTCCCCCCCCTCTCTCTCTCCCTCTCTCTCTCTCTCTCTCTCTCTCTCTCTCGTATTCATTTGATATTCTTTCCACCTGCCCTTTGCTGTTTCGTTCTTTCTCTCTCTACTTATTCATTTACTCTCACTTTTAACTCTTTCCCTTTCCTTCTTTCTTCCCTCTCTCTCTCTTCCCCCCTCTCTCTCTCTCTCTCTCTCGCTCTCTCTGTTGCTGTTTTTGTTTTTTGGGGTGTTTTTTTCTTTTTTTTAAATATCCTCCTAAATCACTTTCTCTAAATTTAAAAAAAAAAAGAATTATATTAACAGATGCAAAAAGAAAAGTGAATTTAACGCGGGATTTTTATGCGACATTCATTCCGCCCCCCCCTCCTTACCTTTTTCTTTTTCTTTTTCTTTTGTTCTGTTTTACTCATCAAAGTCGTCGGCGGCAATTGGAAATCCATTAGACAGATTGCACCATTTTGTAAGTGGCAGAGAAAAGCAAACGTTTACTCGTCAGATTTGCCCGTAGAATCATCAACGTTCGCTGCTATGTACGACCATGTACGACGCATTTTTACACGAGGTAGATATTTATCAACGATAGCAATCCCAAAAGCAAGGTCTCCAAAATGTTTAGAAATCACAGAAACGTTTATTATTAAAACTAGTAAAAACATGCAATTTCTGGGTGCAAATATTTCAGTCTTTATGTAATGAAATATCATATAAAATTAAAAAGACAGACGAAATTAGATATGAACGCGTATAAAAATATTTATTTCTGTTTTATTTTAATTGATTTCTATATAAAATCTGTTGATTGGCTGGAGGAATAAACCACCTGACCTCGCCCAGTCTATAAATTTAATTGGGGAACTGTAGCACACCTTATATTAACAAAATATGGGCACCTCATTTGGTGTAATGGTTAGCAAGCTAGATTAGCAGACCATTGTTAGTGAGTTCGATTCTCACTGGGCGCCCCCACACTTCTGGCCTTGTGCCATATCTAAGCTAAGCTTAGTAAATAACTATATTAACAAAATATGGGCAGCTCATGTGGTGTAATGGTTAGCAATCTAGATTTTTTGCAGACCATTGTTAGTGAGTTCGATTCTCATTGGGCGCCCCTACTTCTGGCCTTGTGCCATATCTAAGCTAAGCTTAGTAAATAACTATATTACCAAAACATGGGCACCTCCCATGGTATAATGGTTAGCGAGCTAGATTCGCAAACCATTGTTAATGAGTTCGA
Source organism: Doryteuthis pealeii (assembly GCA_023376005.1). NCBI lineage: Eukaryota > Metazoa > Mollusca > Cephalopoda > Myopsida > Loliginidae > Doryteuthis > Doryteuthis pealeii. The sequence goes on from CM042140.1 coordinate 8,569,296, forward strand.
TTCTCATTGGGCGCCCCATACTTCTGGCCTTGTGCCACATCTAAGCCAAGCTTAGTAAATAACTATATTACCAAAATATTCCAACATATGTAAACTATTATTTCTTCGTGATATATAACACACATTGCAGGATTCTAAACTCGTTAATAACGGGTTATTTTGAGCTAGACCTTAATAGAGGCATTGTTAATATATATGTTAATTAATATTAATGACTATTTAATTGAGAATATAACGTAAATATCTAAATGATGGTAAAGTAATTTCGGTTACAAACACACACCGAATCTCCATTATAATAGTATGATGCATTCATACATCATTTTAAAGTTTCAGTGGCTTTTTACGGTGTCCTGTTGTAGTGTAATGGTTAGCAAGTTAGTCTCGTAAATCCATTCCTACTGAAAAGTGTGTTCGATCCCCGCTGGATGTACCATACTTATGACCTACCTTTAGTGAGTGGGTTGGATAAATAATGTTTTGTTTTTATGTTTAAACGTATATCTATTTTTTGTTGGAGGTCCGCGGTGTAATGGTTAGGGTTGTAGAAAATTGACTCATCGACCCGAGTTCAAATCCTGGACGAAGCTGTTTGCATTTCACATTGTGCTAATACTCGTGGGAAACGTATAAATCCAACTATTCTCCCACCTGCTATGGGCAAATAGTAGAGCGGATTGGGCCCTTTAAACATGGTTAAGTAACCAGTTTAGGAGAAGGAAAACTCTGAATTCAAACCTGCTAAACCCCGCTTAAGAAATTGACCTTGTGTCACATCCTGCTCGTGCAGAGGGGTTGTTATATATATATATATATATATATATATATATATATATATATTATGTTGAAGTTGGGCGTTATTATGAAGCATTTAAAAATAAATGAAGGAACTCGATGTTATGGAGTACTGTATTCACTTATTTTTTTTTTTATTTGTTATCATAAATTTTCGGGATCGTTAGATTCCCTTTTTCAAATGAATGTCGCTCCTGTTCAACAGATCCTTTGTCTTTGTTGTTATTGACAGTGGCAGCGTCTGTAAAATATTTGTAATAACGAAGTATTCCGATATCGGCGTTCAGTCCCCTCACGCGAGTTCGTAGTTTTAAAATCCATTTGGTTTCTGGTTATTTTCGAGATTGCGGTGTTCAGATATATATAATATATTAATATATATATATATATATATATATATATATATATACTCGCCATTTCAGACGATGCAGTTTTGTTGGCTCTGTGGCAGTTTTTCTATGCTGACGTCAAACTAGCTCGCCCCCATGTCACTGAGGAAACATTCAACCTTGTCTTTGCAAACTATCTACACCACTTGCGAACGTTTCTGACATCCATGTACGACTCGCCATACATTTCCATTATTTGGCGATGAATTTCAATCGGGTAATGTGCATTCAAAAAGAAAAGATTAGCGTCATAGCTTCCACATGCTCACCCACTTTATCTACTTTTACCCTACACCCACTCTTTCTTTCTTTCTTTTCTGTGTAGCATGTTATCTTTCTCCACTTTCTTTTCTAATAAATTATTTAGCTGAGGTGACGACACTCGTAAGCCACACTGGATAATCAGGATTTACATGTTTGCATTTCATCTTGGACGATTTAGACGGTCTCAATTTTAACTAGAGGGAGTTGCAAGATGATCACGGTCGTACTTTTAAGAAACACCAGTATTAATATATAGATTTTATTTGGTTTCGATATAAAATCATTCATAGGATTGATTATAATTCGTTGGAAAATAAAACAATAATATTAGAGATCAATAACACTAAGTAATTATTTATTAGACCCGGTTTTGTGAACACCAGTATGCAAATTAAGCACACCATATATTATGCAAACTTTTATTTCTTAATGATATATAAGACACATTGCAGGATTTTAAATGCACTAATAACATGGACTGTTTTGAGGCAAATCTAACTCAGATTTTCATAGACATCGTTAATAGATAAGATTCATTCTATGTATTAATACTATTGACTATAAATTTAATATTCATTGATAAACTTAAACAATTCCTGAATGTATTGTGACGTAAGCAGTGACGTAGTTTCGGTTAAAGATAGGCGGCTACGATTCGTGTGGTCATTTTAAGGCTGTAGTTGAAAGTAGTTTTACATTGGAGATCCTTTGGGACTTAAAGTTGGATCCTTTCTTGAAGTAGAAAGATGTAGTATCAGTGCTAATCTTGTCTGTTGATCTGGTCTCAAAGCTGTTGATCTCAGAGATTATCCTGTCTTTAAGTGCAAAGATGTAGTATCAGTTTTAACCCTTGTCTGTTGATCTGTCCTCAAAGTAGAAGTTGTATCCGAGTTGATCCTGCCTTGAAGTAGAGAGTTGTATAATCCTTGTCTATAGATCTGTCCCTCCTTTAACTAGTCCTCCCAGCGAGTAATTTTAGGACAATCCATCAACGCCTTTAAATAGTAAATTAAATACGTTGTTTTAGAACAGTCTATAAATATAAGTCGCTGTCTTTATAACATTTATCACCACAAAATACTCCAACACAGACAGACACCAAATCTCCATTATAATAGGATTTTCACACTGTGAGTCTTCTTTTAATTACCAATAACACAATACTGTCGTCCAGTGTCTTCCCCTAATTTTTCCTAGCCCTACCCCCCCCAATTTTCTATCTTTGAAAATGTTACCGTAAACAATTTCCTGTGTTTACATCCGATGCGTATCCTGATCACCTTAGAGTCATCAATTTATCTCTTTCGCCAACATTAAAAGTACCTAAAGTGTCGATGAAATCGAATTTCCTGTCTTCCAGTCATCCAGCATCGTCTACCACGAACCTGAAACCCAAGTCCCATTATCGCCTCTTCTATCCGCCAACCTTTAGATATTTTAGAGTCAAGATCTTTGCTTAAATACATTGAAAGTAGTGCACTTAGTTTTCATACTTTTTAAGTAGCGCATGATCTCAGAAACACACGCACTATAATATATATAATATATATATATATATATATATATAAGGTGTGTAAAAAAAGTCTAGAGATTTTTTGTACATTTTGACACACCTTGTATTCTTAAAAAAATAACGTTCCATTCACTATTTTTTTTTTCAGAATACAAGAGGTGTCAAACAAGAGGTGTAAAAAATTAGCAAGTTTAAAGCTGTATTTACCAAGATAGAAATAAAGAATGAATCGAACGTTATTTTTTTTTTTCAGAGTCCAAGCTGGCTCGCTGAAATATAGCGTAAATTAAGGCAGGAGTTCAATATTACAAATAAAACAAACATGTAACTTCATTTCAATTTTTCGTTGGGCATTTAAGCAACGCAAGACCATTTGGAATGTTTGATTTTTGAAATTAGGTAGGTAATTTTTTGAAAATGAGAGAAGTAAGAAATATGCGATTAATCGACACCAGTTAATTCATATTTTTTCATTGCATCTTGGGCTATTTGACGGTCCCATTTTTAATCCCTCCGATTAAAAATGAGACCGTCAAATCGCAGGATAATTATGGGCGGAATATTTAGGAACACGCGTATTAACTCTTAACATCATATAGCGCCTCATTCTGCCCAGCCGGAAGTCACATTCATTTTCCTAATCTACCCCAAATGATAGCCTTTGTTTAAATGTAATATTAAACATATTTAGAAGTCTTATATCAAAGGGAAATAACAGGTAACTTTAAATGAAAAGGCCAATTTTAGCCATTTTTTGATAAATTCTTATAGGAATTGGGCTCTAGAATCAGAAAATTCTCAACAGGATGTTAAGAGTTAATATATAGGTAGTTGTAATAATAGACTTGGGGATAACGACAATAATAATCCTAGCCGGGTTGATAAGCCGTTGAAATCAATCAATTAACTGGTCAACCAGAGATTTATTGGCACTAACAATGAAATAAAAAAAAACAACCTTTTATTAGGTAGCTCAATCAGGTAAGTAAAAATATAGAACCTCTGAGTTATTGATTAGCTTATACTTCTTTCTTTTTTCTTTTTAATGAAATAAATTTTAGCTAGTTTGATTTTTTTTTTCATCTTATTTTCGTTTCATTTTTATTTTCACTGATTTTGTTAATACTTTTATTTCTGTGTTTCCAAAGACATTCTTACCTGAATTATTAATACCTTTTCTTTACCATAAAATCCATTAGGAAATGGAACTTTTCAAATTATTGAGGATTTTCATTAGAATGTTTTGGATCTAACAATAAATATTGTAATACCATTAAGTAACTGGCTTTTTGCTAGAATAAAAGATGGTGGATTGATGCGACACTAAATTCTGCGACATGGAATAACAAAAATGAAATGAAATAAAATAAAACATTTCAATCATTTTAGTTTATGAAGAGGATTTGTCAGATAATACCAATATGTCGTCTGTCTGATCAACTTAATCACTATTTTGTCTTTTTTAGAAAACTGCGTTCGTTTGCTGTGATCAAGGATCTCACTGGCGCCATTAAAATTCTATTCAAATCTGAAGCTTTCTATATTAGTAGTCTTATATTATATATATATATATATATATTATATATATATATATATATTATATATAGTGTGTGTGTGTATGTGAATGTATGTATATATGTGTGGATATATATGTATATATACATATGCATATATAATATATATATATATATATATATATATAGTGTATGTGAGTGTATTATGTATGTATATATGTACAGATATATATATATATACGCATACATATGTATATACATATAGTGTATGTGAGTGTATGTGTATGTATATATATATATGTATATATATATATATATATATATATGTGTGTGTGTGTGTGTGTGTGTGAAGTAAGGTAAAAGGAAAAGTGGACAAAAAATAACGACTCAAACAAGTAGAAGTAGGAGAGAAATATTTCGTTCTTCTTTACGCGAAGACCATCATCAGTCTAACTTTATTCAAAGCAAAGTATGTACGTACATTTGTATTTATAGAAGAGAACGTGAGTTGGTGATGAAATAGAGGGGAAGAGAAGTTAGTGAAGATTTGGTTGAATTTAAGGAGTCTCGGCTTGTGGGTGGTCCCACGTAAAAACGATACCTTGTCCAACCCTTACAGGTGGGTGGGATATGAGGTAAATATACATATGTATATATACATGCATGAGTATAGATACATATATATCCATACATATTACTGGGAGTTATTTTATATTGATGATAGTGTTTTGTCCCCTCAATAAATTCTTATTCAGACGGATCGGCCACCTAGCCTCTCTGGCCGTTGGAGTTTTTCATTCTTTTTATTACTTTTTAATTTTTAAATATTTTTATCCGGTCATTTTTAGTGAATCGATCCCTTTTTTCCACTCAGGTGTTGTTGTATACCCTTTCTTTATTTCTATTATTCTTCTGCCCATCTTTGGTATCTTACGTTCTTCTTCTAGCGTCTGGACTTCGTCTTGCTGGTTGGTCGTCCTTGATTCATTTCTTCTTCTAGGTCAGTCTTGTTGCCAATACATTCATCAACCACAAAACCATATTATTTATTTAAACCTTTATTTACTTAACTAAACATATTTCTCTAACTAAACACAACGCGCGTGTGCAAGTTAGCTCCAGCTAAGGCAGATAGGCCTTATCTGCCTGACGTCCAAGCTGAACTGAGAGTCAACCAGGTCCCACGTGACTTCACGTATTTCGCGGGCTTTCTGTAATATTCTATGGAAAGTCCCGCCCGTGATATGAAAAGGGGCCATCCCTTCAGAAATACAGGGGGTTGACAATAATCTATCCATAGATTATGTAACAATAGATTTCTGTATTAAATAAAGCTAATTTTAACATGTCTGCATAAATACTTTTTATTCGAAGTTTAAAAATTCTTTACAGCATCGGTCTAAAAAAATGTCAACCGGTCTGCAAATTGCAAAAGGGTAGCACTGGTCTAGAGATCAATCAGTGTATACCAACCGGATGACTAGACCCGGTGTTAATCAACTAAAAAAAAAAAAAGAAGAAAAAAAAGAACTAGTAAAGTTTACTGTTTCGACCGACCACGCAGTGAAAATGGAAGAAATCGAAAAAATTGACAAATACCTGTGTTGGATTATTTGATGGTATATAGTTATTTATTAAGCTTAGCTTAGATGTGGCACAAGGCCAGAAGTATGGGGCGCCTAGTGAGAATCGAACTCACTAACAATGGTCTGCGATATTTGGTGGTATATAGTTATTTACTAATCTTAACTTAGATGTGGCACAAGGCCAGACGTATGGGGCACCCAGTGAGAATCGAACTCACTAACAATGGTCTGCGATATTTGATGGTATATAGTTATTTACTAATCTTAAATTAGATGTGGCACAAGGCCAGAAGTATGGGGTGCTCAATGAGAATCGAACTCACTAACAATGATCTGCGATATTTGGTGGTATATAAGCCGTGCTGCAATACACCACTTAAATCTATCGACTAAGCGAGGTCACGTGGTTTAAATTTCAGCCAATCAACAGTCCGAATACGTGGCTAGTTAAATACTTA
>CM042140.1:8579592-8604592 GCA_023376005.1 Doryteuthis pealeii
AGAGACCCTTCTTCCTTCTTTTCTTCTTCTTCTTCTTCTCTTCTATTCAATTAGAAGAGACCTCTCTTCCTTTCTTCTTCTTCCTCATCTATCTTCAGAATAGAAAGATCCTCTCCACTTCTTCTCTTCTCATCTCCCTTCATTCATAATAGAGGGACCTTGCTTTCTCCGTTCTTTCTTCTTTCTTCTTTCTCCTCTCAATAGAGGACCTTCTCCTTCTCTTATTCTTCTTCTTCTCTCCTTCTTCAATAGAGCCATTTCTCCTTCTTCTCTTTCTTCTTCTTTTCTCTTCTCTTCTTCGCTTTCAATAGGGCCCCGCTTCTTCTCCTTCTCTTTCAATAGAGACCTCCTTCTTCCTCTTCTCTCTTATTCTTCTCTTTCAATAGAGACCCCTTCTTCGTCTTCTTCTTCTTCTTCTTTCTCCTTCTTTTCAATAGAGACCTTCTTCTTCTTCTTCTTCTCTCCTCTTCAATAGAGACCTCATTCTCTTTCTTCTCTTCTTCTTCCCTCTTAAGAAGACCTTCATCTCTTCTTCTTCTCTTCTTCTTCTTCTTTCAATAACCCTTCTTCTCCTTCTCTTCTTCTTCTTCTTCTCCGTTCTTCAATAGACCTTCTTGCTTCTCGTCTAGCTTCTCTGGGAAGAGCGACCGCTGCGGCGGCGGCGGCGTCGGCGCGTAAACCTCTTCTCTCTCTTTCTCTCTCTAAACCTTCTTCTCCTCCCTCTTCTCTCTTCAATAACCTCTTCCTCTCTCTTTTATAGAACCTGCTTCTTTTCTCTTTCCAATAAACACTCTGCTTCTTCCCTCGTCTCTTCAATAAACCTTCTTCTTCCTCCTTTCTGCTTTCAAAAACCCTTCTCTCGTCCCTTCTTCAATACCTCTTCTTCTTTGTTCTTCCTCTTCAAAAACTTCTTCATCTTCCTTTCCTCAAAGTACCTCCTCTCTCTCCCCCTTCTCTCCAAAACCTCTTCTTTCTCTCTTTCGTCTCTATCAATAGAACTCTCTCTTCTTTTCAATAAAGACCTTCTCTTTTCTCCTTTATCATAGAACTCCTTCGTCTCTTCTTTAATAGAACCCTCTTCTCTCTCTCTCTTTCCGAATAAACCTTCTTCTCTTCTTCTTCTTCTTCTTTCAATAGAGACCTTCTTCTCTCCTTCTTCTTTCGTTCCAATAAGACGTCTCTCGCTCCTTTTCTTCTTCTCTTCAATAGACCTTTTCTTCTCTTCTCTTCTCTCTTCTGCTCTTCAATAAATCTCCTCTTCTGCTTCTTCTTCTTCTTCTTCTTTCAATAGAGACCTTCTTTCTTTCTCTTCTTCTTCTCTTCTTTCGTCTTTTCTTCAATAGAACACTTCTTCTTCTTCTTCTTCTTCTTCTTCTCTTTAAATAGATATCTTCTTCTTTTTCTTCTTCAATAATACCTTCTTTCTTCTTCTTCTCTCTCTTCTCTCGTCAATAGAGACCTCTCTTCTTCTTCTCTTCTCCTCTTTCAATAGAACCTCTTCTTCTTCTCTTCTCTTCTTTCCAATAGAGACCTCTTTCTTCTCTTCTCTTCTTCTTTCAATAGAGACCTTCTTCTTTCTCTTCTTCTTCTTTTCTCTTCTCTCTTCTTCTCTTTCAATAATGACCTTCTTCTTCTCGTCTTCTTCGTCTCCTTCTTTCAATAGAACTTCTTCTCTTCTTCCTCTTCTTCTTCCTTGCTCCTCCTTCAATAGACTTCTTCTTCTTCTTTTCTTCTCCTCTTTCATATAGGACCTTCTTCTTCTTCTCTTCTCTCTCCTTCTTTCAATAGGACCTCTTCTTCTTCTTCTTCTTCTCTTCTTCTTCTCCTTCTTTCAATAGAGACCTTCTTTTCTTCTTCTTCTTCTCTTCTTCTTCTTTAATATAGATCTCCTTCTTCAAAGAGAGACCTTCTTCTTTTCTCTTCTTCTTCTTCTCCTTTCAATAGAGACCTTCTTCTTCTTTCTTCTTCTTTCAATAGAACCTTCGTCTTCTTCTTCTTCTTCTCCTTATTTCAATTAGAGACCTCTTCTTCTTCTTCTCTTCTTCAATAGAGCTTCTTTCATCTTCTTCTTCTTCTTCTTCTTCTTCTTTCAATAGAGACTTCTTCTTCTTTTCTTTTCTTCTTTCTTCTTCTTCTTCCTTTAAAGGATCTTCTTCTTCTTTCAATAGAGACCTTCTTCTCGTCTTCTTCTTTCTTCTTTTCTTCAACAGCGACCATCTTGTGTTTCCCATTTTTTTAAATCGTGTAAATTTTAATATAAAACGTCATCCGAAATTCTTCACATTTGAATAACATATTTTCAAAATAAAAATCTCTGTCTGTCTGTCTGTCTGTCTCTCGTCTCTGTCTGTCTCTCTCTCTCCCTCTCTCTCTCTCTCTCTCTCTCTCTCTCTCTCTTGTCTTTTAATTTTTTAATTCCCTGTAAGTCACGTGCATTTGAATTCCAACAAAAAAATACAATAACGTCAATCTCAACATTTCTTTTAATAACATTTCTACTCGTTGGTTTTTACTTTAGTACGTGTGACTTTCTCAAGTGACAGCACACCTCGTAAAATGATTTCCATTCCTCTGTTCTCCAAGGCATTTTTACTTGAGATATAATAAATGAGCGCAGAAAAAAAAAAAGAAGACAAGACTGTCTTGTGTTGCTATTAAAAACTATCAACGGCACAAGACAAGATATCCCAAAAGATTTCCAAGTAATTTTCAGATTCGAAAAACAGCGAGAATACCAACCCAACAACCGATCTGGAAATACCAGCTATTCCGGCTCAGAACAGCAGAGCACAACAACCAGATCCAACCAAGGGGCCGGGTTAGCTCAGTCGGTAGAGCGTTCAGCTAGAAACCACAGGGTTTCTAGTTCAATTCCGGCCCTCGCCAACTAAGCGTATGAGCAGCACAGGGATCTGTGCGGTAAAGTATCGATTGAAACAGATTAGCGTTAGCGCTTCCGCGCGCTCACCCTCTATCTCTATCTTTCATTTTTCTTTTTTCTTATTATATTTTTCTATGTAACATGTCCTTTTTCTTCTCTTTCTTTCTTTCTAATAAAAACGGAATGGTCCATTATTTAGCTGAGGGTAAAGAGCTATTGCTAAATAGTTCACAATGTAAAAAAAGTATATAATCTTGATTTAACTCTCTCTCTCTCTCTCTCTCTCTCTCTCTCTCTCTCTCTCTCTCTCTCTCTCTCTCTTTCTTTCCTTCTTTTCGTCTTTTTATTATGTTCGATTGAAACAGATTAGCGTTAGCGCTTTGCGCACTTACCTTCTATCTCTATCTTTCCCCCTATCTCTCTTTCATTCTTTCTTTCTTCTGATTATATTTTTCTGTGTAGCATGTCCCTTTTCTTTCCCTTCTTTTTTAATAAAAACGGAATGGCCCATTATTTAGCTGAGGTGACGACTCTCGTAAAAAATAAGAATTCGGCGGACAAGCGACACCAGATAATCAGGATTTACATTTTTTTCATTTCTTCTTGGATGATTTGGACGGTCCCATTTTTAACCAGAGGGTATTGCAAAAGGATAACGGTCGTATTTTTAAAGAGCACCAGTATTATTATATACCTAGGGATCTCTTTGAAACCAACGGAACGAGTTAGAAATATGTGTCCACGACCCTTATTCATAGAAATGTCACATTGATTCCATGTCAAATGACTAATATCTGCTGACGTCGACAGCTCGAGTGTGGGCTTCGAAACTTTATTAAGTAAGTGACCCCTAGGGATGCGTAAGGTGTGCTTATGCATGTGTGCATTTCCTGGACGGTTACAACTTGATGCTCGGCTAAAAGTTCTCCATCAAGAAAGTTAAGGTCTCATTGCGAAGATGTCCAAGCTAGTTCAGAATATATTAAAAGGCAGTGTCACTGGTCACGACAGGCATGTCACAGAGAGAGGGGGGGCAGAGAGAGAGAGAGAGGGGTAGAAGAGGGAGGGAAAAATATAGAGACAGAGAGAGCTGATGGCTGAGGTCAGGACTGTCCACTACACCTCGCTTCATCCGTCTCCTCACGGCAAACAGCATGCCTTAATGTATACTAAACAATTAAGCCAAACAGCGAACAGCTCGTAAGCAACATGATGACCAGCTAAGAGGATGTAACCGCGGGAAGGGAAAGTATTATTAAGCTCTCTCTCTCTCTCTCCGGTGGAGACAGTGCGACTATGACGCGCCTGCTACCGAAAATGCTGGACAGCCGACACTTTAAAGCAAACAAAGGTCTTATCGAACAAAGAGAGCAGAACCACTCCCCCATGTCTACTTGAAATCTCGGCAAATAAATGATAGCCGAGATCTACGTTACTCTGACCACTCAGGTGTCCGCACCGATCTAATTTTTCGATCCAGCCTACTTAATTCCGACCGTCTGTCACTATGTGGCGCCACCATTAACAAAAAGTGCTCCATTTTCTCTCGACAGTTGTATCCCGGCGATTTTGTGTGTATTCCGTGCGTCGGATCTCGGGCCAGCCTGTTACTGTTGACACTTGCCCGCCAGATCGAACCTTGTGACTAACATCTAAATAGGCAGAAGGACTTTCAAAGTGGTTGACAGGCACGTATGCGCATGCGTGATTGCAAGCTTAAACATGACCGAAGAAAATGGCGAGTGTCAATGGTTTTCTTGGTGAAATGTATCCTTGGTGATGCCGGTAAGATCCTCACTGACATGTGTGGACAAATCAGCTAAGATTTGATTACCGTTTTTAGTCGTGTACAACGGGGCTTCACAAACTTTTGGAAGTTGCGGATAAGTTGACATTTTTGGGTCATTGCACGGACTGGTGTTTAGAATTAAAGAATTTGTTAAACTTCGAATAAAATTATTAATGAAAGCATATTAAAATTAGCTTTATTTAAAAAAAGAAATCTATTTCTCTGAATGTTTGAGATGGGGCTTGATGATTAGTATTATCTGCGTTATTCGGACTATTGTCCTCATCTTCATTGTTATCTGTACAACGTTTCGGCCGATATGCTCTCCGGCCTTCTTCAGGCATTTCTTGTCGGACTCGGGAACCTTCTTTTTGGTGTTTCCGACTACGACAAGAAGGTTCCCGAGTCCGAAAAGAAGGTTCCCAAATCCGACAAGAAATACTTGAAGAAGGCCGGAGGGTATTGTTGTACCGGCCGTTCCTACAGTGGAGAACGTGCACCGGTTCTCACTATAAATAGTGAGACACCGAGTGGAAAGGGAGCACTGTTCCCGTTAACGACAAGCTAGTCGTACATGTACCATTAATTGTAAATACACTTGTCTTATTTTACCCCATCTCGACTTGACTTCTTTTTACTGTTGGGACTAACATCACAACAGGTATATCGACCGAAACGTTGTACAGGTAACAATGAAGATGAGGACAATAGTCCGAAGAATGCAGATAATACTAATCATCAAGCCTCATCTCAAACATTCAGAGAAATAGATTTCTTTTTTTAAATAAAGCTAATGATTATATTAAAAAGAAATCTATTTCTAATTTTTTCGCTTTCTTCCATTTTCACTACGTGGTCGGTCGGAAAACGGTAAAATGTACTAATTCTTTTTTTTCTCTCTTTTCATTAACACTGTGTCTAGTCATCATTGTATGCACTGACTGATCTCTAGATCAGTGCTACTCTTTTGGAATTTGTGGGCCGGTTGACATTTTTTTAGATCGATGCACCGTGTATAAAATCAAATAGTTTTTTAAAACTTCAAATAAAAAGTATTAATGCAAACATATTAAAATTAGCTTTATTCAAAACAGAAATCAATCATCAATATAAACTACCCCCCCCAGTCAATGGGAACAGTGAGACTGCTTATTTGTCAATTTGTCAAGTCTTGGTTCGATGGAAAAGATTGTCACGTATGTTCGATTTGTTTCGGTAAATGGCGAGGACTTGTACTTAATAGCTACTCTTCTTCTTAGAGATCAATTGTACATTTGGGTATCTCGTCTCGTTTATACCTAAATATTGTATCTTGTATTTACCATTCATGAATGTGTCCTTTTATCTCTACTCTTATATCTTATTTGTGTCTTATGTATCTATGTACTTCATGTATCTTATTGTTACCATGTGCTGTATACCTATTAAATGTTTTGTCTCACATCATGTCGGAGCTGTTATTCAATTATTAACTTTGAATCCTGCAAGAGCAAACATGTAGTTTACTTTCGATCTGACTGTCTCAAATATGGCAATATCAATAAACCGGAAAAAGATATCATTTTGTTCTCGTCTCTTACAAGGGAAAAAACAAGTATTTATCCCCTTCACGAGATTTGTGCTGCAGAGCTTGATTTTGTGAACTGCGAGCGGTCCTGAATAAGTCGTGGAAACAGCATCCAACAAAGAAGCAACTGTATGGCCACCTGCCTCCCATCACACAAATCATACGAGTAAGGAGGGCTCGGCATGCATGACACTGCTGGAGATGCAAATATGAGCTCGTATGCGACGTACTACTGTGGAGGCCAACACATGGACATGCTAATGTGGGCCGCCCAGCCAGGACCTACATTGACCAACTATGTAAGGATGCTGGCAGCTGCGCGGAGAAGCTCCTAGAGTCGATGAATGATAGGGAAGGTTGGCGAGAGATCGTCATGGATATCCGTGCAAATTGCGCGACATGAAGATGATGATGATGATGATGATGTACAATAGCAACACAATAGATACAAGAGCTCAGTCGGTAGAGTGTTCGACTAGATAACCACAAACTTTAGGGTTCGATACCGGCCTTCGCCAACTCAGCGTATGAGTAGCACAGGGATATCTGAAGTGAGGTAGGTGTAGTGATCCACCTCAAATGAAAAAAACAATCTCCCTAGTTTAGCGCTAGTGAAAAAGGGATCGACTCCCTCGCTGTTTGGCTGATACCGACTTTAGGCTACCCCGACGACTTTACTTTATGTATAAAAAGCATTACATTTCGTTACGTTTTACAGAAATACCCGAAGCTTTTGAGACGCTAAGGTTGGGATAGGATAAGGGTTAGAGTTGGTGTTAGGATTATTTTTTATTATAAGAAAAGAAAGGGAAGTAAAAGAACATGCTACACCTAAAATATAACAAGAAAGAAAGAACATAATGAAAAGATGAAAAAAAGAGAAGAAAGATAAAAATAATTGTTATGTCCCTTAAGTAACCATATCAAACGATATAATAATTCAATTATCATACTGTGGTATATCCACAGGTCCTTCTAGTAATGATAATAAATGCAATAGGAACCAATATTGATTTCAGATTTCACATAATTAGTCATTATGTCGTTATTTTCTGCATCTACCAATAAATATTCAGCTTTTATCTCGTTCGTGACCCAAACATCTCGTCATCAATTTCCTTTGTCGCTTGATCTATCCGTATAATTGTTTTTCTTTCCATTTCTGTTTTCTAGTTTTTATGATTGTCGTTTTCCTGTTTGCGTTTAAATGATTTCTCTTCTTATTGTTTGGTTTGGTTTGTTTTACGGCATATCAACCTCAGTGGGTCATTTAATGCCGATAAAGTTTTAAAATAAATCAATTCTTAATGGATAATACAATTTTTTTATAAATACATTTTTCTATTTAACCCATAGACGGGACCCTAACAGGTACTGCCACTCCGGGTCAGAGTGGACCAGGGAGCAATGGTGATGAAGTGGTGCTCCACATTCCCCAAACCTCCAAGACTGGAACCTCACCATCAGATAGAGTTTAATGTCATTCCCAGGACTTGTAGACCCGCAGCCACCGCCTTCTAGCACCCATATGATAAAAAGGGGTTGGCGCTTGCCATAAGGGCAATTAGGTTGGGAAAATCATATAGGTGCTAGGGCTTGTGACCAGCCGATTGATCGGAGGGGGCCTCTCAGACCGCCCGTCTATCCCAAGATAGGGCCAAAGTGGAGTATTGCAAGTCATGAACTGCTCATCCACCTGGGCTCTATCATTAAGCATCACGGGTCGCCACCCACGGCCAACAGTTGGCCCCATTAGGGGAGTCTTACCCCTCTGCAGAGAGCAGTCGGTGCATTCTAACGCCCCAGCCGACAGGGTGGTTATTGCTGTTAGTGTAATTAAACTCTCATTGACCTTTTTGTATATTTCTAGCGTAAATCAGAAAAGATAAGTGGTGGCTTATTTCCTATCTTTTTCACTCATTTTCATCCCTTGTTTAATAAGGAGGCGCCAGGCTGCTCGATTTTCTGCACCAACCTCCCATATGTTGGTGTTGATGTGGTATGTCTTCATGTCCTTGCAGAAGTCTTTAAAGCGTAGGGGTGGTCTCCTTACCGCTCGGTGGCCTTCAACTAATTCGCCTTACAGTAGGTCTTTGGGGATGCGGTCTTTTATTCATCCACCTGACATGGCCAAGACAGCGCAAACACCTCTCGCAGATGATGGTGAACATGCTGTTCATAATTGCTCAGTCCAGCACGTCTGTGTTGGGCACTTTGTCTTGCCAGTGAATGAGTAGGATGTGGCGTAGGCATCTGAGGTGGAAATTGTCCAAATTAGAAATAATACTAGGCAGATATATCTGTGCTGTCGGTGGGACTTAGAATATGTTAACTGTATCTTCTGCAGAATGCTAAAACCCCTATAAAAAGTGGTTCGTTGTTTGGCCGCTTGGTTGGTTGGATTTTACGGCACGTCAACCTTTGTTGGGTTAGACTCCATTGTTGTTCGGCTGATAGGGAGGCACGTGATGTACTGGTTAGAGTCGTAGTAAATGGACTCGTCGACCCGAGTTCAAATCCTGGACAAAGCCACAGTTCACATAGCGCTAATACAATTGGGAAAGGTATAAATCCTACTGTTCTCCCCCCAGCAAAGGGTAAAATAGTAGAGCAGACTGGGCTCTTAACCTTAGTTAGGCAACCAGTCTTGGAGAAGGAAAACTCTGAATTCAAACATCTTAAATCTCCGCTTGGGGTTGTCACTATTCCTACTAAGTGATCTATTTCAATTAAAAAAAAAATGTTTTTAAATTTGATGTCGACAATAGGGTGAATTTACTACGGACTATTAAACGCAGATAAAGGTGTAAAACAAAATGTGCGCATCTGTGGATAAATATTAAGGTAATTTATGAGGAAGTGCGTCCCGGTCCCCTGTCTCCGAAATTGCTGACCAGTGAATTTTAAAATAATAACCCCAGCTATCTCGTTTCGGCGTTATTACTTGAAAGAAAACAACCAACTCAGGGGGCTAAATGTATTTTAGGGGGGGGGGCTCTTTTTTGTTCATTTATCGTCATTTGTCGTAATTCTTGTTTATTTAACGTAATTTATCGTAATAAAAGAAACGTAATAAAAGAATAGTATTTAATAGATTATGTCAAATTACGATAAATAAACACGAATTACGACAAATTTCTATAATTAAACGAGAATTAAGACAAAAAAGAGCCCCCTCCCCTAAAAAAATACATTTAACGCCCTAAGTTGGTTGTTTTCTTTCAAGTAACACCGATGTGGCGCCGAAGCTTGGGGTCGTTATTTCAAAATTCACCGGTCAGTAATTTCGGAGGCAGGGGACCGGGACGCCCTTCCTCATAAATTACCAATATTAATTCAATAATACAGGCTGTCAATACGACTTTTTTACAAAAGCATATAGACAATGTATTGACCATAATAACACGTTCGGATATCGCATATTCAGCACATTGCGTAGATATACAAAACATGCAAATTTTATTTTTTTATGACAACCAACAACAAACTTTATGATGACACACATGCAAATGCACAATTACTAACTAACCTGCGTACTACATACATATGATTAGACGTGTACAGCAAGCTACGTACACGTGCTTGCATATTAAGTCACGTGGCACCGTGGAAAAAAAATGGTGCGCTCGACGCACTTCCGCTTGGCTGGCTACGTTTCTCTTAGATCGAGAACACGCGACGTCACATCCGGTTGGTAAAAACAAAACCGGTTCTTCCCGGACGACTATCGAGATGCAGCAAATAGACGAAGACGAAAGAGTCACGTGACTTCTGGGAAAAATGAATGAACATAAAAGGAGCGCTCATTCGCCTGACCAGCGTTTTCCACATTCAATCTTTCTCCCTCTTCTCCCTCTCTCTCTCTCTCTCTCTCTCTCTCTCTATATATATATATATATTATATATATTATATATATATATATATATATATGTGTGTGTGTGTGTGTGTGTGTGTGTGTGTGTGTGTAAAAATGGAATTGGAATTGAATCCGACAATATGAGGAAGAATGAATAAAGAAAGAAAGTTAGAAATGGATAATAAAAGGTGAATTAATCAATATCACTTACTCATGTGTTTCGGTCAGTTTATCTATGTGTACACGATTCAAACTATTATTATTATTAAATAAACAAATGAAATAAAATAATAATAATAGAAAAATATAAATGTAATTTGTTTATTTAATAATAATAATAGTTTGAATCGTGTACACATAGATAAACTGACCGAAACACATGTGTAAGTGATATTGATTAAATTCATCTTTTATTATCCATTCTGTTCTTTCTTTTCTTTATTCATTCTTCCTCATATATATATATATATATATATATATATATATATATATATATAATTTATTCATCCACAGACATCGTGTTTCGACGTATCACGTCTCCTCAGTGTGGCTAGACGTAACAAGCTACCTCCAGCCGGGATAGAAACCTGACCGACCGATTTATCGTCAGTCAGAGTTCTTAAACACTTAGCCATCAACAGACCTACAAACTGGAGCGAGAATTTAACTGATAAATATATGCATATGTAAAGGCCCTCAGAGAGACCTCTATCCGTTTTTATAGGTGAGTTTTGCCTTTAAGCGTAATCGGCGGTCCTCAGCGAAATCCCCTGCAAAGAGCTCAACCTACCAGGGGTGGGGAGCAGATAGATAGATAAATTGAAAATATGGATGCTATATTTATAAGTAAACAATAAGATCGCATAGGTGAGAAACTGTCAGCGGTAACTTGATTTACGAGTGTCCCAACTTACGAATTTTCCGAGTTACGAACTGTTGATCAGTCGATATTTTGTGCGAGCTTCAGATACGCTTATGTTAATAAGTTCACTAAAAACATTTAAAAAACCTATTAGAGCGCATAATTCATTATATTTTATCTTATGTGTTTTATACAATGCAGTGCTTTTTTTTTCTTATTTAGTAACTAAGACGTAACGAAAAATAGGATGTTTTTTTTTTGGGGGGGCGTGAGAGGGATGGAACAGATTAAAGTCATTTCAGTTTATTTTAATGGTGAAAAATTGATTTGATATACGAGGAAATTGAGTTACGAGCTGAACGCATTGAACTCATAAGTCAAGGTATCACTGTATTTAAAATACAGTTTCTATTTGGGCAAAGGTAGAAACATAAAATGACGGAAATTTATGTATGATTTTTAAAATTATTTTTATTATTTATCTCTGAAATTTTTTTTAGATAAGGCTATAAAATTTGTATTATTTGTATTATTCGGACTATTGTCCTCATCTTCATTGTTATCTGTACAACGTTTCGGCCGATAGGCCCTCCGGCCTTCTTCAGATATTTCTTGGACTCGGGAACCTTTTCGGACTCAGGAACCTTCTTTTCGGACTCGGGAACCTTCTTGTCGTAATCAGGAGCCATCACGGAACTTTGAACCTAACCCTTTATTTAGTCCACGGGGGTATCATGTTCTCATTCTGCTAACCATAGCTGGGGTACAGGTGTTAAGCTGTGTTAATTATTATTCTATGTTATTGCTGCCTCTGACCAGGATTGAACCTGCAGTCTAGAAATAACTGTCGCTTAGAACTGTCTTAAATTAACTCCTTTATCCATTACGCCATGTGTCCAATTAAAATTTGAACCTTTAATCTGAATAATATTGTCTATCCCTCGTAATAATACTTGAAGAATTTAAATTAGTACCATATTTCCCCGAAAATAAGACCTACCTGCAAAATAAAGCGTGATTTTTCAGGATGATCTAAATATAAGTCCTCGCTTAAAATAAGCTCTAGTTGAGAGCGGCAGACAGACGAAAGAAATAAGCGTTCTTTACAATAATATTCCAGATGAGGATATGCTTATATTTGAATGAATTGTTGTTAATGAGTTTTTAAATAAAAGAACATATTAATGGTAAATAAATGTAGATCGTTTTTCGTAATTTTCTACTTTTTAAAATCGTTTTTCGAAATATGAAGAATAAGACCCCCCACCCCGAAAATAAGCCCTTCTGTTATATTTCGAAGTGAAAATGAATATAAGCCTTGTCTTACTTTCGGGGAAACACGGTAACAGTCTCCATAATTATCTTTGATGTTGCTCTATCAATCTTTTTTCTTCGATGTTCTTTCTTTTACATTCTTTACTTTCTCTATTGCCAAAAACATTGGGAAGTTTCACGGAAAACTAACACATTTGAAATTTTCTTTCTTTCTATTTTGAAATAGGCTTTCTCTTATAGACATACTCATCTCTCTCTCTCTCCTCTCTCTCTCTCTCTCTCTCTCTCTCTTCTCTCTCTCTCTCTCTCTCTCTCTCTCTCTCTCTCTCTCTCTCTCTCTCTCTCTCTCTCTCTCCTCTCTCTCTTTCACTCTCTCTCTCTCTCTCTCTTTACTCTCTCTCTCTCTATCTCTATCTATCTATCTCTTACCACTCTCTTCCCCTCACTCTCTCTTTACCGCTCTCTCTCTCTCTCTCTCTCTCTCTCTCTCTCTTTACTGCTCTCTCTATCTATCTATCTATCTATCTATCTTACTCTCTTCCCCTCTCTCTCTCTCTCTCTCTCTCTCTTTACCGCTCTCTCTCTCTCTCTCTCTCTATCTCTCTCTCTATTTACTCCTCTTACCTCTCTCTCTCTTTTCCTCTCTTTCTTTACCTTTCTTTACCTCTATCTCTCTTTTACCCCCTCTCTCCCTATCTCTCTTTAATCCCTTCTCACCCCCTCTCTCTCTCTCTCTCTCTCTCTGACTCTCTCTCTCACGCGCTTCGCTCGTTCTTGAAGAGGTAATAGGGATGACGAACTCTCGTTTTCCACGCGAACGTGGTTACCAAGTCACGGTTGGACGAGAACAGAGAAAGATAAAAAGTATCTTAAAAGAAAAAAGAAGATATCTTTCTAAACAAAAACCTGAATTTTTCAAAGAGGCTAAAAATCAAAGTAATAAAAAAAAAGAAGCCAAGTTCCAGAAAGAGGGCGGGGGGCGGGGGGCAGGGGGGGGGGTTCATAAACGAAAAAGAAATTTGAATAAAGAAAGGAATAAATTAACCTACAAACAAACAAATAAATAAATATTAAGGCATAAAATGAATGCAATTTTATACAGACAATTGTTGCTGTTGACGTATGCTTTTCTTGTGTAGCATGTGACCATAGCTCCGTGTCTTCATTACGGCACGTGCCGAAAGAGAAGAAAGGAAACACATAAGACGAGGAAGGAAGGAAGGAAAGAAGCGATAAAATGGCGGCAAAAGTAATGGCGGGAATCGATGACGCGTAGCTTGGATGATTAATAGAATAAGTTAAAAAGAAGTACAAAAAGAGAGAGGGGGAGTTTCTGTGTGTTTTATATGTGTTTGTGGATGTATGTGTGTGTGTGTGTGTGTGTGTGTGTGAGAGAGAGAGAGAGAGAGAGAGAGAGAGAGAGAGAGAGAATGAGTTTAAAAGGAAGCACAGGTGTGTCTGTGTGTGTGTATTTGTATATTGTATATATGTGTGCGTGAGAGAGAGAGAGAGAGAGAGAGAGAGAGAGAGAGAGTAATAGAGTAAGTTCAAAAAGCACAAAAGATAGTAGGTGTAATGTGGTGTGTGTGTGTGTGTGTTGTGTGTGTGTGAAAGAAAAGAGAAAGAGAGAGTAATAGAGTGGGTTAAAAGAAGTACAAAAAAAGTGAGAGAGAGAGAGAGAATGTGTGGTGTGTGTGTGTGCGCGAAAGAGAGAGAGAGAGAGAGAGAGAGAAAGAGAGAGAGAGAGTAATAAAGTAAGTTAAAAAAAGTACAAAAAAGAGAGGGAGAGAATGGATGTGTTGAATGTGTGTATGTGTGTGTGTGTGTGTGTGTGAGAGAGGAGAGAGGGGGGGGAAGAAATTGAGAATAAAAGAGTGAATTAAAAAGAAATACAAAAAGAGAGAGTGTGTGTGGGCGACAGAGAGAGAGAGAGAATAATAGAATGGGTTAAAAAAAATACAAAGAGAGAGAGAGAAAGAAATAAAGTAAGTGAAAAAAGTACAAAAAAAGAGAGGGAGAGAATGTTTTTTGTGTGTGTGTGTATGAGAGATAGAGATAGAGAGAGAGAGAGAGAGAGAGAGAGAGAGAGAGAGAGAGAGAGAAGAAAGAAATTCACCTGAACGAAATAAATAATTGTAATTGTAAGGAAACAAGATGAGGAGAAAGTGTTTTAGGTTTTTCTTTTTGCTTTGGTTTATGGGGTGTTTTTTTTTGTTTTTGTTTTTTTTGTTTGTTTTATTTAATTTTTTTTTTTTCCTTTTCTTTGTGTGTGCTTAAAACCTTCATACTATAATTATCTACTCACAGTTTCACTTAATATGAATCAAGAACAAATCAGAAGGAAGGTGAGAAATCAAGATTGAATTTTAGCTGATATTTCGATGGTTAATTGGCTGCTTGGTATTTAACGGCATAGTAACACTTGAGGCTTATTTAATACCAAACATTTTCTTTCTGAATATATATATATATATATATATAATATATATATATATATATATATATATCCCAAAAATTGTCGGCCTTCGCCATTTCAAACCCATTGTTTGTTCACTTCATACTGTCGTGCTATAAGTCACCCAAAAAATGCGAAATACATATCAGTTTAATATAAACGAGAAATTCTGGGGAAGCCTGCTAGTGTAATGGTTAGAGTGTCCGCCTATCATATAAGACTTCCCCTTAAAATAAGCCCCAGCTGAGAGCGGCAAAATTTTGGAATCCAATGACTTGGAAAACAAGAACATGCCGATGGTCTTTCACTGGAGTCTGAGTGACAGCAAGTCTCCTCAGGTCTCCAGGACTCTTCTGAGTATTCTGGCAGATTGCAGCAGT
Source organism: Doryteuthis pealeii (assembly GCA_023376005.1). Lineage (NCBI taxonomy): Eukaryota > Metazoa > Mollusca > Cephalopoda > Myopsida > Loliginidae > Doryteuthis > Doryteuthis pealeii. The sequence continues at coordinate 8,594,659 of CM042140.1, forward strand.
GCAGTGTTCTGAATGGTTTCAATCCTTCCTCTGATATCCAAACTTTCCAAACACTTTTCTAATCCTTTTGGGACTGTTCCAAGTGCACCAACTACAATCGGTATCACTTTCACTTTCATATTCCATAACTTTTTCAGTTCTCTGGCAAGGTCCAGATATTTGTCCATTTTTTCATTTTCCTCTGCTGGCACTGCAAAATCCACCAGTTGACAAGTTCTTTCTTTTTTGTTTATCAACACTAGGTCTGACCTTCTTGCTGGGATAAGGTGATCCGTTTTTATCACAAAGTCCCAGAGAATTTTGTGCGTTTCGTTCTCAAGAACAGATTCTGGTTTATGCATATACCATTTTGTTGTGTGGTCAAAATTTAATTTTTTGCATAATTCCCAGTGGATCACCTTCCCAACCCAGTCGTGTCTAGTTTTGTATTCTCGTTGTGCTAGTTTGCTACATTCGCAGAGTATATGGTTTACAGTCTCATCTCTATTCCCGCAATTATCATTATTATTACTAGCAAATATAAGCACCCTCCGGGTGCAAGTATTTGAATTTTAATATAATGAAATATGTTAAATTTGAAATACTTTTGAAACTAAATAAAAATCCAAATAAAATGATTTGAAACAGAGGGGGTATAATCGAAGAATAGAACAACTTTGAAACTAAGTCTTCCATCATTTTTCATCACTCCCTCCTTTTATTGCTGAATTTTCCTAATTTAACTATTTAGTTAAATTAGGAAGTAAAGAATAAAATTACTGTTATTTCTTTATATTAAAGGATTTCTTTTAAGATTTATCTCCGAGTTTTTGCTCATATTCATTAAGAAAAAAACAAACAATTAGAAATCAATAATACCAAGCGCATATTTAATAAAATTAAACTTTTAATATCAATATGCAAATTAGCTTTCCTGTTCACACTGTAACCCGCTATTTTGTTGCATATATAAATACAATTGCATGTTATTAGAATGTAGATAAAGTCAAAAGTATTAATAAGGTTTAACAATTTTATCAATAACTGAGGTTTAAATAAAAATAAATTCATGGTGAATGTGACGTCAATAACTAAGGGAATTGTGACTTGAGTAGTGATTTAGTTTCGGCTTCAGACAGACAAACACACAATCTCCATTATAATAAGATTATTATTATTATTATTATTATTGTTGTTGTTTCTAATGTGTCTTTCAAATTATTCCTTCGTTTTTACAAACACACACACACACACACACACACACACACATATCTATCTATACATATATAAAGGGCAGTTGTGCGTATATGTATGTCCGGGGGAAACTTTCGAAAATAAAATTTAAATGATAACAGCATGGATTTTATTTTTCATTTAATATTTTTGATAGTAGGCATTAATATTTCTTTTCAGAGTAGCTGGATCAATGGAAAGTCTATTTCTTTTTACAGGGGGATTTAAATGGGGCATCCCACGAGGATTCAACTCACGATTCAGTAAAAATGAATCTGCGGGACTAACTTTTAAACATCCCTCTTTACCCAGACGACGCCGGGTAGCCGCTGCTAGTATATATATATAACTATATATGAGGGTTTGCGTGTAATATGTGTTTATTATTATTATTATTATTATTATTATTATTATTATTACTAGCAAAAATATGCACCCTCCGGGTGCAAGTATTTAAGTTTTAATGTAATAAAATATCGTATTAAATTAGAAAGGCTAATGAAACTAAATAAGAATACAGATAAAAAGATTTGAAACAGAGGGAGTATAATAAAAGATTTAAAACAGAGGGAGTATAATAAAAAATGGAACAACTGAAACTTACTCTTCCATCACTCTCGTCTTTCATTGTTATTTTTTCTAATTTAAGTATTTAGTTATAAGAGGAAGTAAAGAATAAAATGACAGTTATTTTATCTTGTTAATGGATTTCATTTAAGATTCATTGGAGAGATTTTTGCTTATATTCATTAAAATAAAACCAAACAATTAAAAATCAATAATACTAAGCACATATTTAATAAAATCACATTTTTAATATCAATATGCAAATTAGCCTTCCCGTTCACACTGCAAACCGCTATATTTTCTATATATAAATACAATAGCATGTTATTAGTATGTAGATATGGACAACACTAATAAAAAGGTGACGCAATTTTATTAATAATTGAGGTTTAAATATAAATAAAATCATGAAGAATGGGATGTAAATAACTATGTTAATTGTGACTCGATTAGTAATATAGTTTCGGTTACAGACAGAAAAACACACAATCTCCATTATAATAAGATTATCATCATTATTATCATCATTATTATCATTATTATTATTATTATTATCCTTATCATTATTATCATTATTATTATTATTATTATTATTATTATTATTTCTAATGTGTCTTTCTTTCAAATTATTCCTTCTCATTTATTCCGAGTCTTCCAATGTTTTAAAATCTCTTTTCTTCTTCGCTTGATTTTTTCCCCGCTTGCCCATTGATGCGGCCAACGACACGCAACGAATTTTTATTTGTTGCCCATGAAAGTCAATAGCGACACACGGGTGGTTCAAGAGTTCTCTCCCCTTTATAAACACCAATAACAACAAAGACACGAGAGTAATATAACAAGCAAAGAAAGAACAGGAAACATTTAACGGCTTCGTTCGATACACAGAATTATTCATGACAATTTTTGGTTCGGCTGAGCCAAGGAATTAATTATTCAGGTGAGTTTTAATGTGTTTGTCAATTCATGTAAACTCTTTTCGATTTGATAGCGTAACGAGTGGCCTTTTTCATAAACAAAAGGTGGCCCATCGAAGAGGCGAAAAAAATGATTTACAATGTTAGAATCAGGAATAATACAAAGCATGCTGTTTTTGCCACCATAATTCAGTGGCTAGAAGAAGGACTGGAGCTTTATGCGTTGAGGCATACAAAACCAATCAGCGTAAAAAAACGATAGACATGAAAAATCAAACAGTTGTTAGAATATATGGTGAAATATTCCCCCTAAATATTTGGCCATCCTTAAACACGAGCAGGATGCGACACATGGTCAATTTCTGAAGTGGAGTTTAACAGGTTTGAATTCAGAGTATTTCTTTACCGAGAATGTTGCCGAACCAATTTTAAAGAGCCCAGTATACACAACTATTTACCCATAACTGGAGGAAAAGGTGGGTTCATACCTTTCCCAAGAGTATTAGCTGTATGTGAAATGCAATCATTATCGTCCAGGATTTGAACTTGGTAGGTTTGTTCGATTTTACGGCATGTCAACCCTTAGGTTATTTTATGCCAAAGAGATTTTGTTTGATTCATTTTGTTGGGGATTCAATTTTTTTCTTTTAAACTAATTTTTTTAACTCATTTAACAAAATTCATATTTCAGCTAGTTAACCCATTAACTAATTATCTAACCAATGAGATTTAAAAAAAAAAAAAACGATATACATTAGAAATCAAACAGAGGTTAAAAGATCTCGTAAAATGTTCCCCATACGTATTTGCGCGCGCAGGATGAGACACAATATCAATTTCTTAAGCGGAGTTTAACAGGTTTGAATTCAGAGTGTTCAGTTTCCTTGACTGGTTGCTTAACCAAGTTTAAAGATCCCAGTCTACCCTACTATTTACCCATAGCAACGAGTCCATTGCCTACGTCTAAGGGTCCGGGTTAGCTCAGTCGGTAGAGCGTTCGGCTAGAAACCACAAGGTTCCTAGTTCGATACCGGTCCTCGCCAACTCAGTGTATGAGTAACACAAGGAGTCTGTGCGGTAAAGTAAGGAGCTGATACTAGGTGTGGCGCTTCACCTCAGAGTCAAAAACAATCTCCTTGGTCTAGCGCTAGTGATAAAGGGATAGACTCACTCGCTGATTGGCTGATACCGACTTTAGGCCACCCCGACGACTTTACTTATTTACTTACTAATCATTACATTAGGCGTACTAGTACAAAATAAAAAACACCCTCCGGGCGATGTAAAAATTGATTTTTGAAACATATTGCCTGAGGGGTGGGAGTAAAAAATTCAATGTCAGCGAGTTTGTACCCTAAGTAAGTAAAATCATCAAATTCATTAAAGGATTAAAAAATAAAACAATTTGAAATATAAACTTTAAATATGTATTAAAATAAACGTATTCCTTAAAAGTACGACCGTTATCATCTTGCAACAGCCTCTAGTTAAAAATTACACCGTCCAAGTCGTCCAAGATGAGATGCAAAAAAGTAAATCCTGATTATCTGGTGTGGCTTATCCGTTGAATTCTAATTTCTTATGAATGTCATCACGTCAGCTAAATAATGAACAATTCTGTTTATATTATAAAGAAAGAAAGGAAGAAAATAGGATTGTTACACAGAAAAATATAATACGAAAGAAAGAGAGAGAAAGGGAGAAAGTAAGAAAGAGAGTGGTGGAGAGAAAACAAGAGAGGGGAGCGCGCGGAAACGATAACGCTAATCTGCTTCAATCAAACATAATGAAAAGATGAAAAGAAGGAAAGATTTTTAAAAAAGAGCGAGAGAGAGTTAAATCAAAGGTTATTATACATTTTACATATTGAATTCTTTAGTAATAGCTCTTAAGTAAACATATTAAACGTTGTAATAATTAAATTATCATACTGGGGTATATGTATAAGTCCTGCTAATAAACAATAAACATTTCTGTGATTTCTAAATATTTTGGAGACGTTACCTTTTGGGATTACCCTCGTATGTATATCAACACCCTGTGGTACAATGGTTAGCAAGCTTGATTTACAGACCATTGTTAAAGAGTTCGATTCTCATTGGGTGCCCCGTACTTCCGGCCTTGTGTCACGTCTAAGCTAATCTTAGTAAATAACTATATATCAACACACTTGTTCACACTGGAGAAAACGTGGCTATTCGGTTAAAATGTCCTTATCATCCTTCGTAATCTTTGATTGTCTGATAACACACTGCTAGATTCTGTCAAAATTCTCAATTCTATGATACGATTTATAATGGCTTTTACTCGGGCTAATCAGCTGTTTAAAAAAAAAAAAAAAAGAAATGGATAGACTGACCGAAAGCTAAAGAGGTAAATTAGGTATATTTAGTACAATGAAAAAAAGGGGGGGGCGGGATCTGGGTGCTTCTTTTTTTTAAATAGTTGTCAACATTCCCTAATGGTTTTATTTTGGCATGAAACCCGATACCTTCATTGTGGGAGGTCGTTGCAATGGTCGTATTTTTGGTCTTTCTTTCTTTCTTTCTTTCTTTTCTTCCTCTTTTACTTATATATTTGTTCTTCTTTCGTCTTTCCTTTTTATTCGGGAGGCGCACTTAGCGTAACCGTTTTAGTCGTAGGGAAGGGAATCAGCGATTAGAGTTCAAATCCTAGACGGGCCTGTATGCATTTTATTTTGTTGTTGCAACAGTCGTTTGACAAGAGCATTTTTTTGTCTTTCTTTCCTCTTTACTTAAATATTTACTTCCTTTTTTTTTCGGGAGGCACCCTTACGTTACGGTTATCGTAATAAGGAAGGGAATAACTGATTCGAGTTCAAATCTTAGATTTTATGAGCCATCCTTTAGGCTTTAAGCAAGAGCGCTTGACCAGCGGAAATCATTGGTAAAGAATCCTTTGGTTGTTCCTTGGTGCTCCTCAGTATTGAAAGTCATCGTCAATGATTGCAAATGGACGTCTCTCAGTATCAGTGATTAAGTAGTCAACCAGCCACGCATTCGGGCTGTTGATTGGCTGAGAGTTAAACCACGTGACCTCGCCTAGTCTATAAATTTAAGTGTTGTAATTTAGCAGACATTATATCCAAAATATTTTGGCACCTCACGTGGTGTAATGGTTAGTAAGTTAGATTCGCAGACCATTGTTAATGAGTTCGATTCTCATTGGGCGCCTCATACTTTTGGCCTTGTGCCACATCTAAGCTTAGCTTAGTAAATAACTATATCCAAAATATTCCAACACAATGTAGATATAAACGAAAGATAAACGTGATTCTCTAAGCGTAAAATAACCCATGACATGCCGTTAAATTCAAGTGTACTCAATATTTTTTCTCGTTTACATTTCTTATATTTATGAAACTTGAGAGACTTATAGAGGCGCGTGGTGTAATGGTTAGAGTTGTAGGAATTCCACTCGTCAACCTGAGTTCCAATCATGGACGAGGTTGTTTGCACATCGTAGCGAGATTTTAGATAGCGCAATAATATTAAAATTGTAATTTTAATACTTTTGTGTAACAGTATATTTCAAGCATTTTAACGTAGAATATGGTATTCGCTTAACCCTATTATAATAAAAGATTGCACATCGTAGCGAGATTTTAGATAGCGCAATAATATTAAAATGTAATTTTAATACTTTTGTGTAACAGTATATTTCAAGCGAGCTTCTTCCATTTATATCCATCCCTTTTAACGTAGAATATGGTATTCGCTTAACCCTATTATAATAAAAGATTGCACATCGTAGCGAGATTTTAGATAGCGCAATAATATTAAAATTGTAATTTTAATACTTTTGTGTAACAGTATATTTCAAGCGAGCTTCTTCCATTTATATCCATCCCTTTTAACGTAGAATATGGTATTCGCTTAACCCTATTATAATAAAAGATTGCACATCGTAGCGAGATTTTAGATAGCGCAATAATATTAAAATTGTAATTTTAATACTTTTGTGTAACAGTATATTTCAAGCAAGCGTCTTCCATTTATATCCATCCCTTTTAACGTAGAATATGGTATTCGCTTAACCCTATTATCATAAAAGATTGCACATCGTAGCGAGACTTTAGATAGCGCAATAATATTAAAATTGTAATTTTAATACTTTTGTGTAACAGTATATTTCAAGCGAGCTTCTTCCATTTATATCCATCCGTTTTAACGTGGAATATGGTATTCGCTTAACCCTATTATAATAAAAGATTGCACATCGTAGCGAGATTTTAGATTGCGCAATAATATTAAAATTGTAATTTTAATACTTTTGTGTAACAGTATATTTCAAGCGAGCTTCTTCCATTTATATCCATCCCTTTTAACGTAGAATATGGTATTCGCTTAACCCTATTATAATAAAAGATTGCACATCATAGCGAGATTCTAGATAGCGCAATAATATTAAAATTGTAATTTTAATACTTTTGTGTAACAGTATATTTCAAGCGAGCGTCTTCAATTTATATCCATCCCTTTTAATGTAGAATATGGTATTCGCTTAACCCTATTATAATAAAAGATTGCACATCATAGCGAGATTCTAGATAGCGCAATAATATTAAAATTGTAATTTTAATACTTTTGTGTAACAGTATATTTCAAGCGAGCGTCTTCCATTTATATCAATCCCTTTTAATGTAGAATATGGTATTCGCTTAACCCTATTATAATAAAAGATTGCACATCATAGCGAGATTCTAGATAGCGCAATAATATTAAAATTGTAATTTTAATACTTTTGTGTAACAGTATATTTCAAGCGAGCTTCTTCCATTTATATCCATCCCTTTTAACGTAGAATATGGTGTTCGCTTAACCCTATTATCATAAGCAATAAAATCAGACTCTCCTGTGTCGATATTAAGAGCCCCATTTCAGAATGAATGCTATCTTTTATGTGACCACTAATAAGATCAAATTAGGAATCTAGTGTGTCGCGAAGACGACACAATCAGATTACATTCTCGTTGCATTTGGGAACAAGAAACTCTGGTTTTTAATCGCCTCGGCTGCTATTACCAGAGTTCCACTTTCTGTTTGCCGGTTAGCAGGCAGTTATCTAATGTCAATAATCCCGACTCCCTGCAAAGACCTAACTCTGTTTGGAGTTGTTGATTTTACTAGTTGAAGTACCCCCTATCAATAAGGACATTGTTTACGTATATATATTTACCAACACTTCCGCATGAACGGGATGAGACACAAGGGTAATTTATTAAGCGGAGTTTGAATTCAGATTTTTCCTTCTCCTAGACTGGTTGCCTCAGCAAGTTTAAAAAGTCCATGGTCGGTGGCATTAATTGTGTTGGCGAGTCGAGAACGCATGAGCGTGTGTGATTCGAACCCTAACACAAAGCGGCTTCCAGACTATAACTCTGCTGATGAGGCATAATAGGCCGAAATGTACATACAGAGAATGACTTTTTCTCGATTTGTTTACGGTTTACATTTGAACAGATATATTTGCCTAATTCATTAATTATCAACTAATTAATTTTCAATTAGGTATGACTTCAATTAAGCACATATTCCCCCCTCCCCCAAAAAAAGATATATAAGATTTTTATAGTTTGCTTGAAGCTTTGTTCGAATATTTGGTTTGGAGATTGATTTTGAAGGCTTATCACAATGGTATGGAAGAAAAGGTAACGAGTATGTTGTTCTTTTCCCTGTATTTTTAATGTTTCCTTAATATTTCGGGTTGAAACATCTTTTTTTCATAAGACTTCGGAACCCATAAAGGGGATGTTCATGTCTGTTTTTATTAATCGATATTAGTGTGAAGGTAATAACGTGTGTATTTCTGTATCCGTTTTTAATATTGTTCATATATATATATATATATATATATATATATATATATATAATAAATAAGTAATCCACAGACACGTGTTTCAAGGTTTCACCTTTCATCAGTGTGGCTATACCGTAACAGCTACTCCTGGTCGGGTTTGAGACCCGAATGAACTTTCGTTCGCTAAGCCTTTATACCCGTACGGCCAGAGGCAGCTTCAATATAGGAGAATATTTAATCGCTACATTTCTAAGCGGAAATGAATTCACCAGAGTCCTCAAACGTTTGTAAACAAACGCGAGGTTAGCTAGACGAGAGAACGGTGAAATTGCAATTAAATCCCTATTCAGTGAACTCAACCATTAATGGGAGTATATATATAAAACAAATAAGTAATCCACAGACATTTGTTTCAAGGTTTCACCTTCATCAGTGTGGCTATACCGTAAATGCTACCCTGGTCGGGTTCGAGACCCGAATTAACTTTTGTTCGCCAAACCTTTTTGGCAGCAAGTTATTTTGTAGGCAGTTGGAACATTTCTTTTTCATGATCTTGATTTGTATCTTTTCCAGTCTTTTGGTTTTCTAATGTTAAGATCCTGTTGAAAGAGGATTATTCCCAAAAGCGCTCAGTCTGATAGACTGAGCACTTTTGACTGTTTATTCAGTCGTCATCCGGGGTGGGGGGGGTATATGTTTGGGTGTTAGTTCTTTTTTTCAAATTTTATTTTATTTTTAAATTAGAAGAGTCTATTATTTTTAGAGGGTTGCTGTGATTAGTGTATTAGTTATTAAAGATAGCTAATATATTATGACCGATGTTGAATGCTATTTTATTATATAAAAAATAATAGACTCTTCTAATTTAAAAACAAAATAGATAAAAGAAAAAGAAAAAGAATAAAAGTACTAACACCAAATCATATACCCCACCCCCGCCTGATGACGACTGAAGAAACAGTCAAAATCTCCGGTCTACCAAGTGTGTATGTGTGTGTGTGTGCATATATTTATATTTATACATACTAGCAAATATATGCACCCTCCGGGTGAAAGTATTTAAGTTTTGATATAATAAAATATCATATTAAATTAGAAAGGCTAATGAACTGAATAAGAATGTAGATAAAAGATTTGGAACAGAGGGAGTATGATTGAAAAATAGAACAACTTTGAAACTAACTCTTCCATATTTTCCGTTACTCCCGTCTTTCATTGGTAAATTTTCCTAATTAAACTGTTTAGTTAAAATAGGAAGTAAAGAATAATATTACAGTTATTTCTTCTTGTTAATGGATTTCTTTAAGATTTATTGAAGAGATTTTTGTTAATAAGATAAAACCAAACAATTAGAAATCAATAATACTAAGTAAGTATTTATTAAAATAAATTTTTAAAGATCAATATGCAAATTAGTC
>CM042140.1:8609592-8619592 GCA_023376005.1 Doryteuthis pealeii
CGTTTAAGTTAGCTTTCTTTTTCATATTTGAGGAACCAATAGAAGCCGCAAAAACACTGACTAAAAAAAGGCTTAAAAACTTTCTTTTCTTTCTGAATAGATAATAGTCCCGATGATGGATTGATGAACGAACCAAAAGGTTGAAACGTCGACTAAATGAATAGTATCCTTCTAAACACCTTGTAGTTTTTCTTTTCTTTTCTTCTTTTCTTTTATATATACTTACATACTGTCGGATTTGTTTCCAATTTTATATATATATATATATATATATATATATATATATATATATATATAAAAGTCCAGAGAAGAAATCTTCCTTACGACACAAGACTTTTATTCAAAAAACCTGTCGCAGTTTGAGAGCTCAATGTGTGCTCTTAATGTTAGAGTCACAGAGCAAATATATAAGTAAAGAAATAACAAAAGACTTAGAGATTTAGCATTTTAGTCTATTTCAGGGGGCTTAGACAGATAGTCTAAATCTCCCGATTCATCAAATGCGTATCTGATGAGTCGGGAGAGTTAGACAATTTGTCTAAGCTCCCTGAAATAGACTATAAAGTTGTATCCCTAAGTCTTTTGTTATTTCTTTAGTTACTTATATATATATATATATATATATATATATATATATATATATATATATATATGTATGTATATATATATATATATATATATATATATATATCGGCATTCCTTATTAGTATTAGAGAAATGAAAATAGAATGCTCGATTACGTGTATAAGAGCTGTATATATATAATATATATATATATATATATATATATAATATATATATATATATATATATATAATCCACCCCCTCCCGCCTTTTTCATCTATAAAACACATGTATGATGCTTTAATGATCAAATAAACGACTGATGAAGCCCAGCTCAAAGTTTGGCGAAATATATCTCCTACATACACTTGGCTGAGTTTTGTTTCTTTATTACACATTTCTCCCTACACACACACACACACACACACACACACACACACACATTATATATATATATATATATATATATATATATATATATATAAAATCATTCAGAACAACAATAAAAGATAGGAACAAAAGTGGACCCCAAAGACAAATGCCTACCCCCCCACACACACACTGATTGTACACCCACACCTACACTGGTGTGTACACTTTGTTGGGTTTTTTTTTCGTTAATATATACTATATATATATATAGTCAGATTCGTTTCCATTATATATAGCCGAGCGGTTAAGCTGTCCACCTGATGCTGAATCGATCGGGTTTCTATCCCGGCTGTAAGTAGCTCACAAAATGTCTAGACACACTGAAGAGACTTGATATGTCGAAACACGTGTCTGTGGATGACTATATATGCTTCCCATCACCCTGAGGTTGAGCACTTTGGGAGGGGTGAATTTCGCTGACGACCGCCAACTAAGGCGTAAACGCAACGCTCTCCTATAAAAGGGATGGCGTACTCTGTGGCGGCCTTTACATACATACATACAGATGTGTGTATAAAAACAGTTAAAATCCCCTTCGCATTCTGTGGGTGACGATAGCCGTGCAGTTAAGCTGTCCGCCTGATGCTGAATCGATCGGGTTTCTGTCCCGGCTGTAGATAGCTCACAAAATGTCTAGCCTCACTGAAGAGACTTGATAAGTCGAAACACGTGTCTGTGGATGACTATATATATATATATATATATATATATATATATGTGTGTGTGTGTGTGTGTGTGTGTGTGTGTGTGTGTAAGAAAGTTTTATAGAAAAAAAAACAAGATATTAAAAATTTTTGCTGACAGATATCTGTTTCGACATTATGAATATGTCTTTATCAAAGCAACATTGTAAGCGGAAAAACAAAATGAGTATATCAGTAATTACGAGGCACAGAACGCTCTCGATCAGTACCGGAATTTTTTTTTTAAATTTTAAAAATACGTATTTGTTGTTAAAAATAAAATAAATTTTATTTTTAAAATGTTTAAGCATTTTTATCATAAAAAGCTCAAAAGAGTTTGTAGTAAAATGTATATGAATATCAAAAAGTTTAGGAAAATGTTCCGGTTACAAATGAAAGTTTAAAAATGTAACAAGTCCAGTAACATGAATTTTTTTCTATAAAACTTTCTTACATATTGTCGGATTCAATATCCATTTTTACCTTTCATATATATATATATATATATATATATATATATATATATATATATATGATCATTCAGAAGAAAATAAAAGAAAGGAACAAAAGTGGAGTCCAAACACATATGCACATGCGTACCCCCTATACACACTGATTGTACACCCACACCCACACTGATGTGTACACTCTCACTCACACACACTAATGTGTACGCCGTATCGTTTAATGTTCAACACATCCAGTATTGCCACTGAAGTTACGAGTCGATAATAAAGTGAATAAGTTTCCGTATATAAATTACTTGCGTCCAGATTTAATGCATGTCTCTTCTGTGTGGTGCAGACCCCCAAGGGAATATATTTATGGCCGATAGTGAGGATTTGATGAATTCGACCACTTATCAATCACCATGTCATCTATAAACTTACAATTAACCGTGAATAATATATTTGTCATCTATAAACAAGCCACGAAGAGGAGTGAAGCAGAGAGGAAAGTAACTTACCGTTACATACGCGTTCAAAGAAAATAAGAAAGAAAGACAGAAAGAAAGGCTGAACTTGCAAATCGGTCGGAAAATTAAAACATATTACAGGGTGACCAGAAAAAATAGGATACAAATTATCTATTAATTTTCCCATTAAACTAACCCTAAACCCCAACCCTAACCCTAACCCTACCCTCCCCTAGTTAAAATTAACAGTTTTATTACAACATTTTTAGGTTCTGTTTTTTCTGGGTCATCCTGTATACATAGTTACCCAGAAAAAACAGAACCCAAATTATTTATTTATGTTCCCATTAAACTAACCCTAAATCTCAACCCTAACCCTAACCCCTAATCCTAACCCTCCTAGTTAAAATGAACAGTTTTATTACAAAATTTGTGGGTTCTGTTTTTTCTGGGTCACCCTGCATACATAGTTACCGAGAAAAACAGAACCCAAATTATTTATTTATTTTCCCATTAAACTAACCCTAATCCCCCTAACCCTAACCCCTAACCCTAACCCCCCCCCCCCCAGTCAAAATGAACAGTTTTATTGGGTCTGTTTTTTCTGGGTCAGCCTAATTTTCCGACCGATTTGCAAGTATCGCCGAAAGAAATACATTTATTTTCACACATTTTTTACAAAAAACACAACAAATGGTTAATGTGTGGAGGATGATCCCTAATTAGGACTGAACCTATTCTAGTAGTAACCACCTCTGCTATTTCATAGGCTTTCAGGTTTAAATAGGTCTAAGATATTTTAACAAATATAAGTAATTCTTTAAAAAAGAACAAAAGTTATGAGTTTTAAATATGCAGTAGAGACTTGGTCTCTGTTTTTTATTGGTATTTGATTACTTCTCTCTCTTTTAAACCAACCAATAGTAATTCCTCCATTAAAATGAGATGAGTCTCTTTCGAGTCGTTGTCGATTTCGTCTTCTTTGTGATGATGGTCGACATTCTGGATGTCTGGGTCGGAATTTTCGGAACCCCTGACATTTTTCCGTTGTATCAGACGAATATTTCTATGTGTTTATTTATTTTCCCATTAAACTAATCCTAAACCCCAACCCTAATCCTAACACCTAACCCCAAACCCCCTAGTTAAAATTAACAGTCTTATTACAAAATTTGTGGGTTCTGTTTTTTCTGAGTCCCTAATTTTCCGACCGATTTGCAAGTTTAGCCGAAAGAAATATATTTGTTTTCACACATTTTTTACAAAAAACACAACAAATTAGTCGTGTGGGTTTCTGTCGGCTGATAAAGGATTCATTTCTTAGATACTGTTGACCTCTTGTTTCTTATTCTATTCTATTGTTTCAAAATATGTTTTTTTTTAAATAACGTCTTTATCGGATGAGCTATAATGTTATATTTTCTCATCTATGTTGTTTTTTTTAAATCTCTGTGTCTTGCGGGCTTTACAAACTTTCTGATAATCTGGGATGCATGGTATGAACATTATCTTTCAGGTAGTCAAACACGTCTATATACATTTTTCTGTTTTTTCTAGAATATCATGTCAGAAAATAAAAAGTATATGACTAAGAAGAATCCATTAAAAAATCCGTTTTACAGAGCTTGAAAAATACGTCATACTTCTATGAAGAAAAAATGGTTCATCTGCTGAGTATATAATTGGGAGAGAGTAGAAGAGAGGAGATGGATTGTTACTTGTTCTTACTTCATCGGTGGTCATCTTTCTTTGGGCTGACTTCTTCCTTCTGGGCTGGGTCATCTGTGCTGATTTCTTGTTTGTAATAAATAAGCAAAACTTTTATTGTTTTTTAAGACGTCTATTCTTTATTTAAAAAACGCCAAGCCCAAAAGGAATTCAAGTCAGAGAAGTTTAAACTGTCACCAATAACTTTTTTTCAACGGTTAATAGTAATTTTCCATTTTCCGTTATTTGAATTCTAACCACACTTACATACATAATTTGTAGGCTACCCACGAATTATGTAACACTCCACAGCAAAGAGAGCCAGAAAAAAAAGCGAGAAAACAGCACCCCAGCAAGTATTACAATTTGTGTGCAGTCAGTGCACCAAAGACTGTCACTCAAGGATTGGCCTGCCCAGCCACTTGCCACAGATCATTTTCTTTTCTTCTGGATGAATTAAACCTTCAGGATCAATTTTATAGTAAAATGTTCCGAGTACCTTTGGATGCACTGATGTGAAGGAGAACCAAAACACCAAACTACAAATGCCATTAAAATGACCTTGTGTCACACCTTAACCATAGCAAATGAGTTGGATAAATGCATAATTATGGATCAAGAAATTTCCCCTTTTCTTGAGCGCTATCAAGTCTTCTAAAATCAGAAATACTCAATTGGTATCAAAATAAAAAAAGAATCTGCGAATATTTTCCTCTAGAAGAGAAGTATTCCTGTGACAAGATAACGCTAAAGAATACCAACTAAAACATGGCCGTATTTTAGTTTGACCTTTGACCCCACCCCTCTCTCTCTCTCTCTCTCTCTCTCTCTCTCTCTCTCTCTCTCTCTCTCTATCTATCTATCTATCTATCTGCTATCTATCTCACACACACAGATACATAAAGGCATACACAACCACCTTTGACCCACCTCTCTCTCTCTCTCTCTCTCTCTCTCTCTCTTTCTCTCTCTCTCTCTATCTATCTCTATCTATCTATCTCTCTCTATCTATCTATCTATCTATCTATCTATTTTTCTATCTATCTATATATCTGCTATCTATCTCACACACACAGATACACAAAGGCATACACAACCAACTTTGACCCCACCCTTCTCTCTCTCTCTCTCTCTCTCTCTCTCTCTCTCTCTCTCTCTCTCTCTCTCTCTCTTTCACTCTCTATCTATCTATCTATCTATCTATCTATCTCTCTCTCTATCTATCTATCTCTATCTCTCTCTCTTTCTCTATCTATCTATCTATCTATCTATATCTCTGCTATCTATCTCACACACACACAGATACAGAAAGGCATACACACATTCCGTGTGAGGAGATTAAAAAGAACGGTTGTGTAGGGGTTAAGTATGTAAGTGGGTTAATCCCACTCTGGTTTGGCCTTGCTACTTGCTCTCTGCTTTGTAAGGAGACGTGGCCATTGAACGTGCACATGGAAACGGGCATGGATTATCTCCCCTTTCAAAAGCTCAGTGAAGCACGCATCAATAATGCTTGCGTAATGGCGCTTATTCGTCTCTGGCAACTTTAAATACACGAGAGAAACAAGACCCACACGTACACGCACCTTGTCAAAGAAGATGGAGGTTCTCACGCACACACGCACGCACGCACACACACACACACAAATACACACCACACGTACATACATGAATATTGATATATATTGCAATAGTGTATGATTATTACTAGCTCACTTAGTGAGTTAGTGGTGCGCCAAGTTTTTGTGGTATTATCAGAAGAGTGCTCAATATCAGTGATTAGCTCAGTCGGTAGAGCGTTCGGCTAGAAATCACAAGGTTCCTAGTTCGATACCGGTCCTCGCCAACTCAGCGTAAAGTGAGCAGCTCATAGTAGGTGTGGTGCTCCATCTCAGATGCTATAATAATCTTCTTGGTCTAACGCTATTGAAAAAGGGATAGACTCCCTCGCTGTCTGGCTGATACCGACATTAGACCGCTTTGACTTTACTTATATATATATATATATATATATATATTATCATAATTGTATACAGTAATAACCTACACGAGTTTCACCATAAAGATCGACTGCAATTAATCAATATCTTGATAAATCCAGTGGATTTAACCCTGAAGATCCTCATGGTGAAACTCGAGTAGGTTATTACTGTATACAATTATGATAATAAATTTGCTCTACTAACGTATTGAGCACTTTATATTTGTTATATCACTGTCTTATCATTGTGAAACTTGCATCAACCAACCATTGTGACCATTTTCACCGGTAAGTCACCTTTTCCACAAATACCATATATATATATATATATATATATATATATATATATATTGAGAGAGAGAGGGAGAGAAAGAGAGGGAGGCCAAATCGAATTTTCAATGCCCATCAAGAAAAATAGAACAAAATGCATTTGGCATGAAATAACCCAACAATACTGACATGCCGTAAAATCCAATTATCAACTAACCAACCTTATTTGTGAATGAACACAGGCCTGTCGTCTCGTATGCATGAATTTGTACCTATATTTCATACAATCTTACGATTCATCATTTCAAGCTGAATTTTTTAAAAATGGTATCAAAATATCAACCTTTTTGTCCCCACCCTATTACCTTTATGATAAACCCCAACCCTTTTTTGTCATGTATGTGCTAGAAGACGTTGACTGAAGGTCTAGGTCTCCTGGGTACGATGTTAAACTGCATTTAATGAAGTTCCAATTTTGGAGCTCTGGGGACTGTGGAGTAGCCGTTTCATAGCAATTACTCATAGGTCCACTCTGACCCTGGAGGAGTGGTAGTACGTGTTAGGGTACCATCTATGGTTTAAATTGAGTTGTTTTTTTAAGTGTGTTTAAAAATAATTGAGTTTTAAAAAAACATTGAATTTTTTAAGTGCATTTTAAATCATAGGCACCTACTAAGAAGATGTCATTTATTTCAAGGCGTTTTAGGTTTTGGGCGGCTCATGTGATATCAGACCTATATCTAGTAAATGTTACTAAGCAGTTCGATTCTCCCTGGGGAACATACACTTCGGGCCTCGTGTTAAATGATGTTGAATTTAATAAATAGCAATTTTAGGGCTAAGTACGTAGCTCAGTCTGTAGAGCACCCCCCAGGAAACCACAAGGTTTCAGGTTCGATACGGGTTCCCGTCAACCTAGTGCATGAGTAGAACAGCTTGTATATGTGTGATGAATGGAAGCGCGTGGTGTAATGGTTAAAGTCATGGGAAATGGACTCGTCGCCCTGAGTTCAATTCATAGACGTGGTAATTGCATTTCACTTGACGCTATTATCCTTGGGAAAGATATGAATCCTACTCTCCCTCCAGCTATGGGTAAATAGTCGGGCAGACTGGGCTCTTTAACCTTGGTTAGGCAACCGGTCTAGGAGAAGGAAAACTCTGAATTCAAACCTACTGAACTCCGCTTAAGAAATTGACCTTGTGTCGCATCCTGCTCGTGTGGAGGGGTTGGTAAATATATATATGTGTGATAAATTGGTGAGTTGATATTAGGTGTGGCGCTCCACCTCAGACACAAAACAATCTCCGTCTTCTAGTGTGAAAAGGGGATAGACAACTCGCTTTCTTGATACCAACCATAGGTCACTCTGTCTACTTTTCCTTTTTCACTTTACGTGCACTCTCATTGTGTATAGATACATGAGCATTATTGCAACGCTTTCAATGTACACATAGATAGATAGATAGATATTGAGCAGAATTTACTTACAGATAGATCTTTCTATATTATTAACACACACACACACACACACACACACACACACACACACACAGCCTGACCCTGAGTGAAAGTGCCTGTTCTATTTTTGAGTCAAATGGATCTGCATAAAAATTATTCGTGTTTTGATAGGACACTGAAAAAAATCTCTCAAGAAACAGTTACAAAATAGTAAATATAAACGTAGAATGAGCGTAATTCCGTAACAATTGTCACCTAATAGATAGATATGTAAAACCTTTATATATTTATCTTATTATATTATATAACAGCTCTATTTTATATTGAGCACTCTACCAATTAATACTGCCTTTGGTACACCGTTCCAGCAAAAGCTGAAACAGTGACCATCCCACACACACACTATATATATATATATATATATATATATATATGGTATTTGTGGAAAAGGTGGCTTACCGGTGAAAATGGTCACAATGGTCAGTTGATGCAAGTTTCAAATGATAAGACAGCGATATAACAAATATAAAGTGCTCAATACGTGAGTAGAGCAAATTTATATAATAATGGTACACGGTAATAACCTGGTGAAACTCGAGTAGTTTGTTACTGTATACCATTATTATACATATATATATATATATATATATATATATATATATATATATATAATATATATATCATGTACCTATGAGTGTATGAATATGGTATGGATGTATATCTGTATAATAAGAATATATGTGTCTGTGACAGCATATATATAGTCGAATATATATATTATATATATATATATATATATATGTGTGTGTGTGTGTGTGTATGTTTGTGTGCGCGCGCGTGTGTGTGTGTGTTTGTCAGGATGTATATGAAGACATGCATTTATGACTCATCCGTTGCAAGCATATGAATATGTAGGTGCGTGTGTGAGGGCCTGTGCATAATGGCTAAGCTGCAGTCCAGCAATCCGACGCTGGATTAGTCGATGTCCAAGGAAAGCTAAGCTGGTTTTGCCCGGAACGGATTTAGAGGACTGTGTCCGAGAAGTGGACTTACTTTAAGGTCAGGTCACAAGAGGGCACACAGAAAAATGTCATCGACTGAGCGTGGTCAGTGTCAGCGTTGAGCGAGGATTTACACAGCGAACTGTAATCCGCCTTCAAATCCATCCATGACGTAGCGGTATTGTCGTGTTTCGCTATTTATTACCAATGGCCGACTAGTTGTTCAGCGGTCAGTCTACATTTCCACATGGCTTCTCTGCTTCTCTGCTTCTTGTTACTTTATGTGTAATGGAGATTTGGTGTCTGTCTGACTGTAACCGAAACTACGTCACTTCTAACGTGACAATGCCATCAGGAATCGCGTAGGTTTGTCAATGAGTATTTAATTTGTTGTTAAAATCATTAATTGATACATCGAATAAATCTTATCTATTAATGAGGTCTCTATGAAAATCTGAATTAGATCTACCTCAAAACAGCTCATGTTATTAGTGCGAATTAAAATCCCCTCTCCGTCTCTGTCTCTCTCTCTTTAGTGGGAGTGAGAGAGAGAGAGAGAGAGAGAGAGAGAGAGAAGAGAGAGATGAGGAGCGAAAAAGACATATATATATATATATATGTATAAATTTATACAATATATATATATGTATATATATATATATTATATATATATATATATATATATAATATATTATATTATATTATATATTATATATATAATATATAATATATAATATATATATATAATATATATATATATATATATATATATATATATATATATATATATAAATTTCATTCATAACATAAAGAAAAAAGAAAGTAGGAGAAAAAATAAGAAGCGGAAAAAAAATAAGAAAAAAAAATTATAACCACACAAAAAAACAAACTTAAGCACGTACATTTCTGATATACACCTCTGAAGATGAAGTTTCTACTTTGAAATCGATAAGACAAAAATAACATATTTTGTTTTTTTTTTTA
>CM042140.1:8632092-8634592 GCA_023376005.1 Doryteuthis pealeii
AGTTATGTCGATTTTTAGCTCTCTAAATTTGGGAGGCGGGTTCACGAAAAATGGCGACTTTTTGTAACCATTTTTTGTCTATAAAATGCGTTCTAGTGCTTCCCTACAACTAAAAATTGGTTTACAAAAGCATTTTGCCCAAGGAATTCAGAAATGCTACCAAAAAGTCTTAAAGTCAACCAATTTTAAGTTATTGATGATTTCTAATTTTTTCTTAGCAAGATCAATATCCCGATGTGGCACTGCGTCTATGACAACATTTTTTTAAAATTATTATTTCACATATATTGAACATTATTTATACCAAAAAGATAGTTTGATATTTGATTTTGTTATCTGGTTTATTGATTGTAGCCCTCATTCTTTTGTTCCTGTGACATCTTCAATGTCAGTTTCCTGTTGAATTCCTAAATATATTTATCTTATTATAATGGAGATTATGTAACTGTCTGTCCGTAACCGAAACTACGTCATCACTGACGTCACAATTTCCTTGGTTATTTAAGTTATATTCTTAATGATTATGAAATAGTCATTATTTAATCTTAATTAGCATCTTATTTATTAACGATGTATTTATTGAAGTCTAACTGAGTTGAATTTGCTTCAAAACTGGCCCTATTATTAATGCGGTATTTACCATGCATCCCACTTATGCGGGTCAGACTCAAGGTCATTAATTAATGTGGGACCACCCACGAACCGAAGCTCATGGGATGGCAGGAACAAAATATGCGTGGATCTACACGGCATTGCTCCTCAAGGGGGGGGGAAACAGAATTATTTATATTTTTCAGGCTGTTGTCCTCATCTTTATTGTGATATGTATAAACAAAGTTTCGGTGTTTCCTATGTATCCGATCATAGTAATGATCCAACCTGGGAAATCATTTTTAATAATTTGGCAGTTGACCAAGAGGTCGGAAGATACAGCGGCCAAAACGTTGTGCTTATACGTACCACAATAAAGATGAAAATAACAGCCCGAAAAATCAAAATTATACATCTTTTTTTTTAATTGTTCAAATTTGAGCGAGGTTTTTTTTCTTTTTTCAGTCTTTAAAGATAGCAATTTCACTGCCCCTTCCCTCCGCCCGCAAGACGCTTTTGGTAGAACGTTCGGCTAGAAACCACAAGGTTCCTAGTTCGATACCGGCCCTCGCCAACTCAGCGTATGAGTAGCACAGAGATCTGTGCGGTAAAGTAAGGAGCTATTGACAGGTGTGGCATTCCACATCAGACGCCAAAAACAATCTCCTTGGTCTAGCGCTAGTGAAAAGGGGATAGACTCCCTCACGGTTGGCTGATACTGACTTTAGCCCCCCCCCCCCGACGACTTTACTTTTTTACTTATATATATATATATATATATATAGAGAGAGAGAGAGAGAGAGAGAGAGGGGGCCATTTAGCTCAGTCTGTTGAGCGCCCGACAAAGGAACCACAAAGTTCCTGGTTTGATTCCGGCCCTCACCAACTCAGCTTATGATTAGCACAGTAATCTGTACGGTAAAGTAAGGAGCTGATGGTAGGGGTTGCGCTCCACCTTAGACACAATAAATCAATCTCCTTGGTCTAGCGCTAGTGAAAAGGGGATAGACTCCCTCGCTGATTGGCTGATACCGACTTTAGCCCCCCCCCACGACGACTTTTACTTACTTTTATATATACATATATATATATATATATATAATGATCACATACATTTCTACTCACATCGCAACAAGAAAAATTCGGGAGAGAACGGTTACAATCATCTATACATGTTTTCACACACAGTTTTTCTTTCATCTTTCGGCGAATCTTTTTTCTATTTGATACGTGTTTTATGCTTATTCTTCGAGGCGTTTTATTCCCCAACACTTATATTCCTTCGGCCATTTCCCAAAACGCAACCTTCCCCCTTTTCTTTTTACGACAAGCAAATTCCTTTTTACGATACCAACATTGACTTTGAGTTTGTTTGCTTTTTTTTTTATAGCTCTTCGTCTTTTTTTATTTTTATTTATTTATCATTTTTGAGGAGGGCTTGGTTTTGGCCCTACATCCTCCGCGCATCCACGTTCATCTCACTTGCCCTTCTTACTTTTCTCTTCTATTCAATCTTTCTCTCATTCAGTCACTCCGCTTATTATTATTATTATTATTATTATTATTATTATTATTATTATTATTATTAATCCCTTTCCAGTTTTTCTATCGTCGAATGCTTCTAGAGATAAAATATCACATCGCGAGCATTGCACATAGTTCATGGTTTTCTGCAATCATTCTTCATGTGTATATGTCAGCAGAAGAGCGTACAGTCAAAGCAACACCTATTCTTCATATTAAGTATTTCTCTTTCACCCCTACCCCTCTCCCCATCTCTGTCCCTATATATATATATATATATATATATATATATATATATATATGAGGAAAAAATGAGTAAAGAAAAGAAATGTAGATGGATAAAAATGAATTTTAGCGATATCACTTTTAATCGATATCACTTACA
>CM042140.1:8647092-8679592 GCA_023376005.1 Doryteuthis pealeii
ATTATGGAGGTTTAATCTAAAGTCTTAGCTGACAGGGTTAGGTTTATAGGTAGACTCAATAAAGCTTTCGTCCTGAGGAAATGAACCCGAGGAGCCGAGTTCAAATGCCGCACGAGATTGGTTAGGTTAAATTTCCGCTCATGTTCTTGGGAAAAAATCTCTTTCCTCTCTAAAGTTAAAGTTGGGTGGAATGGTATAATCTCGGTATCAGCCGGACATCGAGGGAGTCTATTTCCTTTTCGATAGGGCTAGACTAGGGAGATTATTTTTTGCTGAGAAAGAGCTCCACACCTACCGTCAGCTTAAATTATTACTGTACATATAAGATTACCTAATCTATGCTACTCATGAGCTATTGGCGGGGACCGGTATCGAACCAGGAACCTTGAGATTACGAGGAACGGCTAAAATAGTGGGGAGCACTGGACTCTCTATCTTTGGTAAGTCAACCGGTCTAGGACGCGGAAATATTCTGAATCCAAAGCCAAAAGAAGAATGTGTAGCACCATTCTTCTGTCACCATCTTATCTAAAAGGTGTGACTACTAAATTTTTATTCGCAATACAAAGAGACAAGTGGCAAATACAAAGTGAACGAGTGACAACTCTTAGTTCGGATAACTCGTAAGTTGGGGTACTCGTAAATCAAGGTACTCTTAAGTCAAAGTACCTCAATTGAATGTGATTGGTGTAATGGTTACCGTCGTAGAAAATGAACTCGGTGAGACGAGTTCCAAATCCTGGATACAGCTGTTTGCATTTCACATAGCGCTAATACCCTTGGGAAAGGTACGATTTCAAGTATTCACCCTCCAGCTATGCAAATAGTAGGACAGTTTGGGCTCTTTAACCTTGGTTAGGTAACCTGTCTAGGAAAAGGAAAACTCCGAATTCAAACCAAAAGGGCTTTCTTCTAGTAACTCAATATCACTTTGGGAGCTACTCACTCTCCTCCTAAGATTAAATCAATACATAGAAATTACCGTATTTGACAGCATATAAGACGCATCCCCATTTCAGCAGGTCAGATTCAGGAAATGTTTTTCTTTTCTTTCTTTGCCACCATACGCTCCTGTTAACCTTGATTATAATAATACCAGCAATGAAATAAGGATGCATGTAGTTTAGGGTAGGCAAAAGTACTGAGAGTAAGCTGGGTTAGTGAGCATCATAGAGAAGATTAGCCTAGGTCTACGGGAGGTTTCAAACTTCACCTACGATGTATATATATTTACCAACCCCTCCGCACGAGCAGGATGCGACACAAGGTCAATTTCTTAAGCGGAGTTTAACAGGTTTGAACTCAGATTTTTCCTTCTCCTAGACCGGTTGCCTAACCAAGGTTAAAGAGCCCAGTCTGCCCTACTATTTGCCCATAGCTGGAGGGAGAGTAGGATTCATACTTTTCCCAAGGATATTAGCGCTAAGTGAAATACAATTACCACGTCCAGGATTTGAACTCGGGGCGACGAGTCCATTTCCCACGACTTTAACCATTACACCACGCGCTTCCTCTACGATGTATAGACTTAGGGCAATTTTTTTAGCCAACATTTTGGAAAAAAAAGTGCGTCCTATGTGCCGTCAAATACGGTATTTATTGATAGTCTTTCTATAAGACAATTGTATTCTTCTGTAGCTTTTTAAAATGGGAAGTAAAAGTTTCATTCATTTAACTCTTTGCCTACCAAATTTCCCACACATCTGTACGAAATTATCTTTGTATTTTTTAACTGTGTGATGGAATATTTCAAAGTTCACTACTATTCCCCCTCAGATGTCTTATCATTATAATCCGAGTCTTCTGCTCAATTATAATGAACTAACCATTTTTATACTTTGCTTACGGCAGGATTGCAATAGTAAGAGAGCCGCTGTGAGCGACTTAATGAAGGCAAAGAGTTAATATACACTGTATTCTATTTATATTTCCGTATCTGCTTCGATTAGTGACGAATAGTTTTTTTTTTCTTTTTACAATCCACAGTTGTTGATTGTTTTTTAAGAATATGACAAATTCTATAATGTCTTTAAAACAATCAAACGTATTATTTCTGTTTGTTTTATTACGTTGGGATGCTTTTTTAATTTCATTTCTCTAACTGCTTCTGTCACACAGGGAACAGGGTGTTCTCCCGAAACAGTTAATAGCGTGTGTTAATACCCAATGGATTCCTTGTCTAAAAGATTAGAGATTTCTTTTTTGGCGTCAGAAATTGGATATTTTTCTGCGCGTGCCTAGAGGACTTTCCCTATCTGAGGCCTCCTTGGAGATTGTTAATTTTTGGGTATTTTTAATTATTTAATTTAATTTTGTTTTATTTCATTTTGTGTTTGTTGGAATATTTTGTTAATAAAAGGTGTGCCGGAGCCACCCACTCAAATTATAAACTCTTCGTAACCACGTGGATTCAATCAGCCAATCAACACTCGAACACGTGGTTAGTTAACTATTTAATCGCTGATCTTGAAAGGCATTCAGTTGCTCGTATTCCACACGGACGAACGGATCAACAACCAAGGACTCTGATTACACAAGATTCTTCACTAAGGAACAACAAGGATCCTGCCTAACACTAAGGAACACAAGGATTCTGCAAAACACTAAGGAACACAAGGGATCTTCACTGTAAAGTACTCTCACCTGCAGCCTAAAAATGACCACAAGAATAGTAACAGTGTTATTTATTTTTATTTATTTTCATTTTATCATTATTTTTTTTTATCCCTGCAAATGACATAGTTTTATTGCGTTTTGAGAAGTTGATAAATATGACAAAGTCTTTAAAACGATCAAATTCGTAACCTTTTTGAAGTTAATCTGAAAATAAAAATAAAAACTTAAAAAAAAAAAACTTTATAAAAACTTAGCACCAGTTTTATGTACTTTGAATATATTGAGGTGTTTATTTAACTTGTTAATGTCTACAAATAAATAATTTTTTTGGTACCAATTGAAAAGTTAAACGTTATTTTGTCTGCTTTTTATAGCACGAACGGAAGATGTTCAATGTTTGACTAGCCCAATTGGAGAAAAAAAATATCATCCAACAAAGCAAAAAGATTGTATCAACTAAATCTTTAAATGTCGCCTCGGGTTTTTTTTTTCCTGTATATTTTATAAACAAACCATTAAACTTGAGAGATATTCTTTCTTTTTTTTTCTTTTTTTTACTTTCGTTCTTTAGAAGATTATAGCCATTTTTTTTTTCGATTGCGTGTACATTATGATATGTTTTCTTAATACGAAATGATATATAAAAAAACAACAACATACGTCACGTCATATATACGTGACGGATGCTTATGTTGTTGTGGCGAGAGGAAAAGTAAAATGCTTTGATTTTCAAGAATAGAAAAAAATGTACTTGGCAAAGAATATAAAACGAAAAGAAGAAAATAACAAACTTTTTTAAAGAGAATAATAAAAAGATAAAGAGAGATGAAAAAAGTGCGCAATTTACAGTCAAACACGATGAAATACTGTTAAAACTTAAAAAACATCTAAGGTGTAAATCATCATGATCATTATTATTAATACACATTTATCAGACAATATCTTATTATAATGGAGATTGTGCATTTTTTTGTCAGTAATCGAAACTATATCACTTCTCAAGTCACAAGTCATTTTGTTATTTACGTCACATTCTCCAGGATTCTATTTTTATTTAAACCTCAATTATTAATAAAATTGTTTTACATTATTAATACTGTTGACCATATCTTCATAATAATAACATGGAATCGTATTTATTTATACAACAAAATAGCGGTTTACACTGTAAACGGGAAGGTTGGTTTGCGTATTGATATTAAAACTTTGATTTTAATAAATATATGCATAGTATTATTGATTTCTAACTGTTTGGTTTTATCTTAATGAATATGAGCAAAAATCTTAAGGATAAATCTTAAAAGAAATCCATTAACAAGAAGAAATGAATATAATTTTATTCTTTACTTTTTATTTTAACTAAATAGTTAAATTAGGAAATGTTAGCAATGAAAGAGGGGAGTGGTGGATGAGTAAGTTTCAATTGTTCGATTTTTTATTATTATATCCCCTCTGTTTCAAAACTTTTTATCTGCTTTCTTATTTTGTTTCATTAGCCTTTTTAATTTAATATACTATTTTATTACATTAAAACTTAAATACTTGCACCCTGAGGATGCTTATATTTGCTAGTCTAAATAATTTTGCAATTACATTGTATTTGGGAAATGTATTTTTCTTTAAATTCTCATCTGTTAGTTTGGTGTTATAGTTGTTTTGTGTCCTATGTATGATTTTAAATTGCATATAGTGGTGAGGTTCCAATTCTGGAGCTCTAGGGAGTGTGGGGTGCCATTACTTCCAGGTCGACTCTGACTCGAAGAGCTAGTACTTGATATAAGTTAAATAGATTTTTTTTAAAAACGTTTTAAAAAATGGGGTAAAATAATTGAATACCCAAGAAGAATGAATAAAACAAAAAATATCTTTGACATAATTTTTTTTTCTTTTTCTGTTTTGTTTTGTTTTAATGTTTTTTTGTTTTCTTTCTTAAGTTTAATACTCCCTAAAATTAAATTAAATAACAAAGATTAATTGACTGGTTGATTGATTGATTTTAACGGCATTTCAACTCGTCTGAGGTTATCTTATACCTCGATATTATGGAATTGTGTTGAATGGATATTTATATTTACATTTTATGTAGTTGATACTGAGAGTTTTTTGCACAAAGTTATATGATACCAAGAATTTGAAGTAATTTGCACAATTATATAGTTTTAAGTATTCCAATCTAATTCTAATAATTATATAATTTCAAGTATTCTATTATTGTTTTATAATTTCTATTTATTAAAAGTCATTTGTTTACATATTGTTTACACACATATGGTTTTAAGTAACTGATAGTAATCTTTAGTAAATAATTATGGCTTCAAATAACTATTCTCATGGCAAAAAGTTTACAATTATATGGTATCAAGTAACCTTATAGAATGCTATCTTTAAAAAGTCATCGGGGTGGCCTAAAGTCGGTATCAGCCAGACAGGGATGGAGTATATCACCTTTTCACAAGCGCTAGACCAAGGAGATTGTTTTGGGCGTCTGAGGGGGAGCACCACATCTACCGTCTGCTCTTCAGTTTACCGCACAGATCCCTGTGCTACTCAATTGTCGAGGGCCGGTATTGAACTCAGAACCTTGTGGTTGCTAGTCCGACGCTCTACCGACTGAGTTAAGTCAATCCGGTCCAGGGTGGACCTGGGAATAATAGCAATAAAGTAGTTCACTACAATCCCCAGATCTACAAAATGGAACATCCTCATCACTTTTGTGTTGTACCTAGGGAACCCATTTTTGGAGGTGGTCTTACCTCTCTGCAGGGGATACTATCGACAACAGTGACAGGGCAAACATCTGAAATGATGGTTGATTGGATTTTACGGCATATCAACCCTTGTTGGGTTATTCTTTGCCGAAGACATTCTATTTTATTCATTCTTGTTGGGTATTCAATTTTTTTCAAACTCAATTTTAAACATATTCTAATACTCATTTTTATCTATTTAACCCATAGATGGTACCCTAACAGGTACTACCACTCCTTGGTCAGTGTGGACATGGCAGTAAGGGTTACTCCACATTCCCCTGAGTTCCAGAATTGGAACTTCACCACTAATGCAGTTTAACGTCATAAAAAAGTAATGTCGCCGGGGCGGCCTAAAGTCGGTATCAGCCAAACAGTGAGGGTGTCTATCCCCTTTTCACTAACGCTAGACCAAGGAGATTGTTTTCATCTGAGGTGTGCGCCACACCTACATCAGCTTCTCACTTTACCGCACAGATCCCTGTGCTACTCATACGCTGATTGGCGTGAGCCGGTACTGAACCAGGAAATTTGTGGTTCCTAGTTGGACGGTCTACCGACTGAGCTAAGCCGGCCCATCATATTCAGGACAAAGAGAACCTCATCCACCAGCCTTCTAGCACATATACAATAAAGATGGTTGAGGGTCTACCATAAAGTCAATAGGGTCGGACAATCATATAGGTGATTTCTTCATCTTAGTTTTTTTTATTTACACTTAGGTCAACCAAATTAGAGAAGAAAAAACTTTAAATTAAAAATCTCGGAGTACTGTTCGGACTATCTGAATGTGTTTACCCAACCCATCGCTCAACCAGGATGTGACAAAAGGTCAATTTTCTAAACAGCTATTAACGGTTTGAATTCAGTTTTGTGTTTTCCTTCTCCTAGATTAGTTGTCGTACCAAAGTTAAAGATACCATTCTTCACGACTATTTACCCATAGCTGGAAGGATACTAATTGGGTGCATCCCTTTTCCAAGGGGTTGAATGACATTAAACAAAATAACCTGTCTTTTACCGAACCAAAATGGCAGTGCCAAACACGTGACGTCATCATAGCGGCACCAAAACGTACTCGACTTATATACTTTCTTCTCTGTATATGTTACATACCTTTATTTAAATCGACGTATACTTATCTTTCATATTATCTTTTTCTACGGATCTCGTTGGTTGGTTCGATTTTACGGCATGTTAACCCTTGGGTTATTTTATGCCGAAGACGTTTTTTTTTCATTCTTGATTGGTACTCAATTAAAAAAAAACAATCTTTTTTTTTAAAACACACTTTATTCTATTTAATCCATTGAAGGGACACAAACAGGTACAACGTCTCCGGGTCACAGTAGACCTGGGAGTAATAGTGATGAAGAGGTGCTCCAAATTCCGCAGAGCCCAAAAATTGGAAACTTCACCATCAGATAGTTTAACGTCATTCCCAGGACAGTAATACCCTCAGCCACCGACTATTTGCACATATCTGATTAAAAAAGGGTTGCGGTTTCCATAAGGGCAACAGTGTTGGGCCAATCATATAGGTGCTAGGGCTTGACGTGACCAGCCGATTGATCGGAGGGTTACCCGACCGTTCGTCTAGCCTAAGTAAGAGCCAAAGAGGAGTGTTGCATGTCATGGATTTTTCAGCAACCAATATTTCGCACTTTCTAAGGATCTGGTATTCAGCTGCTGATTTTCTGGTCCTGGGTTTCTTGTTGGAATTCTTGTCTTGATACCGGGATGTCTTCATCCGACGTTTGTTTTTTTATTAACGAACACAAGACTTTCTTTCTTTTTATAGACGCCTTTTATCTTAATATCAAATCAAAGACAAACGCGTGTGAGAAAATGGCTATTTGAACGAGAGACACCATTGTACGTCTGACTCGTCTAGGCACCCTACCAAATCTGATTTCTCTGAACTAACTGCTCACATTGGCTGTTCAGTGAGAGAAGAGGTCAAACACAGGGCTAAATCCCGCCAATCAAATTCAATGTATTTTTTCACAAAACCGATCGTTTGATTTAAGTATACTACCGTACACAATTGATAGGTAACCTATCAATTATGTAACATACTATTAATTTTTTTTCTTTGATATAGTTTGTTTTTATAGCATCATTTTGCTGCAATTAAAATTGATTCTGTTTCTCTCTTCAGGCCTCTTCCTAGTCAGGACTAAGACATAGTGACTAATTTCCTTATTCTATCGCTTGAAGCATCAGTACATTTGTTTTTCTTTCCATTTTGTTTTCAAGATTTTATCATTATTGTTTTCCTGTTTATCATTAAGTTATTGTTGTTTTATTTATGTTACTGGCTGTTGTAATCAATCTTTCTTTCTCTCCTTTGTACATTATTTGAGCTCCTGTATTGTTGCATCTATGCAATCTTCATTGTTGGTAAATCAGCTTTGTCCCCTTTTTTTCCTGTTACATAGAGTCTGTTTTGTTTTGGTTTGTTTTACGGCATATCAACCTCAGTGGGTCATTTAATGCCGATAAAGTTTTGAAATAAATCAATTCTTAATGGATAATACAATCTTTTTTATAAATACATTTTTCTATTTAACCCATAGATGGGACCCTAACAGGTACTACCACTCCGGGTCAGAGTAGACCAGGAAGCAATGGTGATGAAGGGGTGATCCACATTCCCCAAACCTCCAGAACTGGAACCTCACCATCAGATAGAGTTTAACGCCATTCCCAGGACATGTAGAC
This sequence comes from Doryteuthis pealeii, assembly GCA_023376005.1. Lineage (NCBI taxonomy): Eukaryota > Metazoa > Mollusca > Cephalopoda > Myopsida > Loliginidae > Doryteuthis > Doryteuthis pealeii. The sequence continues at coordinate 8,655,180 of CM042140.1, forward strand.
CCGCAGCCACCGCCTTCTAGCACCCATATGATAAAAAGGGGTTGGGGCTTGCCATAAGGGCAATAGGGTTGGGGGCCTCTCGACCGACCGTCTAGCCCAAGATAGGGCCAAAGTGGAGTATTGCTCATCCACCTGGGCTCTATCCTTAAGCATCACGGGCCGCTACCCACGGCCAACAGGTGGCCCCATTGGGGGAATCTTACCCCTCTGCAGAGGTGCACTGTCTATGTCATCCGCTTCTAATATTCCAAGGTATGTGTAGTTTTCTTTTTTCTTTACGTATCCTGATTGGACAGTTCTGTTCCTTCAAATAAATATTTTTTTGTATAATATACATTATTTCTTCTTATGTAGTATACCTGTATGCCCGTGCTTGCATACAGGTATACTTCTTTGCTTGGATACTTAGGTTCTGTATCTTCTATTTTGCTATCTTCCATCTTAGGTTGGATCAGTCTCTCTCTCGGCTGGTCTGGGCTGGAGGCTGGATTTCTTAATCTGTGCTGGTATGTTATGTACCCCTTTATCGTCAGGTATATAACCAAAGTTTTTTATGATAGAGAGAGAGAGGGCGTAGAGTATCAGAAAGGGATATACAGATTCATATCTAATTTACTTGCCGTTCTTCGCCTAGTCGCCATATTGAATTCTACATTGTCTAGTCTTCTCTCCGGCCATGATGTCTACGTCTAGTCCGGTTTCTCTTGTTGGTTCATTATTACTTCCAAGGGCTTCTTCTGGTCTAACTCCTTTTCGTCACGCAATTAATTAACTACACGATGTATGTTCTTGCACAAGATTTATTTGCCCATAACTCATCGCGCGGAGTGAGTCCTGCCGAAGTAGGACACATCTGTCTTACACACATCTCGGCTGCAACTGACTTAACTAGTCAAATCACGTGACGTGGGAGATACCCGCTTTTACCAACGTCTGGTGTATTTCCACAGAAACTGCCGTCTACGTGCTGATTTGAAAGTCCTATTCTACAGGATGTTGCCAATAATCTATTTTATCACATAGATTATTCAACAGGTAGACGTTATCTTAGCTGGATCTTATGGTATTCTTGATCTGATCTGGGACGTCCTTTCAGCAATGAGCAAAAGGAATAATTCCACCAAAATTTAAAATTAATGGACGAATGGTATCAAAGTATACGGGATGTAAATATTATGGTTGACTATGGAGCATAAGTAGGACCGAGTTAGCTCAGTCGGTAGAGCGTTCGGCTAGAAACCACAATAGTTCTATACCCGCCAAGGCCAACTCAGCGAATGAGAAGCACAAAGATCTGTGCGGTAAAGTAAGGAGCTGATGGTAGGTGTGTGGCGCTCCACCTCAGACACTAAAATAATCTCCTTGGTCTAGTGCTATTGAAAAGGGGATAGACCCCCTCGCTGCATGGCTGATACCGACTTTAGGCCGCCCTGACGACTTTACTACATGGAGCATAAAGTGAAATTGTCAGATTGAATGCTCTAGAAAAAAACTATATGTGTAAATTTTTACCTTAACTACTTGAATACAATTTGACTTACAGTAACAATATCCTTTGTATGAATATGAGGAATTTGTACAAAGATTATAGTTAAGTCAATTTTTTATTATTTTCCATTGAAATCTTTTTTTTAATCCTAAAAAAATACGCTCAAATTTGTTACATGCAGTATTTTAATAATTTTTGAGAACAAACGAGGATATCCTGTTACTTAAAATGTTGATGTGATATAGAAAAAAACTGGGATAATGTTTGGATATAGAGTTCAAAAGTTAGTCAAAAAACTAATGTCAGATCTAACTTAACAAAATTTGTGATGCCCAGTGTAATTATTTATTATTTAGTATTTCCCATTATATATAAAATTTTAATGCATTCCATAAGATAAGTACAAATTTGCTGTATTTCTATGGGTTTGAGAAAAATCGAGGGTATCCCATCACGTAGCTTAAAAAGTTGATGTGATATAGAAAAACTGGGGTCATTTTTGGATTCAGAGGAATAAAAATTGTCAAAAACAAGTGTCAGATCAAATTCAATCAAAATCGTATTCCCCAGCCTAATAACATGCAAAGCCTTGATAATGATTCAGAAGAGAATTGAGACTCTATATATATATATATATATATATTATATATATATATATATATATATATATATATATATATATATATATAATTAAAAGAAAGGAAATGAATCTGACAGTATGAGCATGAAAAAGATGGAATGAAAACACCACACAATGCTGTTAAAGAGAAAACAATTTATAACATAATCATAGCTGATATTGATCAATATTTCGATTTTACAAAAATCTTCTTTAGAGCCTGTTTACTCCGTGGTGTTTGTGATCGGAGATAAGAGTCAAATGAGTTCAAAAAACAAAAAACCTTGATTTTGCAAAAAGAGAACAAGGTTTTTTGTTTTTTTAACTCATTTGACTCTTATCTCCGATCACAAACACCACGGAGTAAACGGGCTCTGAAGAATATTTTTGTAAAATCGAAATATTGATCAATATCAGCTATGATTATGTTATAAATTGTTTTCTCCTTAACAGCATTGTGTGGTGTTTTCATTCCATCTTTTTCATACTCATATATATATATATATAATATATATATATATATTATATATATATATATATATATATATATGGGAGAATATGTGCTTAATTGAAGTCAGACCTAATTTTTTGAAAGTTAATTATAGTGGTTTAAAAGTCACTTCCTATTTGTTAATTTAACATTTGAACGAAAAAGGTAAAGGATTTTTCTTTCCACATTTGTTTTATCTTTTGTAAATTACTCTGCACTAATTGTGGAATATAATACTCCACAAATCAACTTCTGTTTTAAAAACTTTTTAAAATAAGCTATTTTTTAGGGGTAAGTGATTCTTGTGTGACCCCCTCTCCAGTTCTTTCTCTCCCCCCCTCTCCCTCCAAACAGCGACTATCAACATAGTTTTCACCTAACGGCTCATCAGAGTAATTCTGAATTTTCTTAAACTGCACCATCTGTTTTATTTTCACACCGTCAGAGTTAAATATATATATATATATATATATATGTGTGTGTGTGTGTGTGTGTGTGTGTGTGTGTGTGTGATGTAAGATAGTGTTATTAAACAACACGGAACATTTCTTTTTCATGATCTTGATTTGTATCTTTTCCAGTCTTCTGGTTATCTTTCTAATGTTAGGATCCAATTGAAATAGGATTCTTCCCATACAATCAGCTATTTGACTGCTTCCTTCTGCATAGAAAATAAAAATAAAAATATTAATAAAATAGCATTCAACATAGGTCATAATATATTAGCTATATTTACTAACTAATACACTAATCATGCAACCCTCTAAAAATAATAGACTCTTCTAATTTAAAAAACAAAATAGATAAAAGAACAAGAAAAAGTAAAAATAAAACTAACACCAAATCATATACTCCCCTTCCCCTCGGGGGTCCAGTGTGTTTCAGCCACTGAACCGGTAAAGTACAATTAATAACGTCGATCCCAGGGGGCTATCCCCAAGGCAATACCTGCCCCTTGACTTAAAGGGCCAGGGCTGGTTTATTTCCCAGCGCCTGAGGCGCCCCCCTTGAGAGAGAATGCCGACGGGATCGACGCAATTTTTGTTCTTTCCCACCCATGAGCTTCGGCTTGTGGGTGGGCCCACGTTAAAACGAGGCCTTGTGCCCAGCCCATACAAGTGGGGTATGAGGCAAATACCCACTCCCCTCCCCTGATGACGACTGAAGAAATAGTCGAAAGCTTTCGGGTTGATAGTATGGAAAGAATCCTATTTCAACTAGATCCTAACACCATAGAAAGATAGTCAGAAGACTGGAAAAGATACAAATCAAGATCATGATAAAGAAATGTTCCGTGTTGTTTAATAACACCTGCCTACAAAATAACTTGCTGCCAAAATATACAACATTTTAACTATTATATAATATATATATATATATAATATATATTATATATATATATATATATATACGTATACTCTCCCACATCAACAGTGCTAATATATATATATATATATATATATATATATATATATATATATATATTAGCACTGTTGATGTGGGAGAGTATACGCTCGCTGTGTATATAATTAATTCCAATTCCTGGTCTTCCATTTCAACCTGTTGATGAAAGAAGCACCATCAGAAAAAAATAACAAGAAAATGATGATATGCTTTAATAAGTTATTTCCAACGACCTATGATTACTTTGTATATTGTCCTATCTTTGTTATGAATGTATCGAGGTACATCTCAATTTATACACAATAAATTGTGCGTGTCGAAAAGTTTAAACTTTCTTACACACTTCGATGAAAAGAATAAAAAAAAGAGAAAAGAAAAATACGGTGATTTCTGCAAATATTACTTTCTGTGCGTGTACATCTCATATTGCTTCTTTTTTTCTTTTCCTTTCTCTTTCCCTCTTTGAGTGTGCATGAGAATTAATTGGCAGAAGTATCGAGATTCAACTGCTGCGTTATATATACACACACACACACACACACACACACACACACACATATATATATATATATATATACACATATATATATATATATATATATATATATATATATATACCCATTCATTTATTCCCGTGATAGAAAATATTTGTTTAGCTTTGAAGCCTCCAGATGCGTGACTAGGCGCCCTTACTAAATATTCTTCGTGAAAATAAAATAGTTGGCACTGAAAACCTACTTGCCAAAATGTTTATTACAGACCTTTTGTTCAAAGTAATCTTCAGTGTAGCTCCGACCCATCACAAATTAGGACCATCTTATTGAGGAATAATAATAATAATAATAATAATAATAATAATAATAATAATAATAATAATAATAATATGGAAATCAGAGGAAGAATTGAGACCATCCAAATAACAGCATTGAAGAGAACGGCTGGAATACTCAGAAGAGTCTTGGAGACCCAAAGTAACTTGCTGTCATTCAGAATTCATCAGCTAAGGGTGGGGGTGAAAAAATGTCGAGGAGTGAAATAATAATAATAATAATAATAATAATAATAAGAAGAAGAAGAAGAAGAAGAAGAAGAAGAAGAAGAAGAAGAAGAAGAAGAAAACGTGTCAACTTGTGGACTTTGCGATTCCAGCAGATCACAGGATTAAGCTGAAGGAAAATGAAAAGATGGATAAATACCTGGACCTTGCAAGAGAATTGAAAAAGCTGTGGAACCTGAGAGTGAAAGTGATACCAATTGTAGTTGGAGCACTTGGAACGGTCCCAATAAACTTGAAAAAAAAAGACTGGAGGATCTGGAAATCAGAGGAAGAATTGAGACCATACACACTACTGCACTGCTGCAATCGGCAAGAATACTCAGAAGAGACCTGGAGACCTAAGGAGACTTGTTTTGACTCAGACTCCAGTGAAATACCATCAGCTAACACTGATGTGAAAAACATGAAAGGAGTGAAAATAATAATAGATACGAATGGAAGTCAAAAATCTAGAAAATACCGAGACTTTGCCAGAGAGTTAAAATGAGTCGTTGAATATGAAAGTGACAGTAATGCCAATCATAGTGGGAGCACTTGAAAAAATCCCGAAAAATCTGGAAATCTAAGGAGGACTGAGACTGTTCAGATCACAGAACTTGCAGCAGCAGCAACAACGACAACAACATATATATCCACAGGTCCTGCTAATATGCTAAGAATTTACAAACGAGGTTGAAGACTTACAAAGTTGCTAGAAAAGATAAATCACCTCATGATTATCGTTGATTATAAGATTTTGGCCAAGAATGAAAAATATAACTCATAATTTTTATTATTATCGGAGATGCATTCTCCCTATTGACAATTTATATATATATATATATATATATATATATATATATAAATATATATATATATATATATATATAATATATATTTATTTATTTATTTATTTGTTGAATTTTTAAATATAAATATTTTTCATAATCAACTACCCAGGTTTCAGGTTATTTCACCATCGTCAGGCTGCTAATAGATCTTCTGGTGTTTATGTGAATACATTTCTTGTTGTTATCAACAACAAGAAATGTCTTCACATAATCTATTAGCAGCCTGGTGATGGTGAAATAACTTGAAACCTGGGTACTAGATTATGAAAAACATTTATATTTAAAAAAATTCAACAAATAAATAAATAAAGCTCCTACAAATTTGTGGTTGAGCTCTGTGATTTCTTTGTTTCATCAAAAAATTTTTTTAAAATATCTATCTCTCTCTCTCTCTCTCTCTCTCTCTATATATATATATATATATATATATATACATATATATATATATATATATATATATATATATATTCTTAAATAAATCTATGCTCTACATTGTATTGAGCACTTTGTATTTGTTTTTCCTCAACCTTAACCTCTGGATATTGTGCGCTTCCAACGATCGTACTCATACCCACCGGTAAGTTAATACTTATACATATACAAATATATATATATATATATATATATATATATATATATATATATAATATTGTAAGAAAGTTGAAAAACACAAGTCTATAAACGAATAATGTTTATTTCGTGTTTCGGTCTGTTTCGATAGACCTTCATCAGGGCTTTCGTTGGTTTAAGGAAAAATAAATTATTACTGAAACCAAAGTTCTGCAAGCCTCTGCTTTTGGTGTGTTGGGCTTCTTTTTATCGATCTTCAAATGTGAAGAAGAAAAATCTATTTAAAATTGTTGGCAAACGCCAGTCACTTTAAATCTTTAAAACACCGTAAAAGCTTTCCCGTTTATGTTAAGTGAAATGTGTGTGTGTGAGTATGTGTGTGTATTATTATTAAATTATAATTAATAGAAAAAATACCTTATTTAATTGAAATAACGGCATCCCCCTTTTTTATACTACGTGATAAATGTGTGTGTGTGTGTGTGTGTGTGTGTGTGTGGTGTGTGTGTGTGTGTGTGTGTGTATGTGTGTTCGAAATAAACATTATTCGTTTATAAACTTGTGGGGTTTTTTTCAACTTTTTTTACAATATTACATACTGTCAGATTCACTTCCATTTTTTCTTCATATATATAAATATATTAGTGTTACCTTGAGTTACGAGTTAAATTCGTTCCGCTTGTAACTCACTTTCCACGTATATCAAGTCAATTTTCCCATTGAAATAAACCGAAATGACATTAATTCGTTCAAGACGCCCGCCACAAAAACACCCTAATTTCTTTTTTGTTGCGTTTTAAAAAACAAAAATAACACTGAATTGTATAAAAATATCATAAGATAAAATTTAATGAATTATGGGCTGTAATATGTTTTAATGTTTTTTTAAAATATAAAATAAAAGTTTTCTTTGAAGGAATAAATTTGGAAATTTAAATATTTTTAGTGAAGTTTTAAAGATAAGGGTATCTGAAATCTTGATTATAACTGAAATTTTGGCTCTCAACACGAAGCAAAGTGGCAGCTTGTAACTCGGAAAACTCGTAAGTTGGGACATTCGTAAGTCGAGGTAATATAGTAAATGCCGATTGTTATCAATTAGACTATGAAATGTTCGTCCGTTTTATGCATTGTCAGTTGACTAGTTCTTCTAATATATTTATGACTTGGTACAACGACAGATTTCATCTCTAACGAATACATTAATACTATAAATTGATTTGAATTTATTTTGCTGTATCTCATGTATTATCAATGTAAGTAAAGTCAAGTCAAGTCCTCGGGGCGACCTAATGTCGGTATCAGCCATGTAGCGAGAGAGTATATCCCCTTTTCACCAGCGCTAGACCAAGGAGATTATTTTAGCGCCACACCTACCATCAGCACATTACTTTACCACACAGATCCCTGTGCTACTCATACACTGAGTTGGCGAGGGTGGTTATCGAACTATGAACCTTGTGGTTTCTAGCCGAACGCTCTACCAACTGAGCTAAAACGGCCCCTTTTTTTTCGTCATCTTTTATATTTTAGACTAGATTATTGGATTAGCATTTATTGTTGGTTGGTTGGTTAGATTTTACAGCATACCAACCCATTGGGTTATTTAATGCTGAAGAAGTTTTGTTTTATACATTCTTGATGGGTACTCATTTATTTTACTCACTTTTTAAACATATTTTTAACTCATTTTCTATCTAACCCATAGATGGAACCCTAACATGTACTACCACTCCGGCTCAGAGTGGACCAGGGAGTAATGGCAATGAAGGGGTACTCCACATTCCCCAGAGATCCAGAACTGGAACCTTACCATCAGATAGAGTTTAACGTCATACCCAGAATATTAAGACCCTCAGCCACTACTTTCTAGCACATATATGTTAAAAAGGGTCGGGGCTTGCCCTTATGGCAAGCCCCGAGACTTTTTTTTTTCACATTTATCTTATTTTCCTATTAAGTTATATTCAGTTTTCAAAAATACCTTGACAGAGGGTGGAGGCCACCAGAAATATTGGAAAACTAAAGCGAACCGAGAAAAAAACGGTTATATATCAGAATGTTTTTGTTATATTACATAAATATCCTATGCTTCCAATATCACAGAAAACGTTCACAAAACAATATATTGATACACAATATACATACACACACACACACACACCACACACACACATATATATATATATATATATATATATATATATGTATGTATGTATATATATATGATTCTGTTTAGAAACGAAATTCCTTCTTTGTAGTACGTAGGATAAATCTCAATCGCCGTTGTAATTCTAGGATCAAAATCCATATAGTTCCACAATGGATAAAATTAAAGCAATTTGAAATGCGACTTTTAAAATCAAAGCTCAAATTGTGTTCCGTCTCTTCGAATGTTCCCTGATGGCAACATTCGTTTTACCTGGCTTTACTTCCTGCTTTCCTACATAGATATATACACTTAGTCCTTATAATGCATTAGGGTATCCATAGATAACCTAACACTGAATATATGTTTGTGTATCTTTTGTGTATATGTTTGTGTATATGTTTGTGTGCATTTGGGATTTGAACTTAATAGAAAACCCAGAAGGAAAAGTAACAGATTATATATATATATATATATATATATATATATATATATATAGATATATAGATATATATATATAGATATATATATATATACTTTAATCCTTCTATCTTTCCGATTTCTTATACTTGTCATACTTACGCAACCTTTCTATCACGTTTTACTTACATTGCGTAGAAACCCGTCCATCTTTCTCACAGGTGTGTACACTTGGATATAAAAATACGTAAACAAAAACACAAGCAGTAAGTATAAATATAGATATATGCCGAGAGAAAAGAGGAAATTTATATACGAGTATAAAGAACCTTTTAAAAGCAAAGCTGGGAGAGGTTGGATTAGTCTGTGCTCCCTACAACGGACGTAAAAGGGTTTTTGCGTGGGGCCAAACGGGTTTTGCCTATCGGAGACCTTTGGGGAAAGATGAATGATCCTAAATCTCACCCAGCAATGACGTGTGCGTCTCGAAAGCGTTCATCCCCCGCTATCCCACCACCACCAGCAGTTTTTAATCCGCTTTCTGTTCTTCTCCAAGCAACAAACCATTGAATTCTAATGCGACTATTCTTAAATGAATGACAACACAACGAATTCAATTCTTCACGAATAATCTCTCCGCTAGGTGGCAGCAGCGGACAAAGGTGTGAGCGCCGGGATTTGTTTCGAGTTGCTTATTTAATCTCACCTATACAGGTATCAAATGTGGAGGGGCAGGTGCGTAGTGTAATGGTTAGAGTCGTACGAAGTGGACACGGAGATCCGAGTTCAAATCCTGGACGAGGCTGTTTACAATTCACATAGAGCTAATACCCTCGGAAAAGATATGCATCCTACTACTCTCCTTGCAGTTATGAATAAATAGTAGGGCAGACTCGGCTCTTTAACCTTGCCTAGGCAACAGAAAGAAAACTCTGAATTCAAACCTGGTAGCAGCAGTGGACAAAGGTGTGAGCACCGGAATTTGTTTTGAGTTGATGGCTGGCTGGCTGGTTGGATTTTACGGCATGTCAAGTCTTGTTGGATTATTTTATGCTGAAGACATTTCGTTTTATACATTTTTGATGGGTATTCATTTTTTTTTAATAAATTTAAACTCAATTTTTTAACTGCGGGTCTACATGTCCTGGGAATGACGTTAAACTCTATCTGATGGTGAGGTTCCAGTTTTGGAGGTTTGGGGAATGTGGAGCACCCCATCATCACCATTGCTCCCTGGTCCACTCTGACCCGGAGTGGTAGTACCTGTTAGGGTCCCATCTATGGGTTAAATAGAAAAATGTATTTATAAAAAAATTGTATTATCCATTAAGAATTGATTTATTTCAAAACTTTATCGGCATTAAATGACCCACTGAGGTTGATATGCCGTAAAACAAAACAAACCAAACAAACCATCAAATTTTTAAGCACATTTTGTTAACTCGTTTTTCTTCTAATTAGCCCATAATTGGAAGCCTAACATGTACTACCACTCCGGTTAAGAGTAAACCGGGGAGTAATGGCGATGAAGGGGTACTCCACATTCCCCTGAGCACCAGAATTGGAACTTCACCATCTGATAGAATTTAATTTCCTTCCCAGGATATTAAGACCCTCAGCCACCGCCTTCTGGTACATATATGATAAGAAGTGGGGCTTGCCATAAAGGGCAATAGGGTTGGGACAATCATATAGGTGCTAGGGCTTGACGTGACCATCTGATTTACTTACTAATCTCACCTATACAAACATCAAATATGGACGTGGAGGCGTGTCGTATAATGGTTATTGTCGTAGGAAATGGACACGGAGAGACGAGTTCAAATCCTGGACTAGGCTGTTTACAATTCACATAGAGCTAATACCCAAGGGAAAGGTATGCATCCAACTATTCTCCTACAGTATGGGTGAATAGTAGGGAAGCCTGGTTCCTTTAACCGTTAGGTGAATAGTCCAGAAGAAAAACTCCAAATTCAAGCCTGTTAAAGTAGCTTAAGAAATTGACGTTGTGTCACATCCTACTCGTACGAAGGGGTGGGAAATATACAGGGTAGGATGTGACACAAGGTCAATTTTTAAGCGGGGTTAAACCTGGTGTGAATTCAGAGTTTTCCTTCTTCTAGACTAGTTGCCTAACCAAGGCTAAATAATCCAATCTGCCCTACTATTTTCCCATAGATGAGAGGAGGGAAGATGGATTCCTTCATTTCCCAAGGGCATTAGCGCGAAGGAAAATGCAAACAGATTCGTTCAGGATTTGAACTCAAGTCACCGATTCCATTTCCCATGAAAATATTCGTTACTCTTAGAATTTACAGTTACCAGAGATGTCTGCTTTTGCGTGATTGACAATTCGGTACAAATGCAGAATAGCACGCAAGAGATAATATCATTAAATCACATTTTACGTATAAATAGCATTAGATTGCTGAAACTCCTGAAGTAGCCTAACCTTTACCCTAATCTCTCAAAGGTTTTGGGTATTTCCGTGAAATGTAATGAAATATAATGCTTTTAATACGCAAGTTAAATAAGTAATTTCGGTGATGCGGCCTAACGTCAGTATCAGCTAGACAGCGAGGGAGTCTATCTCCTTTTCACAAGCGCTAGACCAAATATATCATTTTAACATCTGAGGTGGAGCACCACATCTACCGTCTGCTCCTTACTTTACCGCACGGATTCCTGTGCTACTCATACGCTGAGTTGACGAGGGCCGGTATCGAACCCGGAACCTTGTGGTTCCAAGTTGGTCCAACTTGGAACCACAAGGTTCCGGGTTCGATACCGGCCCTCGTCAACTCAGTGTATACCGACTGAGCTAAACTGGCTATCTAATGATGTTATCACTTGCGCGCTATTCTGCATTTGTACTGACAATTCAATTATTCGCAGTTATTCTTCTGTTCTCACAATTTGGATGTCCGATCACGAGCATTTTGAGGTCGTTTTCATCCATGTGAATATTTCAAGGTAGCAATGAAAACCTCATCAAACGGGACAGTTAGCCATTAGAAAGAAAAAAAAAAAAGAAAAAAAGAAAAAGAAGAAATGTGAAAGCGGAAGAAAAAACAAAACAAAACGAAAAAAACAAACAAAAAAACATGTAAAAACAGAACCCTACCATACATCTGTTTATTACGACCTTTCTGTGTACAACCCAGCCCACGCGTCTTTGATGAACGCGACACGCTTGAAAATCCGGACTATGTGTCTTTCTTTTCACTCCGTTAAACCCTTCACTTCCTTTCCTCGGCTTGACTTTAAAAATCTCAGCAGTCGGTCCACTGGGGTCGTTTTTTTTTTATTCGTTTTTATTCTATTTTATTTTATTTATTTATTTTTAATAATTCAGCCCTTCTTTCTTCCCGTTGTTGAAACCTCTGGGAGCTTGAAAAAACTACTCGTGTGGCGACATCGGTCACGCTCATTGGGTTCAACCTCTCCCCGAACGTTATAGCACGTGGTCTTCACGCTTGGCCGCACACACGGTTCTATGCGTGTGTGTTTTGAGGCGCGACTGAAATCTAAAGGTGACCACACGAGCATGTACGAAAAAAATACACAGGCCAACACTAACAGTTGGTTTGGCTTCCGTGTCCATTTACGCTCTCCTACGTTGGGATGTCACCGTTTCAACAACAACAAAATAAGAGGATAAAAATTATTCTGACGTCCACCTCAATGGACACACACCTACATAAATATTCTTTTGAATTGGGCATTTTTTGTGAGTGTAGGGGTTGTGTATGTGTGTGTGTGTTATTTGATTATTTGTGTGGGTGTTCGTGTTTTCTTTTTCTATTTTTATTCTTTTTTTAACATTTTCCTTTTCTCTTGTGTGTGTGTATGCATATATATATATATATATATATATATATATATATATATATATTTCACTGGAGTCCGAGTGACAGCAAGTCTCCTCAGGTCTCCAGGACTCTTCTGAGTATTATTTTTTTATTAGTATTATTATTTTTTATTAATTTTTATTTTCTATTATTTATTATTTTTTTAATTTTATTATCTTCTATTAATTTATTTTATTATTTATATCTTAACTAGTATTTTCTTTTATACATCATTATACTCTAATGTTTAAATTTAAAATCTTTTTATTTTACTTGTCTATTTATATTTTAATATACTATTCTGTTTTTTCTGTCATGTCACCTTTTTGTCTGTCTGGACACCCTAGAAATCAACTTTGAGATGTATCTCTTTTTTTCATTCACTTCCTGTTTCTATGGTTACACTCCAACACTGTTAGAAACTATATATAATTTTTTTTATTATTTTTTTGTTTTTGTTTGAATTTATATATATTCAGCTCTTTGGGTTTTTTTGTGATATGCTTGTTCATAAGTGAATTGAGACCCATCTGATGAGGCGAAAATTTGGGGAGCCGGTTTAAATCAACTTAGATTTATATGGGCCCCAATTTTTGTCGAAATAAATTTATTATGGGATTACTGTATTGAGTTCTTCCTTTATTGATTGATATATATATATATATATATATATATATACAAGTCGTGGAAACAGCACCCAACAAGGAAACAGTTGTATGGCCACCTCCCCCCATCTCATAAACTATCCGAGTAAGACGGACTAGGCATGCGGGGCACTGCTGGAGGAGCAAGGATGAGCTCATAAGTGACGTTCTTCTGTGGAAGCCAACACAGGGACATGTAGTGTGGGCTGCCCAGCAAGGACCTACATTGACCAACTATGTGAGGATGCTAGATGCCGCGCAGAAGACCTCCCGGGGGCAATGAGTGATAGGGAAGGTTGGCGAGAGATTGTCATGGATATCCGTGCTACGTGCACAACATGATATATATATATATATATAATATATATATATATATATATGTTGTGTGTGTGTGTGTGTGTGTGTGTGTGTGTGTATTATTTGATTTTTTGTGTGGATGTTTTTTTCTATTTTTATTCTTTTTTAAACATTTTTCTATTCTTTTTTTGTGTATATATATATATATATATACATGCAAAAGTATGTATACCATGTTATCATAAGATGAAATTAGTAGCATATTATATCAAGTGTCCTCATTTTGTAAAATGTTGGTATCATTAAGCCATATGTAATCGTGACTAAATAATTAACATGTTTTATTAATAATGATTAATTATATTACACGTATATGTAACACTTTTGTTTAATAAATGCAATGAGTATTGTATGTGTGTTTTTTTATAACTGTATACCTACTTTTGCACCCCTTGTATATATATATACTATGTATATATTTGTGTGTGTGTCTTGTCTCTGTGTGTGCGTGTGTGTGTGCGCGCGCGCGTGTGTGTGTATGTGTTATTTTATTTTTTTTCTGTGTGTGCGAGGGTTTTCTTTTTCCTTTTTAATCAGTTTTCTTTTTCTTTTATTCTTTTTTTCAGTTGGTAGAGCGTCTGACTAGAAACACAAGGCTTCGGGTTCGATACCGGCCTTCATCAACTTTTCCAAGTTGTAACCGTGTCAGTGCCACTGTATAGCTGCTAGCATCCAAGTAAGACGAACAAGACATGTCTGCTGTAGAATGCAACACTTTACTTTGGCCCTTAATTAGGCTAGACGGGTGGTCGAAGAGGCTGCCTCCAATCAATCGGTTGCTCATATTAATCCCTAGTACCTATATGATTGTCCCAACCTTATTGTCCCTAATGACAATCCCCAGCCCTTTTTTAATGTATGTGCTAGAAGACGGTGTCCTGGGTAAGACATTAAACTCTATGATGGTGAGGTTTCAATTCTGGAGCTCTAGGGAATGTAGAGTACCCCTTCATCACCATTGCTCCCTGGTCCACTCCTGACCTGGAGTGGTAGTACATGTTAGGGTCCCATCTATGGGTTAAATAGAAAAAATGAGTTTTAAAAATGTTTTAAAATTTAGATAAAAAAAAAGAGTATCCATCAAGAATGAATAAAACAAAACGTTTTCGGCATAAAATAACCCAATGGTTGGCATGCCGTAAAATCCAACCAACCAACAATACACGCGTAAGAAATGCATGGATATTATAGACAAGTTATAGATAATATGGAAATCTTCCAAGCTGTAGCCGAGTAAGTGCTACTGTATGGCTGCAAGTAAAATCTAACGAACCAATGTAGTAGGGTGTAGGGTAGGTCGATTTTAGAACTGCAACGTTTCCCATATTATGAAAGTTGCAAATTAACAAATTATTTATTAATATTTTTATTTAAGACTTTGCTTTCGTTTAAGGAAATAGATTTCAATCTTTTAAAATTTTATTACTGTTACAACTTGCCTATTTGCTAAAAAGCAGCATATTGGATGTGTCGGCAGTGATGTGGAATATTCTCAATTTGAATTCTAGTTATAATATTTTATTCGTTTCGTTTAAAATTACAACCTTTTCTGTTTTAAATATTGAAATTGCTCAATTTTCTAACCAATTTCTAGCCTAAAATTTTGTGAAAACGAGGATTTTTAGTGCATTTAGTAGACGATCTTTGATGCTATTTCTCCTCAAACAATAGTGGAAGTACGAGATCTAGTGTTTGGTATCAGTATTTAGTATACCAACACACAACTTTTGCTATTTGATAGAATTTTATATTGTAAAAAAGTTAAAAATCAACCTACCCTTCTGTAGAGTAATAAATAAAACCTAACAGGTTTTGGTAATATTTCAGTCTTTAGTTTAATATTCTTACCGTTACGCAATCAGGATAAAGACTGAAAAAATAAAAGATGAAAAAAAGAAAAAGATGATTCCATAAGCAAAACAAATGAAGGTTGACGTAAATGAATTGTTATTTAATGATAGATGGTGTGCACTTTCATTTTCTTTCTAAATATGAAATATCGGGGCTTAAAGAGAGATCTGCTGCGATATTTACTGCGAATCTGTTGTAACTTTAACTAATAACCAACGACAATGGCTAAAGATGAATTGTCACAACGAATGTCAATCAAATGTGACCAGCCCTGCCCCTCCCTCTCCGGTCCTTCTTTTATTTCGGCCAACAAAAGTTACAAAATGAAAGCAAAACGGTCCTGAAAAAAGGATGAAAGCCACGAACCTTCCGAAACCCCCGACACGCGACTTACCTATCGCAAACTTTTTTTTTTCTCTCTGTCGCTTGACGAACATATCATTAAGTTTTGCTGCCGGCGCAAATGACACTAAGTAGTTGTGGAAAATTTCGGACCGATATGTCCGGCTTTTTGCTGGCCAGTTGCAGTTGGTCTGGACACAAAAGAGGTCGTTGCCAGAGCAGTGGTCAGTCGAGGTGAGGATTGTACGACCGGGTGATCCAGATGTCTGAAGGATGGTCACTGGCCACAATAATTCCATTAATCATTGCATCGACATGATGCAGTGTCAGACGAAACATCGTGGCTATTAAGAGACGCTTTTGTCCAACAGAATATTCTACAAGACAGAGTGTAATTCAATCAGTACGAATAGTAATTTGACTAATACCTTTTAATAAAGAGCTCAGAATCCTACATTCGTATATTAAGATTGTTTGATAGAGTCTTACTCACACACACGTTATATATATATATATATATATATATATATATATATATATATATATATGTGTGTGTGTGTGTGTGTGTGTGGTGTGTGTGTGCGCGTATAATAATTATTATATATATCTCTCTCTATATATATATGTGTGTGTGTGTGTGGCGCGCGTGTGTATGTGTGTGCACGCGCGTATAATAATTGTTATATATATTTATATATATATATGTGTGTGTGTGTGTGTGCGCGAGTCTGTGTGTATAATAAATGTTATATATATATGTGTGTGTGTATATGTGTGTGTGTGTGTGTGTATGTGTATATAATAAATGTTTTATATATATGTGTGTGTGTGTATATATATATATGTGTGTGTATAAATGTTATATATATATGTGTGTGTGTGTGTAGGTGTATATAATAAATGTTATACATATGTGTGCGTGTGTGTATGTGTATATAATAAATGTTATATATATATGTGTGTGTGTATATGTGTATATAATAAATTTATATATATGTGTGCGTGTGTGTATGTGTATATAATAATGTTATATATATATATTATATATATATATATATATATATATATATCTGTGTGTGTGTGTGTATAATAAATGTTTTTATATATATATATATGTGTGTGTGTGTGTGTGTTTGTGTGTGTGTAATACATGTTTTATATATATATGTGTGTGTAATAAAAGTTATATATATATATATACATACATATATATGTGTATATGTGTGTGTGTGTGTGTGTGTGTGTGTGTGTGTGTAATAAATGTTATATATATTATTATTATCATTATTATCATCATCATCATCATAATAAAGCTGTGCAAATCAATGTTTGTCTCCTAAAGGCTCTTTTTATTTTTAGTTTAATGACTCAAAATTCATATCAAAATATTCCTTAGTTTTAGGATTGAGTTTTGTTTTTAAAAATCCATTTTAATTGGTTCTAATTAGTCGTAATTTGCCATCAAGTAAAAACTGACCCGTCTCTTACTGCCTATCCCTTTACGCCTCTCTATGTATATCTTGATTACCTCCTCGTTATATAAGTTAGTTTCTCAGTGAGATTAGAGAGAGAGAAAGAGATTTGAGAGTGCGAAACGTATTTGTATGTTAAGTTTCATAAGCAGCGAGACAGTAGTTTCAAGATCTTGCTTCTTAATAAATTTCCATTTCGTCAAATTAAAATTCTTTTGTAAGATTTCTAAGAAAGGGAGCCTTTCTTAGAAATCTTACAAAAGAATTTTAATTATATTTTTTCAATTCTCCGACCGTATTTATTTTTTCCTTCAATTCGCTTTGCAAACTCACTTTTTCCTACCCAGTTTTCTACCCATAAATCAACGGGTGACTGAACGGGTCATATTTTTGTTTATATATATATATATATATATATATATATATATATATATATATATATAATATTATATATATATATATAGTATGGTAATTTGCTTGAAGCATTGTTAAGTATGTTATAATATATTAATGTTTGAAGGCAATTACAATGCGTATAAAAAATAAAAACAAAAAGATGTTATTTTTGTCTTATTGATTATTATCATAAGTAAAGTTTTGCAGAGTGTCCTATTGTCGGTTTCAGCAATTAAAAACAGATTAGATGAATGAATATTGGAAGTGCAAGTAAAATATACGCAAATAAAAGGAAATGAAAATAATAAATTAACTGAACTGCTCTCCTTTGGTAAAGAAAATAAAAGAACGAGGGAACTTTTTAAAAAATCCCTACACATCTCTATCCTATTTCTCTGATTTTTTGGGATGAGGCTTGACAATTTGTATTATTTCAATTATTCAGACTATTGTCCTCATCTTTATTGTTACTAGGACAAAATAAAAAGCACCATCCGGGTGATGTTAAAATAGATTTTTGAAACATATTGCCTGAGGGGTGAGAGTAAAAAAATGCAATGTCAGCGAGTTTGTACCCTAAGTAAGTAAAATCATCAAATTCATTAAAGGATTAAAAAATAAAACAATTTGAAATGTAAACTTTAAATATGTATTAAAATAAAACAAATTATATATAGATATATAATACCAGTCATGTATTTATTAAAACTTGTTTTAAAAAAACAATGAGGACTGTCTAATGCTGCATGTTCAAATTTTGAGTGTATTTATTCTATGTTATGACGATTTTGGGTAATGTGACGTAAGCAGTGACGTAGTTTTTGTTACAGACAAAAACCTGAAGCGAATCTCCATTATTAATACAGATATATATTGTATTTATATATTTTTGTTATTATATATGTGTCTAGTTGGATACATGGCGTAACGGATATAAGCATTGAGTTAATACAGTTCTATGTGACAATCATCTCTAGGCTGCAGGTTCAATCCTGATACCGGGCGATAATAACAGAATACTTAACATAGCTTAATACTTGTACCCGATCATGGTTAGCAGTCTACCCCCTGGATTGAATGAAGGGTTCGGTTCGAAGTTCCATGGGAGATAACGACAAGAAGGTTACCGAGTTCGAGAAGGTTCCGAAGTTCGACTAGTAACACCAGAAGAAGGCCGGAGAGCATATCGACCGAAACGTTTTGTATATAAGCATAAAGATTAGGACAATAGTCGGAAAGATTCAAATAATACAAATTATCAAGCTTCATCTAAAAAATTCAGACAAATAGAATTAACAATAGTATGCTTCTTCAGGTGTTTCTTGTCGAACTTGGGAACCTTCTGGGAGTCTGGAACCTTCTTGTCGAAATCAGGAGTCTTCATGTCGTAATCGGGAGACTTCACGGAACACATGGAGCAATGGATATAGAGGTTGAGTTAATACAATTCTAAGCGACAATCATCTCTAGGCTGAAAGTTCAATCCTGACACCGGGCGATAATAACAGAATACTTAACATAGCTTAACATTTGTACCCGATCATGGTTAACGGAATGAAAACAGTCGACCTCTATGGATTGAATAAAGGGTTCGGTTCGAAGTTCCGTGAAGGCACCTGATTACAACATGAAGGCTCCCGTGTTCGACAAGAAGGTTCTCGAGTTCGACAAGAAACATTCGTAGAAGCTCGGTGGGCGCATCGGCTGAAATTTGGTACATATAACAATATTGATGAGGACAATAGTCCTTGTTTTTTGTTGGTTTTTTTTTTTTGCTAGTAAATTTAATATTTGTTAAATTCAACTAAAAATAAGAAAAGTAGTTTACATCACGTGTTTACACAGTGTAGGGATACAATAAATAATTATCTTTAGATAATATGCATTTCCAGTAAATGAACCCTTTTCTATTTTGTGCCCCTTCCACATACTGCTTGGTCTTGGAATAATGTAGGTATAGTTCTAGATGTCTGGACAATAGTCCGAATAATCCAAATAATACAAATAGCTTGATAGTCTCATCTCCAAAATTCAGACGAACGTAAACAGGAATTTGGAATTCTTGTAGAAATTGGCGAAAGACTGTAAGAAGAACGGGTGTGAGGTGATATGGATAAATGACGATGGAGAAGTTTGGGCGAAGTTTGAATTGCAAAACAGATTTGATGAATGAATACTGGAAGTGTTGCAATAAGCAAAATAAGCAAAATAAAAGCAAAATAAAAATAAGCAATTAATTTAATCGCCCTCCTTTGGCAAAGAGATAAAAAAAACGTCAACTTAAAAGAGATAAAAAAAAAAAACTTTTCACTAGAGTCGTCTTTTCTGTTTGGGATTCGTTTTTTACACTTCTTATTCCAGATATTTTTCATTCTATCATTTCTTTTTATATTCATGTTCTTTTTTTCTCTCTCTCTGCGAGAAGTGGCATGCATTATAGTTCATAAAAATTGCGTGTCCCACTTGTAGCGTGTGGGGCTCGAGCATTAAACAGGGGCGGGTTTGTGATGACGGAAGGGCTCTTGGTTTCAATTGCCGATTTGTCAGGCGAGGCGGGGAGAACTGACTCAGCGGGGAGCAGAAACAGAGGCGCCTTTATTCGGTCTTTCTGAATTCAGTTCGACCATCCAACGCGGGATCTTCAAGAAGACATGCATGTCCTCCGGTGCTTGTATAAAGTGGAACTCTTCAGTCTTTCACGAGAATTGGAATGTGCAAGTGTTTGTGCTCGGCAAGGGGAAGTTGTCTTCAAGAATAGGGCCAGCCAAAATTAAGGGAAAAAAAGAAGAAAATAACGGGGGGGGGGGCGTGACACAATCAGTTGAGAAAGAAAGATTTCGGCTGGAGAGAGGAATTCCCGAAAAGAGTGAGAAGTGAGTGGGGAGTAATTAAAAGAGCAACGGGAAAGAAAAAGAAGAAAGAAAGAAAGGGAAAACAAAAACAGATGAAAAGAGAAATAAGAAAATGTGAGGAAAAGAGAGATATGAATAGTAAGATAAGATAAGAAAGAAAGAAAGAAAGAAAGAAAGAAAACGGTCATAGAAAGAAATAGAGAGAGAGAGGGGAGGGAGAGAGAGATAAATATATATATATATATATATATATATATATATATATATAGAGAGAGAGAGAGAGAGAGAGAGAAATAGATATAGAGAGAAACGGAAATAGAGAGAGAGAAATATATATATATATATATATATATATATAGAGAGAGAGAAGAGAGAGAGAGAGAGAGAGAAAAGAGAGAGAGAAAGAGAGAGAAATAGATATATAGAGAAACAGAGAGAGAGAAATAGAGAGTGATATATATATATATATATATATTATATATATATATATATATAATAAATAGAGAGAGAGAGAGTGAGAAAGAGAGAGAAATAGATATGAGAGAGAAACAGAAAGAGAGAGAGAGAGAGAGAGAGAGAGAGAGAGAGAGAAGAAATAGAGAGAGAAACGTGGAGACAGAGAAATAGATGAATAAAATTGATATAGAGAAAAGTTCATAGAAAGAAAGAGAGAGAGAGGGGGGGGGGAGGGAGAGAGAGAAATATATATATATATAGAGAGAGAGAAAGAGAGAAATAGATATAGAGAGAAACAGAAATAGAGAGAGAGAGAAATATAGAGAGAGAAACGTGGAGAAAGAGAGACAGAGAAATAGATGAATAAATTGATATAGAGAAAAGGTCATAGAAAGAAATAATGAGAGAGCGAGAGAGAGAGAGAAAAAAAAAATATAGAAAGAGAGACAGATAGAGAGAGGGAGAGAAAAGAGAGATAATAGATATAGAGAGAAACAGAAATAGAGAGAAAAACGTGGAATAGAGAGAGAGAGAGAGAGAGAGAGAGAGAGAGAGAGTGAGAGAGTGAGAGAGAGAGAGATAAATAGATGAATAAATTGATATAGAGAAATAGAGAAAGTGAGAGAAAGAGATAGATAGATAGAAGAAACTGTCATAGATAGAGATAAATAGAAAAAGAGCTGAACATGATAGAGAGATGGATAGATAAAAAAGAGAAAGAAAAAAAGAAAAAAGAGACGAAGAATGTATAAAAATGAGTATGAAGGAAGGAAAATGTGAAGAAAAAAGAAAAAAACAATTAAATAAAAATAAGAAAGAAAGAAAAAAGATAGAAAAATTGTGTGAAATGCATGAAACCTTCCAAATGGTCTTGCGTCGCTTAAATGTACAACATAGAATTAAAATGAATTTTAAAAAATGTGTTTATTTTATTTGCAATATTAAAATTGTAAATTACAGAAGATATTTTTGTAATTTTGATAGGATTTATATGTAATGAAATTGAAAATCATAGTTTCTGATTTAAATAACTCCTCTTGAAATTTCATGGAAATTCCCAATAATCAAAATATTTTTTCTCAATTCAAAATAATCCAATTCCTTATTTTACGAGTTGACTCGATTTGTCTCTGAAAAAAGAGAGAAACGAAAGCACTTAGGCTCTCCCCCAACTCGTTTTTTATTCTATTCTTTCAAAACTATAATTTTATATATATATATATATATATATATATAGAGAGAGAGAGAGAGAGAGAGAGAGAGAGAGAGAGAGAAAGAGAGAGAGGGGGAGAGACTGTTGCTGTCATTTTGGCCGCATATCGCTGGTTTTTAGGTAAAATATCACTAAATCACTTAGCAGTTTTCTTAATTAAATAATTTTCAACTTACAAAAATCTTCCAATAAAAATCCACCCACTTCAAAAAAATTACATAAAGTGATTTTAAATCTGCCAATGAGTATAAATATCTCCATAGAACAGACTATTGATTCCGACACAAACGGTAAATCAACAATATTTCTATAATCTTAAATATTAGTCTATTTTAATACTAACATTCACCACCCAATCAGGCTTAAAAACTAGTATTTCTTTTTCATTATTTTTATAACACAAATATACGAAGCATACGCAAAATCCTTAGAATAATAATACATATATCTTGTACAACGACTGCTTTTTAAACAGTAACATTGCATCCAAAAAAGCCTTCATCAGATGACGAATCTGGGTCCAGGTATGGTTTCGGGGCCAAATCATCATTACCTCTAACCCAGAGTACCCCGGCTGTATCTCACGATACCACCAGACTTTGTTGGTTTGTTGTCACAATTTGGGATTGATATATCCACACTGATTGCGGTTAAAGCCTTATCCTGGATCTTTTTATGCATTTCCTCTTGTCTGATGGAGAAAATCCAAGTTTAGTAAAAAATGCAGAGTGAGTGTATATATATACATATATATATTATATATATATATGTGTGTGTGTGTGTGTGTGTGTGTGTGTGTGTGTGTAGAGAGAGAGAGAAAGAGATAGAGAGAGAGAGAGAGATGTGGTTATATCAGTACTGCTGTATGGCTGCACCACTTGGACCCTAACAAAGCGTCTTGAGAATAAGCTAGATGGGAGCTGCACAAGAATGCTGCGCGCAGTATTGAACAAGTCGTGGAAACAGCACCCCACAAGAAAGCAGCTGTATGGCAACCTGTCCCCCATCTCGCAAACCATCCGAGTGATACGGACTAGGCATGCAGGACACTGTTGGAGAAGCAAGGACGAACTCATAAACGACGTTCTCCAGTGGAAGCCAACACATGGACATGCTAGTGTGGGTCACCCACCAAGGACCTACATTGACCAACTATGTGAGGAATCTGGTTGCTGCACAGAAGACCTCCGAGGGGCAATGAGTGATAGGGAAGGTTGGCGAGAGATTGTCATGGGTATCAGTGCTGCGTGCGTGACATGATGATGATGATATAAAGAGAGAGATTTAAGGAGGTAGAACATTTTTTAAAGACATTGAACAGAATATTTTGATTTTTGATTTTATTCAAATAATTTTTTTTAAATTATAGTTTTGAAAGAATAGAATAAAAAACGAGTTTGGGGAAGAACCTAAGTGCTTTCGTTTCTCTCTCTTTTCAGAGACAAATCGAGTCAATACGTAAAATAAGGAATTGGATTATTTTGAATTGCGAAAAAATACTTTGGTTAGCGGGAATTTCCATGAAATTTCAAGAGAAGTTATTTAAATCGGAAACGATGATTTTCAATTCCATTACATATAAATCCTACCCAAATTACCAACATATCTTCTGTAATTTACAATTTTAATATTGCAAATAAATAAACACATTTTTTAAATTTCATTTTAATTTTATGTTGAACATTTAAGCGACGCAAGACCATTTGGAAGGTTTCATTTTTAAAATTGTGTGAAATAAAATGGAACAAATAAGAAATCTGCGTTTAAGCAACATCAGATATTTGAACACAGGATGATACAATATGTTCCGCTAGACTAAGATCTGTTTAGATTTTTAACTGTTATTTTTTTTTCTGCGTGGGATGATTTTTATTCTTTACTTGGGGGTGCACCTTCATTGCCATTACTTCCAGGACCACTGACACTGTGGTAGTGCCTGTTAGTGCCAAAA
>CM042140.1:8684592-8729040 GCA_023376005.1 Doryteuthis pealeii
GAGAAAATGTCTATGTGTTTGCGAGTATTTTTGTGTGTTCTTGTAAAATTTCTATGAAGCATATATGCGTGTGTGAGAGTGAATCCTTTTTTTTTCTTCGGAAACTCTTTTTTTAAATTTTTATTTTATTTTACATCTACGTATGTCCGTATGTGTTTCGGTGTATGTGTTTTGTTTTTTGTTTTTTTTGGGGGGGGGGGGTAGGTGAGTGGGAACTTTATTATTTCATTGATTGCTTTTTTTTTTTCTTTTTTCTTCATTTGCCCATTGTTCCGGTTTTATTCTTTTTATTTTACTTATTCTATTTTCCTTGTTTTTTTTTTGTTTTGTTTTTTTTCTTTTTCTGCCTTCATTCAATTTTCGTTTTCATTTCCTTGTTGATTCTTAAACTTATCTAATTTCTTCTTTTTTCTTCTCTCTTTGCATCGTTAGTCTTTAATTTTGTGGGTTTTTTTTCTTTACTTCATCTATATTTTTCTTCTATTTCATTCATTTATTCATTAACCGGTCCTTTCTTTCTTTTTTAAATTCTTCTTTTTCTTATTCATTCTTTCTTTTTTTGTCTTTTCTTTCTCTTCCACCTTTCTTTTTGTTCATTTTCTAAAGAGTCCATTTTTTCTTTACTTGTCTTGTTTTTTTATTCATTCATTCATTAACCCGTACTTTCTTTCTTTTTTAACCCGTACTTTCTTTTTTTTAATTAATTTTTTTAAAATTCTTTCCATTGTTCCATTCTCGCATTTCTCGTCTTTCTCTTTCACCTTTCTTTCTTCTTTTTCTTCTTTTTTAATTTTCTTAATAGTCATTCCTTTTTTTTTTAATGTATATTTTCCTCGTTTTTCATTAATTTATTCATTAACCTGTCCTTTCTTCTTTTTAAATTATTTTCTCTATTTCATTGTTCCTTTCTGGTCTTTCTATTCCACTTTTCTTCTTTCTTTTTTTTTTTTTCATTTTCTTAAGAGACCCTTTTCTTTCTTTCCTTGTCATGTTTTTCATTCATTTATTCATTAACCCGTACTTTTAATTCGTTCTTTCTCGTCTTTCTCTTCCTTCTCTTTCACTCTTCTTTCTTCCTTTCTTCGTTTTTTGTGGGTTTTTTTTTTCATTTTCTTAAGAGACCTTCACAGCATCTCGTTCTTGTGTGTGTTTCTCTCTTGGTCTCGGGACTTACACGTCTGACTAAACGTGACATGGCTGGAGGTAGGAAAACATATCGCGCGATCCCCTTTATCTTTATCTATTTCATTTCCCTTGCTTCAATGGAATTAAAGGCAAGTTCTCTCCTGGAACATTCCGCTGGAATAGATTTTTAATTAGCCGACGAAAACATCAAAATAAAAAGAAATAAAAACACAGAAAAAAAGTGAGAGAGAAAAATATCGGCTGTGAATTGTCAGTAGTCACCGATTAGGTTTCCAACACAAAAAAAGGGTTCGGTAATGAGAAAGATATGCTTTTGCATTTACACAGAGCTATCACGAAATCAAGATCGTTTAAATAACTCGCCTGTTAAATGGGTAGGTAAGCAAACTGACGTCTATAAACACTCATTTGTATACAATTGCTTAAAGGACGCCGTCAGCGACCGCAAAAACCCCAACTATAAATCCCATTCTGTTTATGGAATTGATAGTGTAATTAATTGCAAATAAACCAATAAGAGTTAATCTATGATTTGTAGTTAATAGTTATATCCCACAAGAAAGTATAATTTTGGAGCTCTGAGGAATGGGGAGTACTCCCAGGTCCACTCTGACCATGAGTGGTAGTACCTGTTAGGGTCCCATCTGTGGGTTGAATAGAAAAATTAGTTTAAAAACTCGTTTAAAAATAATTGCAAATAAATAAAAAAGAGTTAATCTATGATTTGTATTTAATAGTTAAGAAAGTTTAACTTTGGTGTTCTGGGGAATGTGGAGTACCCCTTTATCAGCATGACTCCTAGGTCCACTCTGACCAGGAGTGGTAGTACCTGTTAGGGTCCATCTATCGGGTAAATAGAAAAATGTGTTTAAAAAAATCAATTGCAAATAAACAAAAAAGAGTTAATCTATGATGGTAGTACTTATTAGGGTCCCATCTGGTCAACTACTTTAATTTGTGGAATAATTTCCACAAAGAATTAAAGATATCATAAGAGTTCGTGGATGGGCAACGAAATACCTTTTCTAATTTTTTTATCAATGAATTCCATATTTTTATAGCTCTCTCGGCTAGAATACAATGACTGCACTTCTGCAGAGGGGTAAGATCCCCCAATGAGACCACCTGTTGACCGTGGGTGGCGACCCGTGATGCGTAAGTGCAGAACCCTGCTGGCTAAGCGGTCGATGACATGCAACACTTTGGTCATTACTTAGGCTAGTGAGATGCTGGACACTGCTGGAGAAGCAAGGACGAACTCATAAGTGACGTTCTCCAGTGGACACATACAAAGGGACACACCAGTGTTGGTTGACTAACAAAAACCTACACCAATCAGCTCTGTGCTGATTCTGACCTGCCAGGGGCAATAAGGATCTTTAACGAGAGAGAATCATGGGAACCCGTGCTGACATCACGCCCTCCTGATTATGATGATGAAGATGATGCCGTAAAACAAAACAACCAGCCAACCTAGAATGTATAACGATCGACATGATCATTTTTGAAAGAGTAGTGTTGTATATTGATAAACCGATGTTTTTGGACAGTTAGTGTCGTTAGATTTTGAATTAAATGTCGTTGAAATTCAAAATTCAAAATCCGTAAAGTCTGATGATTGACCCTTGATGATATTAAGTTGATCCCTACTTCCTGCCGCTGAGAAACGTGGGAACGAAGGCCCAGAGATTAGTCAGTTAAGCGCGAAACTTACTAAGGTAAAGATGACCTCCGCTTCAATCACTCATGTGTCGAAGAATCCTAACTAGAGAAAAATCTGACTGAATAAAAATGTGATTCCATAAAAAAAAATAAGCCCCATGTTGTCACTAATAATGGCGGACTTTGCGAACCAGCTTCTATAGAATCAGTCCAGCATCTTGTTAAAGTCAGACCAGACCAGTTAGAAGGTATGTCCCAGCTAGTCAAAAAATATACTACAAAAGAAGGTACCAGCCGAGCTGAGTAGCACAGGGATCTGTGTGGTAAAGCAAGGAGCTTATGGTAAGTGTGGCGCTCCAACCCAGACGCAAAAACAGTCGCCTTGTCTAGCACTAGTGAAAAGGGGATAGACTCCCTCGCTAATTGGCTGATACCGACTTTAAGCCACCCCGACGACTTAACTTAACTATATACGAATGTCTCCCATCCTATATCTCCTCATCTCTCTCCACACAAATATATATATATATATATATATATATATATATATATATATATATATGTGTGTGTGTGTGTGTGTGTATTTTGGCAGCATATTTTTTTTTCTTTTATACAAGTTTTGTTGAACTGTACAGACAATTCCTGTCGGACAAGTTTTTGGTTGATCCGTTCCAATTTTCGGGCCATCTTTCTGGTGTCGGGGTGGAACTGGTATAACAGTCCACCAAAGGTTTCAAAAGCCGAAAGCGCTCGTTTTGAAACCTTTGGTGGACTGTTATACCAGTTACACCCCGACACCAGAAAGATGGCCCGAAAATTGGAACGGATCAACCAAAAACTTGTCCGACAGGAATTGTCTGTACAGTTCAACAAAACACACACACACACACACACACACACACACAATATATATATATATATATATATAT
Source organism: Doryteuthis pealeii (assembly GCA_023376005.1). Lineage (NCBI taxonomy): Eukaryota > Metazoa > Mollusca > Cephalopoda > Myopsida > Loliginidae > Doryteuthis > Doryteuthis pealeii. The sequence continues at coordinate 8,688,330 of CM042140.1, forward strand.
ATATATATATATATATATTGGACGGCTATATAACACTCGGTATGATGTGTCATTTTTAGTCTGTTGTGTTAACATGCCATAATGCCAACCAACTAACTAACCAGCCACCACGATCGATCGGTCAGTCTACTCTAGATAAAAATTGTCCCCCGGTGGTGATCAATTCTAATCAAATGTAATAAACAGATGTTCATATTAATTATGCATTATCTTATTCTTGACTATTGTTTCATTTTGAGGCTGAATGGCGTAATGGTTATTGTCGTAGGAAATGGTCTCGACCATCCAGGTTCAATTCCTGAACTGGTACTGTATGCGTTTCATATCGTGCCAATTGCCCTTAGACCGATGGTGGAGTCAAAGTTAAGGTACTGGACATTTATACCGAAAAGTGGGTGTACCTTAATGAAAAATATAATATCCTATTATAATGGAGATTGTGTGTTTTTCCGTCTGTAACCGAAACTATATTACTAATCGAGTCACAATTAACATAGTTATATTCATCACATTCTTCATGATTTTATTTATATTTAAACCTCAATTATTAATAAAATTGCTTCACCTTTTTATTAGTGTTGTCCATATCTACATACTAATAACATGCTATTGTATTTATATATACAAAAAATAGCGGTTTGCAGTGTGAACGGGAAGGCTAATTTGCATATTGATATTAAAAATGTGATTTTATTAAATATGTGCTTAGTATTATTGATTTCTAACTGTTTGGTTTTATTTTAATGAATATAAGCAAAATTCTCTCCAATGAATCTTAAATGAAATCCATTAACAAGAAAAAATAACTGTCATTTTATTCTTTATTTCCTAATTTAACTAAATAGTTAAATAAGTAAAATTCAGCAATGAAAGACGGCAGTGATGGAAGAGTAAGTTTCATTTCTATTTTTCTATTATAACCACACTCTGTTTCAAATCTTTTTATCTGCATTCTTATTAGACTTTCTAATTTAATACGATATTTCATTACATTAAAACTTAAATACTTGCACCCGGAGGATGCATATATTTGCTAGTGTATATAATAATGTAATATAATAAAAAGTTCCTAGTACCTATTATTTAAGCATAACATTATCTAGACTAGTAAAAACAAATAAACAACAAACACCCTCCAGGCAGTGTAAAATTAAACTTTCAAAGGTTTATCTAAGAAAGTGGGAGTTAAACATTCAATGTCGGTGAGTTTAAAATCATCAAATTTATTAAAGTGTTAAATTTCTTTTTAATGGAAACTTTGTTCTGATAAATTTGAATATATATTAAAATAAAACAAACTATACATAAGTATATAATACCGGACATGTATTTATTAAAACTTGTTTGAAAACAAAGAGAATCGTCTAAGAGTGCATGCCCAAATTTTGAGTTTATTCATTCAATATTATAACGATTTTGAGTAGTGGGACGTAAGCAGAGACGTAGTTTCAGTTACAGACAAATAGAGGCCTAATCTCCATTATTAAGATAATGATATAAAATAATAGATATAATATAAAAAAATTATATATATATATATATATATATATATATATATATATTAGATAAATAATAAATTAAAATAATCTATATTAAATTATTTCAATTCATAGACGTGGTGGAAAATTTGGTAGGCAAAGAGTTAAGAAACAGCAAAACAAAAATGAAAATATGATCGTACAATGAACGTTATTCCCTAACCTCAAGGCATAAAATTGCCCAAGAGGGACAAACAAACCATTAGAATAAATTATTCAATCTTTGATAAACAGGAAATCGACTAATACACAGGTATATACGGCCTAAAAACAACGCCTTCTCTTTTAATCAAAACTTAGAATTACGGCTTATTCTAAACCTTTTTATTCCCACCATCAAATGAATGAACGTGATGCATTTACATCCGGGTTATTTGACTTCTAACGATTTTGTTCATGAATAATTAAACATGATTAAATCCTCACTAGAACCATCTTCTTTTTTTTATTCTCTCTAAAACAACGACAAAATAAAATAGAGGGGTAACTTGACTTACGAGTGCTCCAACTTACGATTTCTCCGTGTTACGAGCTGTTACTCGGTCGATTTGTTGCTTTGTGTTGCGAGCTAGAATTTGAGATAAAAAAAAAGTTGGAGGTGGGTGCCATATGGTCAATTGGGGGTAATCCTTAACTTTTTCCTCGTAAATTCCTACCATAAAATAAACTGAACCCTCATTTTATGTCCGTGTTTTATTTTTCTTGCTCCCGTTATTTTACAATACTAAATATATTTTCTTTATTCTTTATTCTTTAACAAATAAAGAAAATATATTTAGTATTGTAAAATAACGGGTGCAAGAAAAATAAAACATTTATTGCAAAAACACCGATATAAAATGAGGGTTCAGTTTATTTCAAGGTAGGAATTTACGAGGAAAAAGTTAAGGATTACCCAATAGGGTTTGGACAATCATGTAAGTGCTATGGATTGACGTGACCAGCTGACTGACCGGAATAGGCCTCCTTGACCGCTCGCCTAGCCTAAGTGGAGTTGCAATTCATGGACTGTTCAGCCACCAGGATTCCGGGTTTCAGAATCACGGGTCGCCAACCACGGCCAACAAGTGATCCCATTTGGGGGGGGGGGGGAGACTTATCCTCTGGAGCGGTGCACTTGCGTATTCTACAGCCCCACCGACAGGGTGAATATCAATATAAGGAAGATGCATATGCATATTTATGGTATATCTATCTCCGTGATAAACTAGAGTTCTTATCCTGGACGGTGTTAATTGAATTTCACTTATTTGCTAATACACTTGGGAAAGGTATGAATGCAACTATTCTCTCTTCAGCGATAGGTAAATAGCAGGGCAGAGCGGGCTCTTCAACCGGTCTAGGAGAAGGAAAACTTGACTTTGTGTCATATCTTACTCATGCAGAGGGGTTGGTAAATATACATAAGCAATATAAATATATACAAACGCGTGGGGTAATGGCCAGAGTCGTAGGAAGTGTGTTTTATACCTCTTTCCTTACTTCTTACTTCTATTCTTCTTCTAGCGTCTCTTCTAGCGTCTGGACTTCGTCTTGGTGGTCGGTCGCACTTAACTCATTTCTTCTTCTAGATAAGTCTTGTTACCAAGACATTCACCAACCACAAAACCGTGTTATTTTCGTAAGCTTTTCTTTACTTAACTAAACATTTTATGTAACTAAACATAGCGCGCGTATGCAGGTGAGTTTCAGTTAAGGCAGTACATCTTCTCTGCCTGACGTCCAAACAGAAACTGAAGACCCAACCAGGTCCCATGTGACTTCACGTATTTCGCGGGCTGTCTGTAATATTCCATGTAAAGTCCCGCCCGTGATATGAAAAGGGCTATCCCTTTAGAAATACAGGGTGTTGACAATAATCTGTTTGCATTTCACATTGCGCTAATACCCTTGGTTAAAGGTATAAATCCAACTTCTCTCTCTCTCTCTCTCTCTCTCTCTCTCTCTCTCTCTCTCTCTCTCTGTGTGTGTGTCTCTCCATATACGGGTAAATAGTTGGGTAGACTAGGCTCTTTAACCTTGACTAGGTAATCAGTCTAGATGAAGGAAAACACTGAATTCAAACCCGTTAAACACCACTTAAGAAATTGACCTTGTGTCACATCCTGCTCTTGCGGAAGAGATGGTATATATATATATATATATATATATTATATATATAGAGAGAGAGAGAGAGACACACACACACGCACACACACACAAGGGTCGGTTAAGCTTAGTTAATAGAGCGTCCGACTAGGAACCACAAGGTTGTTACCAATTCAGCGTATGAGTAGCACAGAGATCTGTGCTATAAAGCAAGGAGCTGGTGGTAGGTGTGGCGCACCGTTTCAGACGCCAAAATCATCCCCTTGGTCTAGCGCTAGTGAAAAGGGAATAGATTCCCTCACTATCTCCCTGATACCGACTTTAAGCCACCCCGACTACTTACACACACACACACACACACACAAACACACACACACACACACACACACACATATATATATATATATGTGTGTGTGTGTGTGTGTGTGTGTGTGTAGTTAATGATCGCCATTGAATTGATGAATGAAAATTATATCACGATTAACGAACTAGTCTATCAGATCAATATTAGTGAGTTTGATTCTCATTTGGTGCCCTATACTATTGACCCTGTGCCAAACTAACCTAAGCTCAGTAAATTACTCCTGTTTTATTCCTACTAACAATCGAATGCACGTGACGGCTTTTTTTATCAGAGATATTTGGCTTTTGCCGACTATATTCATGAATAATTAAAAATAATTAAATCATCACTGGAAACGTCTTTTTCCCTCTCTCTCTCTCTCTCTCTCTCTCTCTCTCTCTCTCTCTCTCTCTCTCTCTCTCTCTCTCTCTCTCTCTCTCTCTCTCTGAACAATATAAAAATGAATACATAGAACTAAAAATAAGAAAAGGACAAACGATTTTATTCCCTAATAATTAATTCATATAAACGGAATGCTAAGCTCGTTTATTCAGTCAACATTTTATTGAAGCGAAAAGAAGTTTGACCACCTCCATTGCACTTGGACAATTAACAAAGACGACTAATGATTTTTTTTTTTTTTTTTGCTGTGGAAATCAAGTAAAAGAAAAGAAAAACATTAAAACATACTACAATACACAGTTCATTACATTCTATTTTATTATATTTTTATACAAAACAGAGCTTAAACTATATCTAATGGTGAAGTTCCAATTTTGAAGCTCTGTGGAGTGTCGAGTACCCCTTGATCGGCATTACTCTTCGGTCCACTCTGACCCGGGTGTGGTAGTACCTGTTAGGATCCTATCTATGGGTTAAATAGAAAAATTGAGTTTTAAAAATGCGTTAAAAAATGAGTTCAACAAAATTTGATATTGCTGGGATTTGAACTTGAGTTGACAAGTCCCTTTCCTACAACTCTAACCATTACACTACGTACCAGTCGTAGGTAAATTGAATTTTTTTGTATGTAGGGTATTGGGGGGGGGTTAGGTATTGGAGTGTAATTTATTTTGTTTTATTTGGGGGTGAAGAGGGCGATAGATATATATGGAGGTGTGTGTCTTTGTGTCTGTATGTGTGTATGCAACGGTATATATATATATATATATATGTGTGTGTGTGTGTGTGTGTATATATATATATATATATATATATATATATATATATATAAAGCTGTCTAGCTTTCAAAATAAGTATACTACTGTGCACCTTATATTTATATATATATATATATATATATATATATATATATATATATATATATATATATATATATATAGAGAGAGAGAGAGAGAGAGAGAGAGAGAGAGAGAGTGTGTGTGTGAAAGAGAGAGAGAGAGAGGGGTATACTTATTTTGAAAGCTAGACAGATAGATAGCTCGATAGTTTGAATTGGTGCTCTCATGTTCAATAACCCCGGTTTGTCTCTAGAAGTGTCGACGTAGTTGTTTTTCTTCTCATTTTTGTTTTGTAGTTTTAGTGGGTTTTTTGGGGGGTTTTTTGTCCATACGCTTGTAATTGCTGTTACTGGTTGCTGTAATTAATCTATCATTTCACTCTTTTACAGAGTTAGCTGGTTGTCTTTCACTGGAGTCTGAGTGACAACAAATCCCTTCAGATCTCCAAGACTCTGCTAAGTATTCTAGCCTATCTCAATAATGCTGTTGTCTGGATGGTCTCTGTTCTTCCTCTGATTTCCAATTCCCTTTCTTAGCCATGTCCGGGTCTTCTCTCCAGTTTGTCACTTGAAATGTTCGTATAGTTGTTTTTCTTCCTATTTCTGTTTTCTAGTTTTTATTGCTTTTACATTTTGTCCTTATGCTGCAACTGCTGTTACTGACTATTGTAATTAGCATTTATTTGTTCTTTTTCATGTATTACCCGAGTCCTCGAATTGTCGCATCTACGTAATCATCAATACAGGGGAGTCCTCTTCCTTCTTCATTGCTTGAGATATATATTCTGTCTATGAGACTCTCGTGTATAATACTTTGTGCATCGTCATCAGTTCTCTTACCCTTTGGTTCATCTTTCAGAGTTCCTCCCTTGGCCATTTGTTTTTAATTTTTTTTTCTTATTTTTATTGAATCGTTTTAATAATTTTTTAGCTAAAAATTTCAGACAATTAATAAAGGATCAGAAATACAATGAAAAATGAAGAAAGAAAAAAGAACAATACTAGAGATGTTTAATTTATATAACCGACCCCGTATTTAGAACAGATATGCAAAAATAGAAAAGAAAGTCATTATGCATAATCTATGTTTATCAGACATCAATTTAAAAATAATAATAATAGTCACCTCTTAATATCAAATAAATATATAAAGAGATATTAAGTTCTTAAAAGCAAGATTTTATATTTAACTCTTAACATCCTGTTGAGAATTTTCCAAGTCCAGGATTTATCCAAAAATGGCTAAAAATGTCCTTTTCATTTAAAGTTACCTGCTATATATGTTTAATATTACCTTTAAATAAAGGCTATTGTTTGGGTCAGATTAGGAAAACGAATGTTACTTCTGGCCCGGTGGAATGAGATGGTTTAGGACGTTAAGGGTTAAAAATCTCACATTTTAAAGACACTTGAATTGTTGATAGTAACATTGAACCAGCTTTCCCAACCATCATCAATTTTTAAAAAATAATAATAATGACCTCTGAATATCAAATAAATATCTCAAGAGATATTAAGATCTTAAAAGCAGGATTTTCTTTTTAAATCTCAGGTAAATTATAACAAAAGGGGGTGAGTTAGAGAAATGTAAATGAAGGGTTTTCATTCCCTCCTCTTCATCCAAATTTCGACCACATTCTGTAATCTCCTTGCTCGCATCAGTGATTTTAGCAGCATGAGATGCCAGAGGTAGGCCTCAATAAAATCCGGAACGTGTAAAGCTTAAAGTAATTAGGGATACGAGGTTTTTCTTAAAATAATCACGATCTTGGATGATAGGTCAAATTTGATCTTATCTTTGGGTAATTCCATGTCAAATCATCCAGAAGAAAGTAGAATTGTCACCCACCTCCTTCAATTTTTCTGATTTTTTCTCCGGTATGTACTATGTTAAAGTTAGCCAAAGGAGACAATCCAGTTGTTTATTCTATTTGTGAGATTTCTTCCGTAGAGGTTGGTTTTGATGTTTTCTTGTTCTTCTATATCAATATGTTTTATCTGAATATTCTTTAAAACTCCACACATTTAAATAGAATTTGGAAAGAGCTACTACAAGCTACATCGGCTTGTATAAATGGACACTAACATATGACGTTCAAGGATATTAAAATGTTACATTGAATCATATAAATATATTAGATCTTTATATTTGACGACGACAATACAAGGTGTGTCAAAAAAGTATCGAGGCTTTTTGGTACTTTTTGACACTCTTTGTAATCTTAAAAAAAATAGCGTTCCATTCATTCTTCATTTTTATCTTGGTAAATTTAAACTTGGTACTTTTTGATATACCATGTATTCTGAAAAGAATTAATGAATGGAACGTTATTTTTTCAGAATACAAGGTAGTGTCAAAAAGTACAAAAAACATAAATACTTTTTAGGCAGACCTTGTATGTTTTATATGAATAATCAAGGATATTTCACGTGTTGATGTGTGATAACGGGTTGACTATCATTTCTTCAAACGGTATATATATATATATTATATATATATATATATATATATATATATATATATAATATCAAAAGTACCCGGTCCATAAACGGACTAAGAAAAATAATAGCACCAGGGAGTGAGTGGTTAAGAGAGAGAATAAGAGGAAAATAATTCATAGAATTCAAACGGTATATATATATATATATATATATATATATATATATATATATATATATGTGTGTGTGTGTGTGTGTGGAGGATATGTGCTTAATTGAAGTCATACCTAATTTTTGAAAATTAATTAGTTAATAATTAATGAATTTAGGCGGGCATATATGTTCAAATGTAAGGCTAAACAAATCGAGAAAATGTCAATCCCTGAATGTACATTTCGACCTATTAGGTCTCATCAGCAAGGTTATAGACATGGGAGACTGCTCCGTGTGTGACTCGAAACGTCGACTGCCAAGCTGACAGGCGGAGATTCTAACCATTACACCAGTTTGCCAATCCCAGATTCTTTGTCCGTTTTGGCAGTCGACGTTTCGAGTCACACACGGAGCAGTCTCCCATGTCTATAACCTTGCTGATGAGACCTAATAGGTCGAAATGTACACTCTTAAATGAAACGGATAAAATATTACTAGAATTTAAATTGAAACTATTCCCCCATCACCACCAACACCTCCGATATGCTGATTTTTACCTAATAAGTAAGCTGTAACAGTGACAACATTTTAAAAGATTGAAATTTATTTCCTTAAAGGAAGGCAAAGTTTTGAAAAGTATTTTGTCTTGTAATTCTTTATGTTAATTTGCAACTTTCGCCATATGGGAGACGTTACAGTTCCAAAATCGACCTACTCTATTGTCCAGAAAGGGGAATGGGGAGTATGCATTTCTCACCACTGGAGGCAATTTAGTGTCGCCATAAAACCGAAAATGATTGGTATGTGGTAAAACCAACCAACCAACCAACCAACCAACCAACTCGTGCCCTGCCGACTGCATCTCTTCAGAGGGGTAAAATCCCTCCAATAGGGTCACCTGTTGGCCGTGGAAGGCGATCCGTGATGCTGAAGGACGAATTCATTGTGGCTGAGCAGTTCATGACATGCAACACTCCACTTTGGCCCTTACTTAGGCCAGACGAAAACTTAAATGACCCCCCTCCGATCAATCGGCAGGTCACGTCAATCCCTAGCTTTGATTGTCCCGACCCTATTACCCTTACGGCAAAGACCTGACCCTATTTATCGTATGTGTTAGAAGGCAGTGGCTGAGGGTCTTATTGTTCAGTGTATGACGTTATGTTGCATCTAATGATGAAGTTCCTATTTTGGAATAGTGGATTACCCTTCATTGCCATTACTCCCAGGCCCACTTTGACCCAGAGTGATAGTATCTTTTAGGGTCCCATATATGGGTTAAACAGAACAAATGAGTTCTAATATGTGTGTAAGTTTTTTTGTTTTTTAATGGAATACCCAACTAGAATGAATAAAACAAAAATGTCTTCGGTATAAAATAGCCCAACAAGGGTTGATATGCCATAAAATCCATCCAACCAACCGGATCCTGCTAGATCACCGAAGTTAAACAGCGATGAGCCTGTTCAATACTTAATTTGGGTGATCACTTAAGCAATAGCAGATACTATAAGTAACCTGAGTACTTTTTTTTAACAAAAGGACTTGATTTAGCATTAGGAAAGTAAAGTCGTCGGGGCGGCCTAATGTCGGTATCAGCCAGACAGCGAGGGAGTCTATCCCCTTTTTACTAGCGCTAGACCAAGGAGATTATTTTAGTGTCTGAGGTGGAGCACCACGCCTACAATCAGCTCCTCACTTTACCTCACAGATCCCTGTGCTACTCATACACTGAGTTGGCGAGGGCCGGTATCGAACCAGGAACCTTGTGATTCCTTGCTGAACGCTCTACCGACTGAGCTTAACCGACCTTTTGGCCCCAATAGGGTTGATATGCCGTAAAACAAAAACAACCAGCTTAACTAACCGCGAATTGAAAATCAAACTGCTTCTTCTAGAATTCGAACTTGGATCGCCAAGTCCATTTTTATTTTATTATGATAACCATTCACGCATCCCATCGTAATTGTCCTGATTCATATTAGCATTTGTGCTCTCCGTTACAGCGCCTTCCAGAATATATGCTTATTTTTTTAGAGTGGCTTTACTCACGAGACCAAATCAATTTGACCGCATAAAAAAAAATCATCGGACACCCCCAACGATTACCACTAGTCGCTTTTCTCTGTTCTTTGTAAAAACGTACCACCCCACCCGCCAACTCAACTCCCCCCAACCAGAAACGTTTTTATTTTTCAGCAAAACCGTAAAACGAAATCTCTGGAGGCCTGTTGACATTAAAACTTCTTTTCATTTTCATTTTTTTTTTTTTATAAATTTTATCTTTTAGTGAATTTGTCATTTTGTTTTTGACGTGTTCATAAATTTATTTTGCAGTTTTGTTCAAACAAGTCTTAACCATATATATATATATATCTTTTTTTTTTTAAATCTTGACCAAATACTCTGTACATTTTCAATGTTTCAAAGATGTCCACTCACCTATTATTTCTTTATTATATTATTATTTCCGACTGAGTTGCTCAGCGCGTAACTCCATATTAAACCAATCCGGTTGCTAATGGCGTTGATTTTCCCTTGTTAGTCAAGCAATAAAACCTGTCGTACCTGGATATTTGCAACCCGCTATTTTTTTTCCCGTTTTTAGATATTTCTTTTAGTGTTTTAAATATTCACACTGCGTTTTTGTTCTGTTTTTTGTTTTTTTGTTTGTTTATTATTAGTCTTTTGTTTTTTGTTTTTTGCTGGGGGTGGGGATCGGATTAGAGCACAGCTTTTTCTTTCATCTGATTGCATTTATCAGCTTTTACAAAGACCTTATATCATTTCTTTCCCCTCTTATTTTCATTTTATATTCATTTTCACTTTGCGGTTCCTCCCTTTTCTATATTTTTATATTTCTGTTTTTCACATCTTGATTTTTGTTAATAGTTTTTATCCATTCATTCATCAAATAATAAGATATTGAATTAGAGTTACTTTTTGTTAAAAAGATTACACTTTTTTTTCTATTTATCCATTTATTTATTTATTTATATCCATACACTGTTTCTTTAATATAGAAGTGCCCCAACTTAAAAAGTTTTCCTAGTTACGAGCTTTCACTTGGTCGGTGTTTTTTTTTTGTTGTTTTTTTTTTAATTTAAGTTGTGAGCTAAAATTTGAGATACGAGCGATCTTCAAATGTGCTAATCTTTTTAACAAAAAGTAACTCTAATTCAATATCTTATTATTTGATGAATGAATGGATAAAAACTATTAACAAAAATCAAGATGTGAAAAATAATATTTTCCATTGTTGTAATAAATTTGGAAACTTAAATATTTTTAGTGAATATTTAAGTTTCCAAATTTATTACAACAATGGAAAATATTATTTATAAAACAGAAACATTAAAACACATTACGACACACAATATGTTACATTGTATTTCGTTATTTTTATACAATACAGCGCATTTTTTTTTCATTTAAAATAACGTAATAAAAAATTAGTGTGTTTTTTTCTTGTTATTGTCTTTTTTTAGAGTTGGGACGGATTAATGGCATTTCAGTTTATTTCAACAGGAAAATTCATTTGATATACGAGGAAATAGGGTTACGAGCAGAACGAATGAAACTCGTAAGTCAAATTACTACTGCACATTTATACGTTATATTTAATCTTTCTGTTTTAGGCTTTCTTGTTTATTTTTCTTTCTGTGATTCTTGTTTTATATACACATGCATAATTTCATAATCACTTCATATCTATCTTATTCCAAGCTCCGCCCTGTCGGCTTGGGCGTTAGAATGCACCGACTGCACCTCTGTAGAGGGGTAAGACTCCCCCAATGGGGCTACCTGGTGACGACCCGTGATGCTTAAGGATAAAACCCAGGTGGTTGAGTTTGACATGACCAGCCGATTGATGGTAGGGGGGCTGTCCTACTGGTTGTCTAGCCTAAAAAAGGGCCAAAATGAAGTGTTGCATGTCATGTCCATTCTGGCAGTGGTAGTACACGTTAGTGTCACATAAATGAATATCCCAAACCTGCTTGAAAATTATTCGTATTTCGATAGGATACCATATAAATGTTTACACATTATTTTCGCCAAATTGGAATACTTGAAACAATATAACTATGTGAAAATTATTTGTATTATATAGGAATACTTAAAACCATATCTTTGTAATGGAAATTCGTTGTCTGTCTGCAACCAAAACTATGTCACTCCTTACGTCACAATACCCTCAGAAATTGCGTAAGTTTATCAATGAGTGTTTAATTTATAGTCAAAATCATTAATACATAGAATAAATATTTTTTATTAACGATGTCTCTGTGAAAATTTGAGTTAGATTTGCTTCAAAACAGTCTGTTATTAGAACATTTAGAATCCTGCAATGCGTCTTATATATCATTAAGAAATAAAGATTTACATAATATATGGCGTGGTTAATTTGCATACTGGTTTTAACAAAACCGGGTAAAGGAAATAATTACTTGGTGTTATTGATCGAATTGTTGATTGTTTAAAGAACGATCATGTGATATATATATATATATATATATATATATATATATATATATATTATTATTATTATTATTATTATTATTATTATTATATATTTTTTTGCTTGAAGGCAATTACAATGCATGTATCGCATAAAATTCGATACTTATAGAAAATAATCTTGACAAGTGAATCCCGGCAAATATAAAATATAAATAATAATATATACTTTGTTCAACAATGCTTCTAAAAAAACAAACATCCAAAAATCTTATATATATATATATATATATATATATATATATATATATATATATATAGGTTTAAAAGCGAATGTTATAAAATATTCCGACTGCAGTTTCTTGTCGTAGCAAATCTTCAGGGAATTTTATTGCTTTTTCCAGCCATCTACCCTTATTTATATGCGGGTTGTACCCATTCTTAAGTATGTAGGTGTGCCATCCACCATACTTAATGCCTGAACCTACCAGGTACAGTTTATGTTTGTTTAAGTGCCTACATTTATTTATCAACTCCGATCGCGAGTTCAAGATCATCTCTGGGTCCCTGCATTCCGCTATTTTCAGTTTCTCTTGTAAGCACATCATCCAAGGGTTTTCATTTCCTTTATATGTGAAGGTGCCCTTTTTATTGAGCACTTTTTAAATTGATTTTAATTAATCCAGAAGTAAATTTGTTTGCTTCGTGGATTGGCAAAGATCAGTGATACATATATATATATATATTATATATATATATATATATATATATATATATGTATATATGTATATATGTGTGTGTGTGTGTGTGTTTGGGCAGCATTCTTTCATTTATACATGTAGAATTAAACAAAAGGCACGTCTCCTGTTTAACAATTTTTAACGATCTTTTTGAGCTTTCTGGCCAGCTTTCTTACATTTGAATGGAATCCGTGGATTAGTACATCACAGTTTTTATCCCAAGTACCCCTTAATATAATTTCTATGAGTTCCCCTCCTAGTTACGCTCACTACTACTAACTTGAAAAAACTGGAACACAAACACTTCACCCCTAATGATGGCACTTCGAACTGCCGAAAGTACTTGGGATAAAAACTTCGGTGGACTAATACACAGATTCCATTCAAATGTAAAATGGTTGGCCAGAAAGCTTGAAAAGATGGTTAAGAAAATTGTTAGATAGGAGACGTGTCTTTTGTTTAATTATATATAGTAGCAAAATAAAAAAAAGCCCTTCGGGCGATTGTAAAAAAGATTTTTGAAACATATTGCCTGAGGGGGGGGGGTTTAAAAAATATTGCTTGAGGGTGGGAGTTAGAAGTTTAATATATATATATATATATATATATATATATATATATTATTATGGAAATACGGTGAGGAATTAATATTTTTAAATATTTTCTCTCATATATATATATATATATATATATATATATATATATATATATATATATATATTTACCAACCCCTCCGCACGAGCAGGATGTGACACAAGGTCAATTTCTTAAGCGGAGTTCAGCAGGTTTGAATTCCGAGTTTTTCTTCTCTTAGACCGGTTGCCTAACCAATATTAAAGAGCCCAGTCAGCCCTGCTATTTGCCCATAGCTGGATGGAGAACAGGATTCATACCTTTCCCAAGGGTACTAGCTTTAAGTGAAATGCAATTACCACATCCATGATTTGAACTCGGGGCGACGAGTCCATTTCCCATGACTTTAACCATTACACCACGCGCTTCCAATATACAGGAATATATATGTGTAAAAGTGAGAGAGATAATAAAAAATCGTATGCATCCAAGTGCATTTGGTCTATTCAACCCTCAAAAGCATATTTACTGAACGCATTGAACAAAGAGGATAATCAAATAAGCAAATGCTGTTTGGTGTTCTCTTCATCACCTTCCCCCTTTCTTCTTCTTCTTCTTCTTATTATTATTATTATTATTATTATTATTATTATTATTCCTCTTCTTCCTCTTCTCTCTACTTCTTCTTCTTCTTATTATTCCTCTTCTTTCCTTCTCTCTACCTTCTTCTTCTTCTTCTTCTTCTTCTTATTCTTCTTCTTCTTATTATTATTATTATTATTATTATTTACTCCTTTTGAGTTTTCACATTATTATTATTATTATTATTATTATTATTATTATTATTATTATTATTATTATGTTCGTCCCGTGAGATTACCGCTATCTGGTGTTTGACGACATTATTAGAGACGCTGATTATTGTGCTGTGATTCCTCGGGGATCAGCCTCAATAAATTGAGGCTCAATTACCAACTGGAGTGGCAACATGTTCTATTCACGGCCCTTGTTTAGGGGACAGCAATGACGCTTAGATATAAAAACCTTTCGATTTAGGTGTGATCTTTGATCCGGTAATGACGCGATCTATAATCACATGTAATAATATTGATTCGAGGGGAAGACAACATTTATGTAAATAAAGGCTACAAAAATGATGATGATGATGATGATGGTAGTGGTGGTGACTTTATTACTTAAGATTCTACTGATGGTAATACAAACTTCCTAACAGAGTGCGATAACAATGAGAAAAAAAGAAGAAACACAAAAGCAAAAAAACAACAAACAAAAACAGCAGCTGCCACATTAGCAGTAATAATAATAATAATGGAAATTCGGTATCTTTCTGTATATATATATATATATGTGTGTGTGTGTGTGTGTAGTATATTAAGAAAATGAAAAAAATAGGTTTAAATGGGTTAAGTGGTGAGTTTATTGGCCGACGCTGCAGTGTTTCGATCTATTAATTAGATCATCTTCAGGGAATTTGTTGGTATATGGAAGGTAATAAGAATTTTTTTTATCACAGAATAACGAGAAAAGCAAGTGATAGTCCTTGTTATTCAGTCTATTTAAAAAAATTTTTTGAGGTTTGAAAAAAGGAGACGGTTTGAAATATGACGTCAAATATTCGTTTTTACGGTGTGAGTATGGGACGGTGTGAGTGTGTGAATTGAAAGGAAACATTGTGCATTTTTTAGGTGTGTGGTTGCGTGTGTGTGTATAAATCTTTTGCGATAAACGACAACGGAAACAAACCTCAAGGTTGTGTGTGTGTTTGTGTGTGTATGTGTGTTTGTGTGTGTGTGTGTGTGTGTATGTGTGTGTGTGTTTGATCGAAACACTGCAGGGTCGGCCAATAAACTTACCACTCAACTTATGTAAACCTGTGTTTTTTTCATTTTTCTTAATATACTACATACCGTCGGATTCCCTTTCTTCATATATATATATATATATATATATATATATATATATATATATATATATATATATAATAATAATAATAATAAGTTTATTTTTGGCAGCATTTTCTCATTTAAATATGTTTTGTTAAACTCAACGGACAATTCTTGTCTGACGAGTTTTTTTTTTCAATCTTTTCTAATTGTCTGCCCATCTTTTTAATATAAGTTATATTAGTTATATGAATATATATATATATATATCTTATATACATATATATACATATAAATTGTTTTTTCTTTTGGTCAAATACTGTACCAATAGATTATTTTTTGTTGGTACGACTATCTTGGTCTTTTCTTTTTTTCAAAAATGTTTTTCTCCCCAGTTGATGTTTGGTAGTATATTTTTACAATCAAACTATTTGCTGGGTTTTTTCTCACCGCAAGGATTTACCAACACGCTTGGTATATTATATATATTATATATATATTATATGTATATATATATATATATATATATATATATATATATATATATATATTAGTGTGTATGGTTGGCACTATTATACTTGAAAAAGCGCTAGTAATCCAACGTACAGTGTTATTAGAAGAGTGCTCAATATCTGTTATAGAGCGTTGATAGAAAAACGCTCACATTTAACCCTTTCTACCATTTCTATCATTTAAAAGAAAACTATTTCGTTTACCTGACGAATGCGTTAGCAGGAAACCATTGATTGTAAATATTGTTTCCATGTAAATAAATAAATGCTAAACCTTTTATTTATCATTCATTCATCTATATATATATATATATATGTGTGTGTGTGTGTGTGTGTGTGTGTGTGTGTGTGAAGAGAAAGTGGAAGTGAATCCGACAGTATGTAGTATTATGAAAAATTTAAAAAAACTCAAGTTCATAAAACGAATAATGTTTATTTCGCATACGCTGCAGTGTTTCGATTTGTTTCAACAGATCTTCATCAGGGCTTTCGTTAGTTTGAAGAAAAATAAATTTATTACAGAAAATAAAGAATCTGCGAGAGTTTATTTTTGCCTTGCCGGTCATTCTATTTTTTTCCTCAAACTAACGAAAGCCCCGATGAAGATCTATTGAAACAAATCGAAACACTGCAGCGTAGGCGAAATAAACATTACTCGTCTTATGAACTTGTGTTTTTTCAATTTTTCATAATATTACACACGTATATATATAAAGTAATGTATATTATATATATATATATATATATATATATATATATATATATATATATATATATAAATAAAATACTCTATCACTGATATTTAGCTCTCCTCCAATAATACGCAAAATCTTGGTACCGATTAACTCCCAAGTGAGACAGTGATAGCCATACACTATATATATATATATATATATATATATATATATTATATATATATATATATATCTTTGAAAGGAAGGAAAAACTCAACACCGTAATTCCATAATAAATTTATTTCGACCAAAATTGGGGCCTTTATAAATCTAAATTGATTTAATAAAGCTCCCCAAAATTCCGTCTTATCAGATGGAAAATCCACAATAATTTGAATTGCATAACAGAAAAATGTTCTCCTAAAAAAAAATGATACCTCACATCTATCTATCTATCTATATATATATATATATATATATATATATATATACAATATATATATACAAACAATTAATTGATACATACTTATAGGATATATGTTTTTACAATCACCAGAGAACTCAAGTCTGTAAACAACAGGCGAGTAAATATATAGTATATATACTATAATGGAGATTCGGTGTATGCCAGACTGTAACCGAAAATGCATAATTGCTTACTTAACATTACCCTCAGGAATTGCGTAAGTTTATCAATTAGTGTTTAATTTGTATTCAAAATCATTACTGCATAGAATAAATCTTATTCATTAACGATGTCTATGAATATCTGAGTTAGATTCCCTTTAAAACAGCCCATGTTATGAGTATGTTTAAAATCCTGTAATGTGTCCTATCTATCCCTAAGGAGTAAAGGTTTACATGATATATGGTGTGGTTAATTTGCATACTGGTTTTAATAAATCCGGGTTCAATAAATATATAATGAATAATTACTTGGTGTTATAGATCCCTAACATTGTTTTATTTTCCACTGTATTAAAATCAATCTTATGAATGATTTTATCTAGAAACCAATTGAAATTTAGTTAAAATAAATGTAATCTCTTTTATATAAGTTCATATTTAATTTCGTTAGTCTTTTTAGTTTAATAATTCATTAAATTAAAACTTGAATACTTACGCCCGGAAGACATATATTCTTGCTAGTAATAATAATAATAATAGTTGTTGCGCTTGGAACGGTCCCTAAGTGTTAAGAAAACAGATGAGAGAAATTGGAAATCGGGACCGCCCAAGCAACAGCATTGATAAGATCAGTTAAAATACTCAGAATAGTCCTGGAGACATTCTGACACTCAAGATCCAGTGAAAGACTATCAGTTTCTGCTGATGTGAAAAACTCGTAGGGTGTGAAATAATAAAAACGAAAAGATTAACAAATACTTGGACCTTACCAGAGAACTGAGAAAACTGGGGAACATGAATGTAAAGATCGTACCAATTAAGATTGGTGCCCTTGGAACGGTCCCCAAGAAAAGACTGAGTGAATTTGAGATTAGAGGAAGAATCGCGACCATAGTATGACATTGTTAAACTCGGCTTGAATACTCAGAAGAATTCTGGAGACCTGAGAAGTCTTGCTGTCACTCAGCCTCCAGTGAACCACCGGCCACGACAGGTGTGAAAAAATTGATGATAATAATAATAATAATAATAATAATAATAATAATAATAATTGAAGAGGTTAATAATAATAATAATAATAATGATAATAATAATAATAATAATTAAAGAAGGGGTTGCACATGGAAAGACTTGGACATGGTTACGAAAGGGAAACCTCAAAAGAGAAACTGAATCACTTATAATTGCTGCACAAAATAATGCCATAAGGACGAACTATATCAAAGCGCAAATTAATAAGACCCAACAAAATAGTAAATGTAGACTTTGCGGGAATAGAGATGAAACTGTAAACCATATACCCTGCGAATGTAGCAAACTAGCACAACGAGAATACAAAACTAGACACGACTGGATTGGGAAGGTGATCCACTGGGAATTATGCAAAAAAATTAAATTTTGACCATACAACAAAATGGTATATGCATAAACCAGAATCTGTTCTTGAGAACGAAACGCATAAAATTCTCTGGGACTTTGAAATAAAAACGAATCACCTTATCCCAGCAAGAAGGCCAGACCTAGTGTTGATAAACAAAAAAAGAAAGAACTTGTCAACTGGTGGATTTTGCAGTGCCAGCAGATCACAGGGTGAAGCTAAAGGAAGATGAAAAAATGGACAAATATCTAGACATTGCCAGAGAACTGAAAAAGTTATGGAATATGAAACTGAAAGTGATACCAATTGTAGTTGGTGCACTTGGAACAGTCCCAAAAGGATTAGAAAAGGGTTTGGAAAGTTTGGAAATCAGAGGAAGGATTGAAACCATTCAGAACACTGCACTGCTGCAATCTGCCAGAATACTCAGAAGAGTCCTGGAGACCTGAGGAGACTTGCTGTCACTCAGACTCCAGTGAAAGACCATCAGTTAACACTGATGTGAAAACTCAAAAGGAGTAAAATAATAATAATAATAAGGAACGTCACTAAATATTTACGCTGTATTAAAATAAGGAGTCCGTTGTATAAAGAGCTCGACTGTCCCCCTCGTTCCTCATCCCGTGAGAATTCCCGCCTTTAGAAATCGAGATCCATTCAAAAAATATAAACCTTCAGCAATTCTTTTTTTTATTCAATACACTTGGGCTTTTATTCATAATGGCGGTTACATTTTTTGTTTGTTTTTTTTTTTTCTTCTTTGTTTTTTTGTTTTTTCTTTATTTATTTATTCATTCATTTTTCTTGTTTTCTGAATTAGATTTTTTTTTTAGCTCGTAATGTTGTTCCATTTTATAACCGAACTGCTTCCCCCATAAGTACACAAGAGTATTTTCATCTTTTTATTAATGTTATTATTGTTATTTTTAATGAAGTAGTTATCAAAAATCATCATTATCATCATTGTTTGTATGATTATCATTATTATTCTTGTTGTTTAAGTATGTGTGCACGCGCATGCGTATGTGTTGTTGAGTGTCGGGGGCGTGACCATTCCTTTTTTCAGCCGCCATATTGAATTCCAAGTTTAAACAGTTTCAAAAGGGGTAAATTAAATTAATCTGAGACTTATTGTTTGTTTAAGATTCAATGTTTTCGCGGTTTCATTTTAAATCTCTAAATAAATATTGCCAATCACAAAAATAAATGTAAATAATTTTCCCCATCATAATTTTTATTTAAGGTCTTCTGAATTGTCAATTTTAAATTGAATATTTTCACACTCCCATTCAATGAATACAATCAAATAAAAATTGAACAAATAAACCGTTTGAGACAGATTTTTTTCAATTTTGTTCTATTAATCTACTTATCTCTTTATATATATATATATTATATATATATATATAATATATATATATATATATATATATATATATATATAGGGAGACGAGAGAAATGAGACAAACACTGGATGTTACACTGGATGGAAGTTTATTATTGATCGTAGTGTCGATGTTCGAACATTTCGGCTTACAAAGAAACTTTGAAAATATATGAAACGAGTAAAGGAAAAAAGATGTTTGTAGTTAAAAAGTTGAGTTTGGTAAATATGCATAAAAGGTTCAAAACCGTTCGTTGATTAGCGTTCATAATTGAATGCTTTATATATACTAGCAAATATATGCACCCTCTGGGTGCAAGTATTTAAGTTTTACTGTAATGAAATATCGCATTAAATTAGAAAGGCTAATGAAACTAAATAAGAATGCAAATAAAAAGATTTGAAACAGAGGGGGATATAATCGAAAAATAGAACAACTGAAACTTACTCTTCCATCACTCTCGTCTTTCATTGTTATTTTTTCTGATTTAACTATTTAGTTAAAAGAGGAAGTAAAGAATAAAATTACAGTTATCTTTTCTTATTAATGGATTTCATTTAAGATTCATTGAAGAGATTTTTGCTTATATTCATTAAAATAAAACCAAACAGTTAGAAATCAATAATACTAAGCATATATTTATTAAAATTACATTTTTAATATCAATATGCAAATTAGCCTTTCCGTTCACACTGTAAACCGCTATTTTGTTGTATATATAAATACAATTGCATGTTATGAGTATGTAGATATGGTCTACAGTGGCTTCGGCCTCTGGACCATTGATATAATTAACGGCGTCGATCCCAGGGGGCCATCCCCCCAGGCAACACCTGCCCCCTCGATTTAAAGGGGCAGGGCTGGGTTTATTGCCCAGTGCCTGAGGCGCCTCCCTTGAGGGGGAATGCCGACGGGATCGACGCAATTTTTCACCTGCCACCCCATGAGTCTCGGCTTGTGGGTGGTCCCATATAAATAGGGCCTCTGTGCCTGACCCGTACAAGTGGGGTACGTGGAAAATATTAGATATGGTCAACAGTGGCTTCGGCCTCTGGACCATTGATATAATTAACGGCGTCGATCCCAGGGGCCATCCCCCCAGGCAACACCTGCCCCCTTGATTTAAAGGGACAGGGCTGGGTTTATTGCCCAGCGCCTGAGGCGCCCCCCTTGAGGGGGAATGCCGACGGGATCGACGCAATTTTTCACCCGCCACCCCATGAGTCTCGGCTTGTGGGTGGTCCCACATAAATAGGGCCTTTGTGCCTGACCCGTACAAGTGGGGTACGTGGAAAATATCATGTAGATATGGTTAACAGTATAAATAATGAAAAACAATTTTATTAATAATTGAGTTTAAAATAAGGATAAATTCATGGTGAATGTGGCGTCAATTACTAAGGGAATTATGACTTGAGTAGTGATTTAGTTTCGGTTACAGTCAGAAAAAGACACAATCTCCATTATAATAAGATATATTGTTTTTTCTAAAAATATTTATTTCATACTGTCGGATTCACTTCCATTTACTTTTCATACTGTCTTTTGAAAAAACAAAATACCTGGATTTCTACATCTTTCCGGGGGCTAATGTGGTCTGCAGTGGCTGGAATCATGAACTTTTCGATACTTTTTATACATTTTTTTTATATATTTACACCAAAGTCTTTTGAGTTTGTTTTTTGGTTTTTTTTGGGGATTGTAATGCTTCTGATTTTAAAAAATAAAATTTATTTTATTTTTAAAACAGAATATGCATTTTCAAAATTTAAAAATAATAATTATAATTCCGGCTCCGAACATGAACGTTCATTTGTACCACTTTTGTTTGTAACGGTTTACTCACACCGTCTTTCTATCACAAACATTTCGCTCTTGATGAAGACCGCTTTAATAAAAGGTCGAAACAGATTTCTGTCAGCGAATTATAACATCATTTGTTTTGATTTTTCTAAAAATATTTATTTCATATATATATATATATATATATATATATATATATATATTATAATATATATATATATATATATATCCCACGTTAAATATTTATTTTTAAATTGTATAAATAGAAACAATATCTGATTTTTAATGTTAAAGTAAAGTTGACAGAGTGGCCTATTGTCGGTACAGCGAGAAAGTCCACCCCCTTGTCGCTAGCGATAGACCAGCAATATTGTTTGTTTTGTCTGACATGAAGCGCCACACCTATCGTCACCTCCTTACTTTACAGACAGACTTCATTTTTTTTTACATTTTAAAACTTTTAAAAACTTTTTTTATAATTTGATTTTTTATAATTTGATTATAACAATGTTTGATGTATACTTCAGAGCTATTTCAAAAGAGTTCAACTTGTAAAGTATAATAATCTCTCTCTCTCTCTCTCTCTCTCTCTCTCTCTCTCTCTCTCTCCTCTCTCTCTCTCTCTCTCTCTTGCACTTCTATTCTATTCTATTCTTTCTTTCATTATGTTCGAGACATATTACTGTTATCACCCCCTATCTATCTATCTTTCCCCATCTCTCGAGTGTTCCCTGTATATACAGTGAACACACGTGTAATCGGCTGCAATTAATCGGTACCTCGATTAATTCAGTGGATTTAACCCTGAAGATCCTTATGGCGAAACTCGAGTAGGTTTCTATTGTATCCATTTTTTAATATATATATATATATACATATATATATACATATATATATATGTGTGTGTGTGTGTGGGTATAGATATTAGTATCTTTATACCTATCTCCGTCTCTTCATATTTAGCTATCTATATCCATCTCTATCTAACTGTATGTATTTGTGTGGATCTATCTATCTATCTATCTATCTTGTCCATGCTCGAAAACATTTTTCTGTTCTTGTTTGCGTGTGTGTGTATTCATTTGTCCCTCGCCATCTTTATTTCCGATTTATTTTATTTATTTATTTTTAATTCATAGTAAAAGAAGAAGCAGAAAGCGGGGGGGGGGGGGGCAGGTGAAGTCAATCACCCCCGCCAATCTATCTTGCTTAGGGTTCTTTCCTCAAAATTGACCCCACCCAACAAACTAGCGGCCAGCCAATTCTTTTTTTTCTTTCTTTTCACAGTAATAACTTTTTTTCTTTTCACTTTCAAATTCACTTTCCTGTTCCCTCCTAATGAGGCCGACGGCGCTATAGGGTTTCCGACCTGCAGCCGTTTATTACATCCGGTATATTTATACCGACAAACACAAATTAGGAAGCAATGGCACAAATATACATCATTATGCTTCCATATATGCCTACATCTGCATATATTATATATATATATATATATATATTATATGTGTGTGTGTGTGTGTGTGTGTGGTGTGTGTGTGTGTGTAAGAATGGAAAGGGAATTGAATCCGACAATATCAGGAAAAATGAGTAAAGAAAAGAAATGTAGATGGATAGAAATGAATTTAATCAATATCACTTTTAATCGATATCACTTACACATGTGTTTCGGTCCGTTTATCAAAATGAATACGGATTTACGCTATTATTATTATTAAAATAATCAGATGAAGTTGAAATAATGATAATAATAATAATAGGAAAAATGTAATGTGTGGTAAATGTAATATATATATATATATATATATATATATATATTATATATATATATATATAATATATATTATATATAAATTGAAGGTAGCTTGGGACATGGAGTCAATGGCGCCTTGATTACTGACTTTTTCTCGCGGATGCGATCTTCAGACCAAAAAATAAAAAATAAATGCTGAATCAATTATATCGAACACTGTTTATTTATAAATATAGCATCCATTTTAACAATATATATATATCTATATATATATTAACACACACACACACATACACGCATACACACATGTATATATATATATTATTATTATTGTTATTATTATTATTTATCTATATTTTTGCTTGAAGGCAATTACAATGCATATATCGCATAAAATTCGATAATTATAGAAGATAATAATGACAAGTGAATTTCTGTAAAGAATTATTCTGTGTGTAAGAACATCGTACAGATTGTTTCAACTTTATTAAGTTTTCATCAGCGATGTATATAACGATTCCCCCCGACAGAAATCGAAAGCGGGACTTCAGCAGATGTTCTACAAATAAACAAACATCCGAAAATAATAGGTATATATATATATATATATATTATATATATATATATATTATATATATATATTATATACATATTTATTTATTATTTGTTCATTTTTGTTTCAAAAAAAAAAATTTTGACATCACACGTCGCAACATAATTGCACATCTTACAAGGCTGACATCGGTCAGCCTTGTTCTCAAGACAAACTTTTAAAAGAAGAAAGAAAAAAGAGAGAAATAAGAAATTACAGTTATTCGCCCATTCATAAAGGAGGAGAAGAAGAAAGAGAGGAAAAAAAAGGAGAGGAAAAGGAAATAGAAGAGAAATTATACAAACAAATAAAAAAAAACATAAGCACGTCATTTCTGAAATTGAACTCTGATGATAAAGCTTTGCTTTGAAATCGATTAGACATATAAAACATCTTTTTGTCTTTATTTTTTACGCATTGTATTGCCTTCGAATTTTATTATTTTATATATATATATATATATATATAATATATATATATATATATATATATATATATATATATTAATTTGGGTAGTGAAGACATGAAGTCAACGGCGCTTGTTAACTGACGCGTATGCGAATTTCAAACTTGGTTTTAAAATGACATAGGTGAGAAGCTAGATTTTATTGCAAAAATCATTTCCAATACATTTTCATAGTAAAAATCATTAATAATGCTGTTTTATTGCAAAAATCATTTCCAATGAATTTTTATAGTAAAATTCATTTCCAATACATTTTTATTGTAAAAATCATTAATAATGCAGTTTTATCGTAAAAATCCTTTCCAGTGCATTTTTATAGTAAAAATCATTTCTAATGGAGTTTTATTGTAAAAATCATTTCTAATGCAGTTTTATTGTAAAAATCATTAATAATGCAGTTTTATTGTAAAAATAGAAGCTAGAAGGTGGATTTTAAAATCACATAGATGAGAAACTGTCAGTTACCAACCGCCGTTGCCTCCATGTCTTCGCTACTCAAACTATAGAAATATGCAAACTATATTATCAATATTAGCAAATATATGCACCCTCCGGGTGCAAGTATTTTAAGTTTTGATATAATAAAATATCATATTAAATTAGAAAGGCTAATGAAACTGACTAAGAATGCAGTTAAAAAAGATCTGCAACAGAGGGGGTATAATCGAAAATAGAACAACTTTGAAACTAACTCTTCCATCATTTTCCATTACTCCCATCTTTCATTGGTAAATTTTCCTAATTTAACTATTTTAGTTAAAATAGGAAGTAAAGGATAATATTACAGTTTATTTCTTCTTGTAAATAAATTTCTTTTAAGATTTATCCACGAGATTTTTGTTTATATTTCTTAAGATAAAATCAAACAATTAGAAATCAATAATACCAAGCACATATTTATTAAAAAAAATTTTAAATATCAATATGCAAATTAGCCTTCTCGTTCAAACTGTAAACCGCTATTTTGTTGTATATATAAATACAATTGCATGTTATTAGTACGTAGATATGATCAACAGTATTAATAATGTAAACAATTTTTATTAATAACTGAAGGTTTAAAAGAAAGAAATCATGGGAGATTTGACGTAAATAATTAAGGGAATTGTGACTTGAGTAGTAATATAGTTTCGGTTACAGACAGAAAAACACACAATCTCCATTATAATGAGATATATATATATATATATATATTATATATATGATATGTTTATTTTGGCAGCATTTTTTCTTTTAAATATGTTTTGTTAAACTCAACGGACAATTCTTGTCTGAACGAGTTTTTTTTTTCAATCCTTTCTAGATTGTCTGGCCATCTTTTTTAATATCCAGGTTGTGAACTGGTGGGATTTGCACTGACGATGGCACTTGTAGTGCTGAAGTCGCTTGTGTTAAAACATTTGGTGGATTCATACACAATTCCACCCGGATATTAAAAAGATGGCCAGACATTAGAAAAGGATTGAAAAAAAACTCGTTCAGACAAGAATTGTCCGTTGAGTTTAACAAAACATATTTAAAAGAAAAAATGCTGCCAAAATAACATATCATATATATATATATATATATATAATACTATATCTCATTATAATGGAGATTGTGTGTTTTTCTGTCTGTTAACCGAAACTATAGTTAGCTAACTCAAGTCCACAATTCCCTTAATTATTTACGTCAATTCTCCATGATTTTCTTTCTTTTAAACTTCAGTTTATTACATAAAAATTGTTTTTAGCATTATTTTAATACTGTTGATCATATCTACGTACTAAATACATGCAATGTATTTATATATACAACAAAATAGCGGGTTTACAGTTTGAACGAGAAGGCTAATTTGCATATTGATAATTTAAAATTTTTATTTAATAAAGTATGTGCTTGGTATTATTGATTTCTAATTGTTTGATTTTTATCTTAAGAACATATAACAAAATCTCGGTGGATAAATCTTAAAAGAAATTTATTTACAAGAAAGAAATAACTGTATATTATCCTTTACTTCCTATTTTAAAGCTAAATAGTTTAAATTAGGAAATTTACAATGAAAGATGGGAGAGTAATGGAAAATGATGGAAGAGTTAGTTTTCAGTTGTTCTATTTTTCGCGATTATACCCTCTGTTGGGCAGATGCTTTTTAACTGCATTCCTAGTCAGTTTCGATTAGCCTTTCTAATTTAATATGATATTTTATTATATCAAAAACTTAAATACCTTGCCCCGGAGGGTGCATATATTTGCTAATATTGATAATAAATAGTTTGCGCATATTTCTAATAGTTTTTGAGTAGCGAAGACATGGGGCTAACGCGGTTGGTAACTGACAGTTTCTCATCTATGTGATTTTAAAAATCACGCTTCTAGCTTCCTAATTTTACAATTAAAACGCATTATTAATATTTTTTACAATAAAACTGCATTAGAAATGATTTTTACAATAAAACTCCATTAGGAAATGATTTTTACTATAAAAAGTGCAGCTGGAAAGGATTTTTACGATAAAACTGCATTATTAAATGATTTTTACAATTAAAAATGTATTGGAAATGAATTTTACTGATAAAATTCATTGGAAATGATTTTGCAATAAAACAGGCATTATTAATGATTTTAAATATGGAAAATGTATTGAAATGATTTTTGCAATAAAATGCTAGCTTCTCAGCCTATGTTCATTTTAAAACCAAGTTTGAAATTCGCAATACGCGTCAGTTAACAGCGCCGTTGACTCATGTCTTCACTAACCCAATTATATATATATATATATATATATATATATATATATATATTATATATATATATTATATAATAATAAAATTCGAAGGGCAATACAATGGGTAAAAAAATAAAGACAAAAAGATGTTTTATATTTGTCTAATCGATTTCATAAGCAAAAGCTTTAATCATCAGAGTTCATTTCAGAATGACGTGCTTGATGTTTTTTTTTTATTTTGTGTGGTTATAATTTCTCTCTATTTCCTTTTCCTGCTCCTTTTTTTCCTCTCTTCTTCTCTCCTCCTTTAATGATGGGACGAATAACTGTAATTTCTTATTTCCTCTCTTTTTTCTTTTTCTTCTTTTAAAAGTTTGTTGAGACAAGGCTTTGAACCGGATTGTCAGCCTTTAAGATTGTTTTGGGCATATGTTGCGACCGTGTGATGTCAAAATTTTTTTTTTGACAAAAAATGAACAAATAAAAATAATAAATATATATATATTATATATATATATATTATTATATATATATATATATATATATATTATACCTATTATTTTAGATGTTTGTTATTTTTAGAACATCTGCTGAAGTCCCGCTTCGATTTCTGTCGGGGGGGAATCGTTAGTATACATCGCTGATGAACTTAATAAAGTTGAAACAATCTTGTACGATGTTCTACACACAGAATAATTCTTACAGAAATTCACTTGTCATTAATTATCTTCTAAATAATTATCGAATTTTTGCGATATATGCATTGTAATTGCCTTCAAGCAAAAATAAGATACATAATAATAATAAGCTAATAATAATATATATTACTACATGTGTGTATGCGTGGTATGTGTGTGTGTGTGTTAATATATATATAGATTATATATATTGTTAAAATGGATGCTATATTTATAAATAAACAGTGGTTCGCTATAATTATTCAGCATTTATTTTTATTTTTTTGGTCTGAAGATCGCATCCGGAGAAAAAGTCAGTAAAATCAGGGCGCCATTGCTCGCATGTCAAGCTAACCTTCAAATTTATATATATATATTACTATATATATATATATAAATACTTATTATACTACCTAATATATATATATTACTAATTACATTTCTACCACCACATTACATTTTTTCCTATTAATTTATTATTATCATTATTTCAACTTCTCTGATTATTTTAATAATAATAATAGCGTAAAATCCGTATCATTTGATAATACGGACCGAAACACATGTGGTAAGTGATATCGATTAAAATGATATTGATAATTCATTTCTATCATCTCACTTTCTTTTCCTTTACTCATTTTTTCCTGATAAATTGTCGATTCAATTCCTTTCCATCTTACACAGCACAACACACACACACAACACACACACACACACATATATATATATATATATAATATATACTATTATATGCAGATGTGGCATTATTGGAAGCATAATGATGTATATTTGTGCGCATTGCTTCCTAATTTTGTGTTTGTCGGTATAAATATACCGGATGTATAAACGGCTGCAGGTCGGAAACCCTATAGCGCGTCGGCCTCATTAGGAGGAACAGGAAAGTGAGATTTGAAAAGTGAAAAGAAAAAAAGTTATTACTGTGAAAAGAAGAAAAAAAAGAATTGGCTGGCGCTAGTTTGTTGGGTGGGGTCAATTTTGAGGAAGAACCCTAGCAAGATAGATTGGCGGGGGTGATTGACTTCACCTGCCCCCCCCCCCGCTTTCTGCTTCTTTTACTATGAATAAAAATAATAAATAAAATAAATCGGAAATAAAGATGGCGAGGGACATAATGAATTTACACACACACCGCAAACAAGAACAGAAAAAGTGTTTTCGAGCATGGACCAAGATAGATAGATAGTAGATAGATCCACACAAATACATACAGTTAGATAGAGATGGATATAATAGCTAAATATGAAGAGCGGAGATAGGTATAAAGATACTAATATCTAATACCCACACACACACACACATATATATTATGTATATATATATGTATATATATATATATATTAAAAAATGGATAAATAGAAACCTACTCGAGTTTCGCCATAAGGATCTTCGGTTAATCCACTGAATTAATCGAGGTACCGATTAATTGCAGCCGATTACACGTGTGTTCACTGTATATTACAGGGAAGCCTCGAGCAAGATGGGAAGGATAGATGATAGGGGGTGATAACAGTAATATTGTCTCGACATAAATGAACTTAATAGAATATGAATAGGAATAGAAGTGGAAGGAGAGAGAGAGAGAGAAGAGAGAGAGAGAGAGAGAGAAGAGAGAGAGAGAGAGAGAGAGAGAGATTATTATACTTTTTACAAGTTGAAAGCTCTTTTGGGAAATAGCTCTGAAGTATAACATCAAACATGTTATAATCAATTATAAAAAATCAAATTATAAAAAAAGTTTTAAAAGTTTTAAAATGTAAAAAAAAATGAAGTCTGGTCTGTAAGTAAAGGAGGTGACGATAGGTGTTGGCGCTCATGTCAGACAAAACAACAATATCTGCTGGTCTAATCGCTAGCGACAAGGGGGTGGACTTTCTCGGCTGTACCGACAATAGGCCACTCTGTCAACTTTAACTTTAACATTAAAAATCAGATATTGTTTCTTTTTACAATTTAAAAATAAATATTTAACGTGGGATATATATATAATATATATATATATATATATATATATATATATATATATAATATATATATATATATATGAAATAAATATTTTTAGAAAAAACAAACAAATGATGTTATAATTCGCTGACAAGAAATCTGTTCGACTTTATTAAAGCGGTCTTCATCAGAACGAACATGTTTTGTGATAGAAAGACGGTGTGAGTAAACCGTTACAAACAAAAGTGGTACAAATGAACGTTTCATGTTCGGAGGCCGGAATTATAATTATTATTTTTAAATTTTGAAAATGCATATTCTGTTTTAAAAATAAAATAAATTTTATTTTTTAAATGTCAGAAGCATTACAATCCCAAAAAAAACCAAAAAACAACTCAAAAGACTTTGGTGTAAATATATATAAAAAAAATGTATAAAAAGTACGAAAAGTTCATGATTCCAGCCACTGCAGAGCCACATTAGCCCCGGAAAGATGTAGAAATCCAGGTATTTTGGTTTTTCAAGACAGTATGAAAAGTAAATGGAAGTGAATCGCGAACAGTATGAAATCAATATTTTTAGAAAACAATATATGCTTAATATAATGGAGATTGTGTCTTTTCTGCTGTACCGAAACTAAATCACTACTCAAGTCATAATCCCTTAGTAATTACGCCACATCCACCAATGAATTTATCCTTATTTTAAAACTCAATTATTAATAAAAATTTGTTTTTCATTAATTTATACTGTTAACCATAATGCTACTGATATTTTCCACGTACCCACTTGTACGGGTCAAGGCACAAAAAGGCCCTATTTATGTGGGGACCACCCACCAAGCCCGAGACTCATGGGGTGGCGGTGAAAAATTTGCGTCGATCCGGCGTCGGCATTCCCCCTCAAGGGGGGCGCCTCAGGCGCCTGGGCATAAACCCAGCCCTGTCCCTTTAAAATCAAGGGGGCAGGTGTTGCCTGGGGGGATGGCCCCTGGGATCGACGCCGTTAATTATCAATGGTCCAGAGGCCGAAGCCACTGTTGACCATATCTAATATTTTCCACGTACCGCCACTTGTACGGGTCAGGCACAGAGGCCCTATTTTATATGGGACACCCACAAGCCGAGACTCCCATGGGTGGCAGGTGAAAAATTGCGTCGATCCGTGGCATTCCCCTCAAGGGAGGCGCCTCAGGCACTGGGCAATAAACCCAGCCCTGCCCCTTTAATCGAGGGGCAGGTGTTGCCTGGGGGGATGGCCGCCTGGTGATCGACGCCGTTAATTATATCAATGGTCCAGGCCGAAGCCATGTAGACCATATCTACATACTCATAACATGGCAATTGTATTTATATATAGCCAACAAAATAGCGGTTTACAGTGTGAACGGAAAGGCTAACATTTGCATATTGATATTAAAATGTAATTTTAATAAATATATGCTTAGTATTATGATTTTCTACTGTTTGGTTTTATTTAATGAATATAAGCAAAAATCTTCCTCAATGAATTCTTTAAATGAAATCCATTAATAAGAAAGAATAACTGTTAATTTTTATTCTTTACTTCCTCTTTTAACTAAATAGTTAAATCAGAAAAAAATAACAATGAAAGACGAGAGTGATGGAAGAGTAAGTTTCAGTTGTTTCTATTTTCGATATATCCCCCTGTTTCAAATCTTTTTATTTGGCATTCTTATTTAGTTTCATTAGCCTTTCTATTTAATGCGATATTTCATTACAGTAAAACTTAAATACTTGCACCCAGAGGGTGCATATATTTTGCTAGTATATATAAAAGCATTCAATTATGACGCTAATCAACGAACGGTTTTGAACCTTTTATGCATATTTACCAAACTCAACTTTTAACTACAAACATCTTTTTCCTTACTCGTTTCATATATTTTCAAAGTTTCTTTGTAAGCCGAAATGTTTCGAACATCGATCACGATCAATAATAACTTCCATTCAGTGTAACATCCAGTGTTGTCTACATTCTCTCGCTCTCATATATATATATATATATATAATATATATATATATATATATATATATTATATATTATATATATATATAAAGAGATAAGTAGATTAATAGAACAAAATTGAAAAAAATCTGTCTCAAACGGTTATTTGTTCAATTTTTATTTGATTGTATTCATTGAATGGGAGTGTGAAAATATTCAATTTAAAATTGACAATTCAGAAGACCTTAAATAAAAATTATGATGGAAATTATTTACATTTATTTTTGTGATTGGCAATATTTATTTAGAGATTTAAAATGAAACCGCGAAAACATTGAATCTTAAACAAACAATAAGTCTCAGATTAATTTAATTTACCCTTTTGAAACTGTTTAAACTGGAATTCAATATGGGCGGCTGAAAAAAGGAATGGTCACGCCCCCGGACGACTCAACAACAATACGCATGCGCGTGCACACATACTTAAACAACAAGAATTAATAATGATAATCATACAAACAATGAGATAATGATGATTTTTGATATACTTGCATTAAAAATAACAATAATAACCTTAATAAAAAATGAAAATACTCTTGTGTATTCTGGGGGAAGCAGTTCGGTTAATAAAATGGAACAACATTACGAGCTAAAAAAAAAATCTAATTCAGAAAACAAGAAAAATGAATGATAAATAAATAAAGAAAAAAACAAAAAAACAAGAAGAAAAAAAAAAAACAAACAAAAAATGTAACCGGCCATTATGAATAAAGCCCAAGTGTATTGAATAAAAAAAAAGAATTGCTGAAGGTTTATATTTTTTGAATGGATCTCGATTTCTAAAGGCGGGAATTCTCACGGGATGAGGAACGAGGGGGACAGTCGAGCTCTTATCAACGGACTCCTTATTTTAATACAGCGTAAATATTTAGTGACGTTCCTTTATTATTAATTATTATTTTACTCCTTTTGAGTTTCACATTCAGTGTTAACTGATGGTCTTTCACTGGAGTCTGAGTGACAGCAAGTCTCCTCAGGTCTCCAGGACTCTTCTGAGTATTCCTGGCAGATTGCAGCAGTGCAGTGTTCTGAATGGTTTCAAACCTTCCTCTGATTTCCAAACTTTCCAAACCTTTTCTAATCCTTTTTGGGACTGTTCCAAGTGCAACCAACTACATTGGTATCACTTTTCAGTTTCATATTCCATAACTTTTTCAGTTCTCTGGCAAGTGTCTAGATATTTGTCCATTTTTTCATCTTCTTTAGCTTCACCCTGTGATCTGCTGGCACTGCAAAATCCACCAGTTGACAAGTTCTTTCTTTTTTGTTTTATCACACTAGGTCTGGCCTTCTTTGCTGGGATAAGGTGATTCGGTTTTTTATTTCAAAAGTCCCAGAGAATTTTATGCGTTTTCGTTCTCAAAAACAGATTCTGGTTTATGCATATACCATTTTGTTGTATGGTCAAAATTTAATTTTTTTTGGGCATAATTCCAGTGGATCACCTTCCCAATCCAGTCGTGTCTAGTTTTGTATTCTCGTTGTGCTAGTTTGGCTACATTCGCAGGGTATATGGTTTACAGTTTCATCTCTATTCCCCGCAAAGTCTACATTTTACTATTTTGTTTGGGTCTTATTAATTTGCGCTTTGATATAGTTCGTCCTTATGGCATTAATTTTGTGCAGCATTATAAGTGATTTCAGTTTCTCTTTGAGTTTCCCTTTCGTACGCATGTCAAGTCTTCCATGTGCACCCCTTCTTTTAAATTATTATTATTATTATTATCATTTATTATTATTATTATTTATTAACCTCTTCAATTATTATATTATTGATTATTATTATTATTATTATTATTTATCATCAATTTTTTCAGCACCTGTCGTGGCCGGTGGTTCACTGGAGGCTGAGTGACAGCAGACTTCAGGTCTCCAGAATTTCTTCTGAGTATTCAAGCCGAGTTAACAATGTCATACTATGGTCGCGATTCTTTCCTCTATCTCAAATTCACTCAGTCTTTTCTTGGGGCCGTTCCAAGGGCACCAATCTTTAATTGTACGATCTTTACATTCATGTTCCCAGTTTTCTCAGTTCTCTGGTAAGGTCCAAGAATTTGTTAATCTTTTCGTTTTTATTATTTCACACCTACGAGTATTTTTCAGCATCAGCAGAAACTGGATAGTCTTTCACTGGATCTTGAGTGTCAGAATGCCCTCCATGGGGACTATCCTGAGTATTTTTAAACTGATCTTATCAATGCTGTTGCTTGGGCGGTCCGATTTCCAATTTCTCTGTCAATCTGTTTTCTACACTTAGGGACCGTTCCAAGCGCAACAACTAATTATATTTTATTACTAGCAAGAATATATGTCTTCCGGGCGTAAGTATTCAAGTTTTTAATTTAAATGAATTATTAAACTAAAAAGACTAACGAAATTAAATATGAACTTAATATAAAAGAGATTACATTTATTTTAACTAAATTTCAATTGGTTTCTAGATAAAATCATTCATAAGATTGATTTTAATACAGTGGAAAAAAAACAATGTTAGGGATCTATAACACCAAGTAATTATTCATTATTATTTATTGACCGGATTTTATTAAAGCCAGTTGCAATTAAAACCAACCATATATCATGTAACCTTTACTCCTTAGGGATAGATAGGCACATTCACAGGATTTAAACATACTCATAACATGGGCCTGTTTTAAGGGAATCTAACTCAGATATTCATAGACATCGTTAATGAATAAGATTTATTCTATTGCAGTAATGATTTTGAATACTAATTAAACACTAATTGATAAACTTACGCAATTCATAGGGTAATGTTAAGTAAGCAATTATGCATTTTCGGTTACAGTCTGGCATACACCGAATCTCCATTATAGTTATATATACTATTATTTACTCGCCTGTTTGTTTACAGACTTGAGTTCTTGGTGATTGTAAAAACATATATCCTATAAGTATGTAATCAATTAATTGTTTGATATATATATTATTGTATATATATATATATATATATATATATATATATAGATAGATAGATAGATGTGAGGTATCATTTTTTTTTTAGGAGAACATTTTTTCTGTTATGCAATTCAAATTATTGTGGATTTTTCCATCTGATAAGACGGAATTTTGGGGAGCTTTATTAAATCAATTTAGATTTATAAAGGCCCCATTTTGGTCGAAATAAATTTATTATGGAATTACGGTGTTGAGTTTTTCCTTCCTTTCAAGATATATATATATATATATATATAATATATATATATATATATATATTATATAGACTGTCTCACTTGGTGAGTTATCGGGTACAAGATTTTGGCGGTATTATTGGAGGAGAGCTAAAATATCAGTGATAGAGCTATTTTATATATATATATATATATATATATATATATATAATATATATATATATATATATAATATACATTACTTTAAATATATATACGTGTGTAATATTATGAAAAATTGAAAAAACACAAGTTCATAAGACGAGTAAGTTTTATTTCGCCTACGCTGGCAGTGTTTCGATTTGTTTCAATGATCTTCATCGGGGCTTTCGTTAGTTTGAGGAAAAAATAGAATGACGGCAAGGCAAAATAAACTCTCGCAGATTCTTTATTTTCTGTAATAAATTTATTTTTCTTCAACTAACGAAGCCCCTGATGAAGATCTGTTGAAACAAATCGAAACCTGCAGCGTATGCGAATAAACATTATTCGTTTTATGAACTTGAGTTTTTTTAAATTTTTCATAATACTACATACTGTCGGATTCACTTCCACTTTCTCTTCACACACACACACACACACACACACACAACACACACATATATATATATATATATAGATGAATGAATGATAAATAAAAGGTTTAGCATTTATTTATTTACATGGAAACAATATTTACAATAATGGTTTCTGCTAACGCATTTCGTCAGGTAAACGAAATAGTTTTCTTTTAAATGATAGAAATGGTAGAAAGGGTTAAATGTGAGCGTTTTCTATCAACGCTCTATAACAGATATTGAGCACTCTTCTAATAACACTGTACGTTGGATTACTAGCGCTTTTTCAAGTATAATAGTGCCAACCATACACACTAATATATATATATATATATATATATATATATATATAATATATTATACATATAATATATATATAATAATATAATATACCAGCGTGTTGGTAAATCCTTGCGGTGAGAAAAAACCCAGCAAATAGTTTGATTGTAAAAATATACTACCAAACATCAACTGGGGAGAAAACATTTTTGAAAAAAAAAGAAAAGACCAAATAGTCGTACCAACAAAAAATAATCTATTGGTACAGTATTTGACCAAAAGAAAAAACAATTTATATGTATTATATGTATATAAGATATATATATAAATATATTCATATAACTAATATAACTTATATTAAAAAAGATGGGCAGACAATTAGAAAAGATTGAAAAAAAACTCGTCAGACAAGAATTGTCCGTTGAGTTTAACCAAAACATATTTAAATGAGAAAATGCTGCCAAAAATAAACTTATTTAATTATTAATTATATATATATATATATAATATATATATATATATATATATATATATATATATATATATGAAGAAAGGGATCCACGGTATGTAGTATATTAAGAAAAATGAAAAAAAACACAGGTTTACATAAGTTGAGTGGTAAGTTATTGCCGACCCTGCAGTGTTTTCGATCAAAAACACACACACAAATACACACACACACCACACAAACCACATCACACACACACACACACACACACCTTGAGGTTTGTTTCCGTTGTCGTTTATCGCAAAAGATTTATACACACACCGCAACACACACCTAAAAATGGCCAATGTTTCCTTTCAATTCACACACTCACCCGTCCCATACTCACCCGTAAAACGAATATTTGACGTCATATTTCAAACCGTCTCCTTTTTTCAACAACCTCAAAAAATTTTTAAATAGACTGAATAACAAGGACTATCACTTGCTTTTCTCGTTATTCTGTGATAAAAAAAAATTCTTATTACCTTCCATATACCAACAAATTCCCTGAAGATGATCTAATTAATAGATCGAAACACTGCAGCGTCGGCCAATAAACTCACCACTTAACCCATTTAAACCTATTTTTTTCATTTTTCTTACATATACTACACACACACACACACACATATATATATATATATACAGAAAGATACCGAATTTCCATTATTATTATTATTAGCTGCTAATGTGGCAGCTGCTGTTTTTGTTGTTGTTTTTTTTGCTTTTGTGTTTTTCTTTTTTTCTCATTGTTATCGCCCTCTGTAGGAAGTTTGTATTACCATCAGTAGAATCTTAGTAATAAGTCACCACCAACTACCATCAATCATCATCATCAATCCATTTTTGTAGCCTTTATTTTACATAAAGTTGTCTCCCCTCGAATCAATATTATTACATTGTGATTATAGATCGCGTCATTACCGGATCAAAGATCACACCTAAATCGAAAGGTTTTATATCTAAGCGTCAATTGGCTGTCCCCTAAACAGGGCCGTGATAGAACATGTTGCCACTCCAGTTGGTATTGAGCCTCAATTATTTGAGGCTGATCCCCGAGGAATCACAGCACAATAATCAGCGTCTCTAATAATGTCGTCAAACACAGATAGGCGGTAATCTCACGGGACGAACTATATAATAATATAATAATAATAATAATAATAAAATAATAATAATAATGTGCAAAACTCAAAAGGAAGTAAATAATAATAATAATAATAAATAATAAGAAGAAGAAGAATAAGAAGAAGAAGAAAGAAGAAGAAGAAGGTAGAGAGAAGGAAAGAAAGGAATAATAAGAGAAAGAAGAAGTAGAGAGAAGAGGAAGAAGAGGAATAATAATATACTAATATAAATAATAATAATAATAAGAAGAAGAAGAAGAAAGAAAGGGGGAAGGTGATGAAGAGAACACCAAACCAGCATTTGCTTATTTGATTATCGCTTTTTGTTCAATGCGTTCAGTAAATATGCTTTTGAGGGTTGAATAGACGCAAATGCACTTGGATGCATACGCTTTTTTATTATCTCTCTCACTTTTACACATATATATTCCTGTATATTGGAAGCGCGTGGTGTAATGGGTTAAAGTCATGGGAAATGGACTCGTCGCCCCGAGTTCAAATCATGGATGTGGTAATTGCATTTCACTTAAAGCTAGTACCCTTGGAAGGTATGAATCTGTTCTCCATCCAGCTATGGCAAATAGCAGGGCTGACTGGCTCTTTAATATTGGTTAGGCAACCGGTCTAAGAGAAGAAAAAACTCGGAATTCAAACTGCTGAACTCCGCTTAAGAAATTGACCTTGTGTCACATCCTGCTCGTGCCGGAGGGGTTGGTAAATATATATATATATATATATATATATATATATATATATATATATATATATAATTGCGAGAAAATATTTATAAAATATAATTTCGCTCACCGTATTTCTATATTATATATATATATTATATTATATATATATATTATATATTAACTTCTAAACTCCGCACCCTCAAGCAATATTTTTTAAACCCCCCCCCCCTCAGGCAATATGTTTCAAAAATCTATTTTAACATCGCCCGAAGCTTTTTTTATTTTTGCTACTATATATAATTAAACAAAAGACACTCTCCTATCTAACAATTTTCTTAACCATCCTTTTCAAGGCTTTCTGGCCAACCATTTTACATTTGAATGGAATCTGTGTATTAGTCCAGGCGAGTTTTATCCAAGTACTTTCGGGCAGTTCGAGTGCCATCATTAGGGTGAAGTGGTTTGGTGTTCCAGTTTTTTTCAAGTTAGTAGTAGTGAGTGCGTAACTAGGAAGGGGGAAGCTCATAGAAATTATATTAAGGGGTACTTGGGATAAACCTGTGATGTACTAATCCACGGATTCCATCAAATGTAAGAAAGCTGGCAGAAAGCTCAAAAAGATCGTTAAAATTGTTAAACAGGAAGACGTGCCTTTTGTTTAATTCTAACATGTATAAATGAAAGAATGCTGCCCAAACACACACACACACACACTATATACATATATACATATTATATATATATTATATATAATATATAGTTATTATTATATATATATGTATCACTGATCTTTGCCAATCCACGAAGCAAAACAAATTTACTTCGGATAATTAAAATCAATTTAAAAAGTGCTCAATAAAAGGGCACCTTCACTATAAAGGAATGAAAACCCTTGGATGATGTGCTTACAAGAGAAACTGAAAATAGCGGAATGCAGGGACCCAGAGATGATGCTTGAACTCGCGATCGGAGTTGATAAAATAAATGTAGGCACTTAAAACAAACATAAATGTACCTTGGTAGTTCAGTGCATTAAGTATGGTGGATGGCACACCTACATACTTAAGAATGGGTAAACCCGCCATATAAAAAATAGGGTAGATGGCTGGGAAAAAGCAATAAATTCCCTGAAGATTTGCTACGACAAAGAACTGCAGTCGGAATATTTTATAACATTCGCTTTTAACCTATATATATATATATATAGTATATATATATAATATATATATAATATATATAAGATTTTTGGATGTTTGTTTTTTTAGAAGCATTGTTGAACAAGTAATATTAATTATTATTTAATATTTTTAATATTTTGCCGGGATTCACTTGTCAAGATTATTTTCTATACAGTATCGAAATTTTTATGCGATACAATGCATTGTAATTGGCCCTTCAAGCAAAAATTAAATAATAATAAATAATAATAATAATAATAATATATTATATATAATATTATATATATATATATAATATATATATATCACATGAATGCGTTCTTTAAACAATCAACAAATTCGATCAAATAACACCAAGTTTAATTATTTCTTTACCCGGTTTTTGTTAAAACTCAGTATGCAAATTAACGCACGCATATATTATGTAATCTTATTTCTAATGATATATAAGAGCATTGGCAGGATTCTAATGTTCTAATAACAGACCTGTTTTGAAGCAAATCTAACTCAAAATTTTCACGAGACATCGTTTAATAAAAAATATTTAATTCTATGTATAATGATTTTTGACTATAATTAAACACTCATTGATAAACTTAACGCAATTTCTGAGGTATTGTGACGTAAGGAGTGACTAGTTTTGTTGCAGACAGACAACGATTTTCGCATTACAAGATATGGTTTTAAGTTATTCCTTTAATACAAATAATTTTCACATAGTTATATTGTTTCAAGTATTCCAATTTGGGCGAAAATATGTGTAAACATTTATATGGTATCCTATCGAAATACGAATAATTTTTCAAAAAAGCAGGTTTGGGGGATATTTCATTTTATGTGACACTAACGTGTATCTACGCACTGCCAGAATGGCAATGACATGAAACTTATTTTGGCCTTTTTTAGGCTAGACAACCAGTAGGACAGCCCCCCCTACCAATCAATCGGCTGGTTCATGTCAACTCAACCGCACCTGGGTTTTTATCCTTAAGCATCACGGGTCGTCACCAGGTAGCCCCATTGGGGGAGTCCTTCCCTCTACAGAGGTGCAGTCGGTGCATTTCTACACGCCCAAGCCGACAGGGCGGAAGCTTGGAAAAGATAGATATGAAGTGATTATGAAAATTATGCATGTGTATATAAAACAAGAATCAAGAGAAAAATAC
>CM042140.1:8729140-8731640 GCA_023376005.1 Doryteuthis pealeii
TAGCGTATAGTTCTAGATGTCTGGAACAGATAGTCCGAAAATAAATAATAAAATAGCTCGATAGCCTCATCTCAAAATTTCAGACGAACGTAAACAGGAATTTTGGATTCTTGTAGAAATTGGCGAAATACTGTAAGACGACGGGTGTGAGGTGATATGGATAAATGACGATGGAGAAGTTTGGGCGAAGTTTGAATTGCAAAAAGATTTGATGAATGAATACTGGAAGTGTTGCAATAGCAAAATAAGCAAATAAAAGCAAAATAAAAATAAGCAATTAATTTAATCGCCCTCCTTTGGCAAGAGATAAAAAAAAAAAAACGTCAACTTAAAAG
Source organism: Doryteuthis pealeii (assembly GCA_023376005.1). Lineage (NCBI taxonomy): Eukaryota > Metazoa > Mollusca > Cephalopoda > Myopsida > Loliginidae > Doryteuthis > Doryteuthis pealeii. The sequence continues at coordinate 8,729,476 of CM042140.1, forward strand.
AGATAAAAAAAAAAAAACTTTTCACTACAGTCGTCTTTTCTGTTTGGGATTCGTTTTTTACACTTCTTATTCGGATATTTTTTCATTCTATCACTTCTTTTTTTATTCGTGTTTTTTTTTTCTCTCTCTGCGAGAAGTGGATGCATTATAGTTCATAAATTGCGTGTCCCTTGTAGCGTGTGGGGTTCGAGCATTAACAGGGGCGGGTTTGTGATGACGGAGGGCTCTTGGTTTCAATTGCCGATTTGTCAGGCGAGGCGGGGAGAACTGACTCAGCGGGGAGCAGAAACAGAGGCGCCTTTATTCGGTCTTTCTGAATTCAGTTCGACCATCCAACGCGGGATCTTCAAGAAGACATGCATGTCCTCCGGCTTGTATAAAGTGGAACTCTTCAGTCTTTCGAGAATTGGAATGTGCAAGTGTTTGTGCTCGGCAAGGGGAAGTTGTCTTCAAGAATAGGGCCAGCCAAAATTAAGGGAAAAAAAGAAGAAAATAACGGGGGGGGCGTGACAAATCAGTTGAGAAAGAAAGATTTCGGCTGGAGAGAGGAATTCCCGAAAAGAGTGAGAAGTGAGTGGGGAGTAATTAAAAAAGCAACGGGAAAGAAAAGAAAGAAAAGAAGAAGAGAAAGAAAGAAAAGGGAAAACAAAACAGATGAAAAGAGAAATAAGAAAATGTGAGGAAAAAGAGAGATATAAATAGTAAGATAAGAAAGAAAGAAAGAAAGAAAGAAAGAAGAAGAAAAAGGTCATAGAAAGAATGAGATAGATAGATAGATTGAGAGAGAAGAGGAGAGGAGAGAGAGAGAGAAATATATTATATATAGAGAGAGAATAGATTATAGAGAGAAACAGAAATAGAGAGGAGAAAAATAGAGGAGAAACGTGGAGAAAGAGAGACAGAGAAATAGATGAATAAATTGATATAGAGAAGAGGTCATAGAAATAAATAGAGAGAGAGAGAGAGAGAGAGAGAGAGAGAGAGAGAGGAAATATATATAGAGATAGACAGACAGAGAGAGGGAGAGAAGAGAGATAAAAAAAGATAAGAGAGAAACAGAAATAGAGAGAAAAACGTGGAATAGAGGAGAGGGAGAGAGAGTAAAATAGATGAATAAATTGATATAGAGAAATAGAAAAAGTGAGAGAAAGAGATAGATAGATAGATAGATATAACAAACTGTTATAGATAGAGATAAATAGAAAAAGAGACAAACATGAAAGATAAAGAAAAAAAAAGAAAAAAGAGACGAAGAATGTATAAAAATTAGTATGAAGGAAGAAAAATGTGAAGAAAAAAAGAAAGAAATCAATTAGATAAAAATAAGAAAGAAAGAAAAAAAAAGATAGAAAAATTGTGTGACATGCATGAAACCTTCCAAATGGTCTTGCGTCACTTAAATGTCCAACATAAAATTAGAATGAATTTTAAAAAATGTGTTTATTTTATTTGCAATATTAAAATTGTAAATTACAGAAGATATTTTGGTAATTTTGATAGGATTTATATGAAATGAAATTGAAAATCGCCGTTTCTGATTTAAATAACTCCTCTTGAAATTTCATGGAAATTCGCACTAATCAAAATATTATTTTCGCAATTCAAAATAATCCAATTCCTTATTTTACGAGTTGATTCGATTTGTCTCTGAAAAGAGAGAGAAACGAAAGCACTTAGGTTCTTCCCCAACTCGTTTATTCTATTCTTTCAAAACATAATTTATATATATATATATAATATATTATATTTATATATATATAGAGAGAGAGAGAGAGAGAGAGAGAGAGAGAGAGAGAGAGACTGTTGCTGTCATTTTGGCGCCACAAATCGCTGGTTATTAGGTAAAATATCACTAAATCACTTAGCAGTTTTCTTAATTAAATAATTTTCAACTTACAAAAATCTTCCAATAAAAAATCCACCACTTCAGAAAAATTACATAAAGTGATTTTAAATCTGCCATAAGTATAATATTCTCCACAGAAACAGACTATTGATGTCCGACACAAACGGTAAATCAACAATATTTCTATAATCTTAAATATTAGTCTATTTTAATACTAACATTCACCACCCAATCAGGCTTAAAAACTAGTATTTTCTTATTCATTATTTTATAACACAAATATACGAAGCATACGCAAATCCTTAGATAATGATACATA
>CM042140.1:8736640-8751640 GCA_023376005.1 Doryteuthis pealeii
GATGCTATACGGTTTATTCTATCTTCCCCCCCCAGTCGGTAGAGAGCACTCGCCTATGAATCGCAAGGTTCTTGGTTCGATACCGGCCTCGCCAACTCAGCGAATTAGTAGCAGAGGGATCTGTGTGGTAAAGTGAGGAGCTGATGTTAGGTATGGCGCTCCACTCAGATGCAAAAAAAAAACAATCTCCTTGGTCTAGCGCTAATGAAAAGGGGATATACTCGCCCGCTGTCTGGCTGATACTGACTTAGGCCTCCCGACGACTTTTATATATATATATTATATATATATATATATATATATATATATATATTATATTATATATATATATAATATAATCAATTAATATCTGCAGATTGAATTGTGCATTGATATACTTAATTACACCCTCATATATTAAAATAAATATATAAAGGTTTTTACATATCTATTTTATTAGGTGACAAAGGAACATTCAGGACCATATTGGTTTCATGCGAGGAATCATCAGGTGAAGATGTTTCAAATCTTTTTGGTACGACATTCCAGCAAAAGCTGAAACAGTGACCATCCACACTATATTATATATATATATATTATATATATATATATATTGTATTTATTCGAAAGTTTGTGGTCCTATTTCATATGTAGATTCTCTCACTATATATAAGTGTATGTGTGACAACGCAATCGTGTTTTGCTCTTTTTTTTCTCTTTTTTTTTTTTGATATTATATATGTGCATGTGCGTGCGTGGTGTGTGCGAGTGTGTGCGTGCGTGTGTGTGGTAGACGAGAGCAAAAGAGAGAATGTGTATGTGTTTGCGAGTATTTTGTGTGTTCTTGTAAAATTTCTATGAAGCATATATGCGTGTGTGAGAGTGAATCCTTTTTTTTTCTTCGGAAACTCTTTTTTTTAATTTTTATTTTATTTTACATCTACGTATGTCCGTATGTGTTTGGTGTATGTGTTTTTTGGGGGTAGGTGAGTGGGAACTTTATTATTTCATTGATTGCTTTTTTTTTCTTTTTCTTCATTTGCCCATTGTTCCGGTTTTATTCTTTATATTTTACTTCTTCTATTTTTCCTTGTTTTTTTTTTAATTTTTCTGCCTTCATTCAATTTTCGTTTTCATTCCCTTGTTGATTCTTAAACTTATCTAATTTCTTCTTTTTCTTTCTCTCTTTGCATCGTTAGTCTTTTATTTTGTGGGGTTTTTTTTGTTTTTTTCTTTACTTCATCTAAATTTTTCTTCTATTTCATTAATTTATTCATTAACCTGTCCTTTCTTTTTTTTTAAATTCTTCTTTTTCTTATTCATTCTTCCTTTTTTGTCTTTTCTTTCTCTTCCACCTTTCTTTTTGTTCATTTTCTAAAGAGTCCTTTTTTTCTTAACTTGTCTTGTTTTTTTATTCATTTATTCATTAACCCTACTTTCTTTTTCTTTTTAATTCTTCTTTCTTTCTCTTATCCATTGTTCCATTCTCGCATTTCTCGTCTTTCTCTTTCACCTTTCTTTCTTCTTTTTCTTCTTTTTTAATTTTCTTAATAGTCATTCCTCTTTTTTTTAATGTATATTTTCCTCGTTTTCATTAATTTATTCATTAACCTGTCCTTTCTTCTTTTAAAATTATTCTCTCTTATTCATTGTTCCTTTCTGGTCTTTCTCTTCCACTTTTCTTTCTTTCTTTTTTTTTTCATTTTCTTAAGAGACCCTTTTCTTTCTTTCCTTGTCATGTTTTTCATTCATTTATTCATTAACCCGTACTTTGAATTCCTTCTTTCTCGTCTTTCTCTTCCTTCTCTTTCACCCTTCTTTCTTCTTTTCTTCGTCTTTTGTGGGGTTTTTTTCTTCATTTTCTTAAGAGACCTTCACAGCATCTCGTTCTTGTGTGTGTGTTCTCTCTTGGTCTCGGGACTTACACGTCTGACTAAACGTGACATGGCTGGAGGTAGGAAAACATATCGCGCGATCCCCTTTATCTTTATCTATTTTCATTTCCCTTGCTTCAATGGAATTAAAGGCAAGTTCTCTCCTGGAACATTCCGCTGGAATAGATTTTAATTAGCCGACGAAACATCAAAATAAAAAGAAATAAAAAACACAGAAAAAAAGCGAGAGAGAAAAATATCGGCTGTGAATTGTCAGTAGTCACCGATTAGGTTTCCAACACAAAAAAAGGGTTCGGTAATGAGAAAGATATGCTTTTGCATTTACACAGAGCTATCACGAAATCAAGATCGTTTAAATAACTCGCCTGTTAAATGGGTAGGTAAGCAAACTGACGTCTATAAACACTCATTTGTATACAATTGCTTAAAGGACGCCGTCAGCGACCGCAAAAACCCCAACTATAAATCCCATTCTGTTTATGGAATATATAGTGTAATTAATTGCAAATAAACCAATAAGAGTTAATCTATGATTTGTAGTTAATAGTTATATCCCACAAGAAAGTATAATTTTGGAGCTCTGGGGAATGGGGAGTACTCCCAGGTCCACTCTGACCAGGAGTGGTAGTACCTGTTAGGGTCCCATCTGTGGGTTGAATAGAAAAATTAGTTTAAAAACTCGTTTAAAAATAATTGTAGATAAATAAAAAAAAAAAAGAGTTAATCTATGATTTGTATTTAATAGTTAAGAGTTTAACTTTGGTGTTTTGGGGAATGTGGAGTACCCCTTTATCAGCATGACTCCTAGGTCCACTCTGACCAGGAGTGGTAGTACCTGTTAGGGTCCCATCTATCGGTTAAATAGAAAAATGTGTTTTAAAAAATCTATCAGCTCTGTGCTGATTCTGACCTGCCAGGGGCGATGACCAATAAGGATCTTTAACGAGAGGGAATCATGGGAACCCGTGCTGACATCACGCCCTCCTGATTATGATGATGATGAAGAAGATGATGCCGTAAAACAAAACAACCAGCCAACCTAGAATGTGTTATACATTCTAGGTTGGCTGGTTGTTTTGTTTTACGGCATCATCTTCTTCATCATCATCATATCGTGAACGTGAACGCAGGCCCACATTTATTAATTGCAAATAAACAAAAAAGGGTTAATCTTTGATGGTAGTACTTGTTAGGGTCCCATCTGGTATACTATTTTGATTTGTGGAATAATTTTCACAAAGAATTAAAGATATCATAAGAGTTCGTGGACGGGCAACGAAATACCTTTTCTAATTTTTTTATCAATAAATTCCATATTTTTCGAGCTCTCTCAGCTGGGGTTCTAGAATACACTGACTGCACTTCTACAGAGGGGTAAGATCCCCCAATGAGACCACCTGTTGGCCGTGGGTGGCGACCCGTGATGTTTAAGGGCGGAACCCTGCTGGCTAAGCGGTCGATGACATGCAACACTTTGGTCATTACTTAAGCTAGTGAGATGCTGGACACTGCTGGAGAAGCAAGACCGAACTCATAAGTGACGTTATCCAGTGGACACATACAAACGGACACACCAGTGTTGGTTGACTAACAAAAACCTACACCAATCAGCTTTGTGCTGATTCTGACCTGCTAGGGGCGATGGCCGATAAGGATCTTTAACGAGAGAGAATCATGGGAACCCATGCTGACATCATGCCCTCCTGATTATGATGCTGATGATGATGAAGATGATGCCGTAAAACAAAACAACCAACCTAGAATATATAACCATCAACATGAGCGTGAACGCAGACCCACACTTATTAATTACCTTGTTGGCGGGGCTTAGAATATGCTCTAGAGAGCTGCAAAGTGTGAAGTATGCATTCATTGCCATTAATCCTAGATCAACTGATCTGGAGTGGGAGTTGTAGGGTCCCATCTATGATTCAAATGATGCATTTTAAAAATTATTCGTATTCGATAGGACCGTGTGCAAAAGATACTTGAGTAACAACTAAAAAAAAGTGTAAACTTGAATGTATAATGAACGTGATTCCCAAACCTCTCGACATAAAATAACCCCAGATGGATTGAGATGCCGTTAAAATCAATCATATTTTTATCAAATTGAGAATTGGATTGGGAATTGTTTTATTCTCTTGATAGATTTTGAATTAAAAGTCGTTGAAATTCAAAATTCGAAATCCGTAAAGTCCAATGATTGACCCTTGATGATATTAAGTGGATCCCAACTTCCTGCCGCTGAGAAACGTGGGAACGAAGACCCAGAGCTTAGTCAGTTAAGCGCGAGACTTACTAAGGTAAAGATCGCCTCCGCTTCAATCACTCATGTGTCGAAGGATCCTAACTAGAGAAAAGTCTGACTGAATAAAAAATATGATCCCATAAAAAAATAAGCCCCATGTTGTCACTGATAATGGCGAACTTTGCGAACCAGCTTCTATAGAATCAGTCCAGCATCTTGTTAAAGTCAGACCAGACCAGTTAGAAGGTATGTCCCAGCTAGTCAAGAAATAGACTACAAAATAAGGTACCAGCCGAGCTGAGTAGCACAGGGATCTGTGTGGTAAAGCAAGGAGCTTTTGGTAAGTGTGGCGCTCCAACCCAGACGCAAAAACAGTCGCCTTGTCTAGCACTAGTGAAAAGGGGATAGACTCCCTCACTAATTGGCTGATACCGACTTTAAGCCACCCCGACGACTTAACTTTACTATATACGAATGTCTCCCATCCTATATCTCCTCATCTCTCTCCACACAAATATATATATATATATATATATATATATATATATATATATATGTATATATATAAGTGTATTTTGGCAGCATTTTTTTTTCTTTTATACAAGTTTTGTTGAACTGTACAGCCAATTCCTGTCGGACAAGTTTTTGGTTGATCCGTTCCAATTTTCGGGCCATCTTTCTGGTGTCGGGGTGTAACTGGTATAACAGTCCCCCAAAGGTTTCAAAAGCCGAAAGCGCTCGTTTTGAAACCTTTGATGAACTGTTATACCAGTTACATGCCGACACCAGAAAGATGGCCCGAAAATTGGAACGGATCAACCAAAAACTTGTCCGACAGGAATTGTCTGTACAGTTCAACAAAACACACACACACACACACACATATATATATATATATATATATATAAATATATATATATATATATAGCCAGATTGGACGGCTATATAACACTCGGTATGATGTGTCATTTTTGGTCTGTTGTGTTAACATGTCCTAATGCCAACCAACTAACTAACCAGCCACCACGATCGATCGGTCAGTCTACTCTAGATAAAAATTGTCCCCCGGTGGTGATCAATTCTAATCAAATGTAATAAACAGATGTTCATATTAATTATGCATTATCTTATTCTTGACTATTGTTTCATTTTGAGGCTGAATGGCGTAATGGTTATTGTCGTAGGAAATGGTCTCGACCATCCAGGTTCAATTCCTGAACTGGTGCTGTATGCGTTTCATATCGTACCAATTGCCCTTAGACCGATGGTGGAGTCAAAGTTAAGGTACTGGACATTTATACCGAAAAGTGGGTGTACCTTAATGAAAAATATAATATGTATATAATAATGTAATATAATAAAAAGTTCCTAGTACCTATTATTTAAGCATAACATTATCTAGACTAGTAAAAACAAATAAACAACAAACACCCTCCAGGCAGTGTAAAATTAAACTTTCAAAGGTTTATCTAAGAAAGTGGGAGTTAAACATTCAATGTCGGTGAGTTTAAAATCACCAAATTTATTTGTTAATGGAAACTTTGTTCTGATAACTTTGAATATTATATTAAAATAAAACAAACTATACATAAGTATATAATACTGGACATATATTTATTAAAACTTGTTTGAAAACAAAGAGAATGGTCTAAGAGTGCATGCTCAAATTTTGAGTTTATTTATTCAATATTATAACGATTTTGAGTAGTGGGGCGTAAGCAGTGACGTAGTTTCAGTTACAGACAAATAGAGGCCTAATCTCCATTATTAAGATAATGATATAAAATAATAGATGTAGATATAATATATATATATATATATATATATATATATATATATATATATATGTATTAGATAAATAGATAAATAATAAGTTGAAATAATCTATATTGAATTATTTCAATTCATAAACATGGTGGAAAATTTGGTAGGCAAAGAGTTAAGAAACAACAAAACAAAAATGAAAATATGATCGTACAATGAACGTTATTCCCTAACCTCAAGGCATAAAATTGCCCAAGAGGGACAAACAAACCATTAGAATAAATTATTCAATCTTTGATAAACAGGAAATCGACTAATACACAGGTATATACGGCCTAAAACCAACGCCTTCTCTTTTAATCAAAACTTAGAATTACGGCTTATTCTAAACCTTTTTATTCCCACCATCAAATGAATGAACGTGATGCATTTACATCCGGGTTATTTGACTTCTAACGATTTTGTTCATGAATAATTAAACATGATTAAATCCTCACTAAAACCATCTTTTTTTTTTTATTCTCTCTAAAACAACGACAAAATAAAATAGAGGGGTAACTTGACTTACGAGTGCTCCAACTTACGATTTCTCCGTGTTACGAGCTGTTACTCGGTCGATTTGTTGCTTTGTGTTGCGAGCTAGAATTTGAGATAAAAAAAAAGTTGGAGGTGGGTGCCATATGGTCAATTGGGGGTAATCCTTAACTTTTTCCTCGTAAATTCCTACCATAAAATAAACTGAACCCTCATTTTATGTCCGTGTTTTATTTTTCTTGCTCCCGTTATTTTACAATACTAAATATATTTTCTTTATTCTTTATTCTTTAACAAATAAAGAAAATTTATTTAGTATTGTAAAATAACGGGTGCAAGAAAAATAAAACATTTATTGCAAAAACACGGACATAAAATGAGGGTTCAGTTTATTTTATGGTAGGAATTTACGAGGAAAAAGTTAAGGATTACCCAATAGAGTTTAGACAATCATGTAAGTGCTATGGATTGACGTGACCAGCTGACTGACCGGAATAGGCCTCCTTGACCGCTCGCCTAGCCTAATATAATATATATATATATATATATATATATATATATATATATATATATATATATATATATATATATATATATATATATATATATATATATATATATATATATATATATATATATATATATATATATATATATATATATATATATATATATATATATATATATATATATATATATATATATATATATATATATATATATATATATATATATATATATATATATATATATATATATATATATATATATATATATATATATATAGCACGTGGGGTAATGGTTAGAGTCGTAGGAAATGGACTCGTCGACCCGAGTTCCAATCCTGGACGAGGCTGTTTACATTTCACATTGCGCTAATATCCTTGGTATAAATCCAACTTCTCTCTCTCTCTCTCTCTCTCTCTCTCCCATATACGGGTAAATAGTTGGGTAGACTAGGCTCTTTGACCTTGACTAGGTAATCAGTCTAGATGAAGGAAAACTCTGAATTCAAACCTGTTAAACACCAATTAAGAAATTGACCTTGTGTCACATCCTGCTCGTGCGGAAGAGATGATATATATATATATATATATATATATATATAGAGAGAGAGAGAGAGAGAGAGAGAGAGAGACACACACACGCACACACACACAAGGGTCGGTTAAGCTCAGTTAATAGAGCGTCCGACTAGGAACCACAAGGTTGTTACCGACCCTCGCCAATTCTGCGTATGAGTAGCACAGAGATATGTGCTATAAAGCAAGGAGCTGGTGGTAGGTGTGGCGCACCGTTTCAGACGCCAAAATCATCCCCTTGGTCTAGCGCTAGTGAAAAGGGAATAGATTCCCTAAACTATCTCCCTGATACCGACTTTAAGCCCCCCGACTACTTACACACACACACACACACACACACACACAAACACACACACACACACACATATATATATATATATATATATATATATGTGTGTGTGTGTGTGTGTGTGTGTGTGTGTGTGTGTGTGTGTAGTTAATGATCGCCATTGAATTGATGAATGAAAATTATATCACGATTAACGAACTAGTCTATCAGATCAATATTAGTGAGTTTGATTCTCATTTGGTGCCCTATACTATTGACCCTGTGCCAAACTAACCTAAACTCAGTAAATTACTCCTGTTTTATTCCTACTAACAATCGAATGCACGTGACGGCTTTTTTTATCAGAGATATTTGGCTTTTGCCGACTATATTCATGAATAATTAAAAATAATTAAATCATCACTGGAAACGTCTTTTTCCACCCCACCTCTCTCTCTCTCTCTCTCTCTCTCTCTCTCTCTCTCTCTCTCTCTCTCTCTCTCTCTGAACAATATAAAAATGAATACATAGAACTAAAAATAAGAAAAGGACAAACGATTTTATTCCCTAATAATTAATTCATATAAACGGAATGCTAAGCTCGTTTATTCAGTCAACATTTTATTGAAGCGAAAAGAAGTTTGACCACCTCCATTGCACTTGGACAATTAACAAAGACGACTAATGATTTTTTTTTTTTTTGCTGTGGAAATCAAGTAAAAGAAAAGAAAAACATTAAAACATACTACAATACACAGTTCATTACATTCTATTTTATTATATTTTTATACAAAACAGGGCTTAAACTGTATCTAATGGTGAAGTTCCAATTTTGAAGCTCTGTGGAGTGTCGAGTACCCCTTGATCGGCATTACTCTTCGGTCCACTCTGATCCGGGTGTGGTAGTACCTGTTAGGATCCTATCTATGGGTTAAATAGAAAAATTGAGTTTTAAAAATGCGTTAAAAAATGAGTTCAACAACTTTGATATTGCTGGAATGCCGTAAATTTCTGCCAACCAAAAATACAGTGCTAATTTTTTTTTAAATTAGGGTTTTTTGTTCAGGTGCTCTTGTGTTCATTAACCCCGGTTTCACATGGCGCTAATACCCTTGAGAAAGATATGAATTCAATTCTCCCTCCAGCTATGGATAAATAGCAGGGTAGACCGAACTCTTTAACCTTGGCTAGGTGATCAGCCTAGGAGAAGGAAAACTCTGAATTCAAACCTGTTAAACCCCGCTTAAGAAATTGATCTTGTGTCGCATCCTGCTCGTGCGGAGGGGTTGGTAAATATTTATAGAGAGACCTACCAAATTTTCTTGGTATTTTTTACCGATATGATGGGATATTTAAAAGTTCACTATCTATTCACCCCAGAACTCATTCTATTCAAATAAAGTCCTATTATTATTGTATTCGGAGTCTCTCTACTAAATTATAATGAAGTAACCATCAGTTTTTGTATTTTGCTTACGGTAGGATCGTAGTGATGGGAGAGCCATTGCGAGAAGTGTCGACGTAGTTGTTTTTCTTCTCATTTTTGTTTTGTAGTTTTTATTGTTTTTGTTTTTTGTTTGTTTGTCCATACGCTTGTAATTGCTGTTACTGGTTGCTGTAATTAATTTATCATTTCACTCTTTTACAGAGTTAGCTGGTTGTCTTTCACTGGAGTCTGAGTGACAACAATTCCCTTCAGATCTCCAGGACTCTGCTGAGTATTCTAGCCTATCTCAATAATGCTGTTGTCTGGATGGTCTCTGTTCTTCCTCTGATTTCCAATTCCCTTTCTTAGCCATGTCTGGGTCTTCTCTCCAGTTTGTCACTTGAAATGTTCGTATTGTTGTTTTTCTTCCTATTTCTGTTTTCTAGTTTTTATTGCTTTTACATTTTGTCCTTATGCTGCAACTGCTGTTACTGACTATTGTAATTAGCATTTATTTGTTCTTTTTCATGTATTACCCGAGTCCTTGAATTGTCGCATCTACGTAATCATCAATACAGGGGAGTCCTCTTCCTTCTTCATTGCTTGAGATATATATTCTGTCTATGAGACTCTCGTGTATAATACTTTGGGCATCGTCATCAGTTCTCTTGCCCTTGGCCATTTGTTTTAATTTTTTTTCTTATTTTTATTGAATCGTTTTAATAATTTTTTAGATAAAAATTTCAGACAATTAATAAAGGATCAGAAATACAAGAAAAATGGAAGAAAAAAAAAGAACAATACGAGAGATGTTTAATTTATATAACCGACCTCGTGTTTAGAACAGATATGCAAAAATAGAAAAGAAAGTCCTTATGCATAATCTATGTTTGTCAGACATCAATTTAAAAATAATAATAATAGTCACCTCTTAATATCAAATAAATATATCAAGAGATATAAGTTCTTAAAAGCAAGATTTTATATTTAACTCTTAACATCCCGTTGAGAATTTTCCAAGTCCAGGATTTATCCAAAAATGGCTAAAAATGTCCTTTTCATTTAAAGTTACCTGCTATGTATGTTTAATATTACCTTTAAATAAAGGCTATTGTTTGGGTCAGATTAGGAAAACGAATGTTACTTCTGGCCCAGTGGAATGAGATGGTTTAGGACGTTAAGAGTTAAAAATCTCACATTTTAAAGACACTTGAATTGTTGATAGTAACATTGAACCAGCTTTCCCAACCATCATCAATTTTAAAAAAATAATAATAATGACCTCTGAATATCAAATAAATATCTCAAGAGATATCAAGATCTTAAAAGCAAGATTTTCTTTTAAAATCTCAGGTAAATTATAACAAAAGGGGGGGGGGTAGAGAAATGTAAATGAAGGGTTTTCATTCCCTCCTCTTCATTCAAATTTCGACCACATTCTGTAATCTCCTTGCTCGCATCAGCGATTTTAGCAGTATGAAATGCCAGAGGTAGGCCTCAATAAAATCTGGAACGTGTAAAGCTTAAAGTAATTAGGGATACGAGGTTTTTCTTAAAATAATCACGATCTTGGATGATAGGTCAAATTTGATCTTATCTTTGGGTAATTCCATGTCAAATCATCCAGAAAAAAGTAGAATTGTCACCCGCATCCTTCAATTTTTCTGATTTTTTCTCCGGTATGTACTATGTTAAAGTTAGCCAAAGGAGACAATCCAGTTGTTTATTCTATTTGTGAGATTTCTTCCGTAGAGGTTGGTTTTGATGTTTTCTTGTTCTTCTATATCAATATGTTTTATCTGAATATTCTTTAAAACTCCACACATTTAAATAGAATTTGGAAAGAGCTACTACAAGCTACATCGGCTTGTATAAATGGACACTAACATATGAAGTTCAAGGATATTAAAATGTTACATTGAATCATATAAATATATTAGATCTTTATATTTGACGACGACAATACAAGGCGTGTCAAAAACGTATCGAGGTTTTTTGGTACTTTTTGACACTCTTTGTAATCTGAAAAAAAATAGCGTTCCATTCATTCTTCATTTCTATCTTGGTAAATGTAAACTTGGTACTTTTTTGACATACCATGTATTCTGAAAAGAATTAATGAATGGAACGTTATTTTTTCAGAATACAAGGTGTGTCAAAAAGTACAAAAAACATAAATACTTTTTTGACAGACCTTGTATGTTTTATTTGAATAATCTAGGTTATTTCACGTGTTGATGTGTGATAATCGGGTTGACTATCATTTCTTCAAACGGTAATATTATATATATATATATATATATATATATATATATATATATATATTATACTATCAAAAGTACCCGGTCATAACCGGACTAAAAAAATAGTAGCACCAGAGAGTGAGTGGTTTAAGAGAGAGAATAAGAGGAAATAATTCATAGAATACAAACGGTATATATATATATATATATATATATATATATATATATATATATGTGTGTGTGTGTGTGTGGTGTGTGTGTGGTGTGTGGAAGATATGTGCTTAATTGAAGTCATACCTAATTTTTGAAAATTAATTAGTTAATAATTAATGAATTTAGGCGGGCATATATGTTCAAATGTAAGGCTAAACAAATCGAGAAAATGTCAATCCCTGAATGTACATTTCGACCTATTAGGTATCATCAGCAAGGTTATAGACATGGGAGACTGCTCTGTGTGTGACTCGAAACGTCGACTGCCAAGCTGACAGGCGGAGATTCTAACCATTACACCAGCTTGCCAATCCCAGATTCTTTGTCCGTTTTGGCAGTCGACGTTTCGAGTCACACACGGAGCAGTCTCCCATGTCTATAACCTTGCTGATCAGACCTAATAGGTCGAAATGTACATTAAGGGATTGACATTTTCTCGATTTGGTTAGCCTTACATTTGAACATATATGCCCGCCTAAATTCATTAATTATTAACTAATTAATTTTCAAAAATTACATATGACTTCAATTAAGCACATATCCTCCAAAAATTGTCGGCTAAAACCATATCAAATAAACACAGTGTTTATTTACGTACTCTCATATATATATATATATATATATATATATATATATATACTATCAAAAGTATCCGGTCCATAACCGGACTAAAAAGAATAGTAGCACCAGGGAGTGAGTGGTTAAGAGAAAGAATAAGAGGAAAATAATTCATAGAATTAAAAATTTACGGGGAATTTATATGTTTGTCTATTTTTGGAATTTTTTTTTTTTTTTTTGTTTACATTTAAAATATTACTTAAAATGTAATCCTTAACTTTGATTGTTTTGAACATAATTGTTTTCCTTAATTGCTTTTCTTACTTTTCTTTTATCTTTGTTTGATGGTGTCTACTTCTAGTATTCCCAACTACTTTTAATTCTCTTTTTCTCCAAGTGTATTTATATTTTCCTGATTTGATAATTATATTCCTTCTGTCGTTTCTATTCATCGAGTCTCTCTTCAAGGTTCTTGAGGATTATTCTAAGTACTACAACTACGATAAGTACCACCGTCAACTTTATTTTCCACAACTTTTTCAGTACTCTGGTTAGGCCAAGGTATTTGTCAAGCAGTGTAGGTTTATTTTCACTTTTTAAAAAATATCTAATTTACTCAAATAGCGGAAGTTTTGTGTTTATGTAATAAGTACTGATAATAAAAACTAGATCTTGTGCTTGCAGCGTTGTTTGAGGAAATAGCATCTAAGATCGTCTACTAAAATGCACCAAAAACCCTCGTTTTTACAACAATTGTTTAGAAAATTTAGCAATTTCTATATTTAAAACAGAAAAGTTTGTCCTGTTAAATGAAACGAATAAAATATTACTAGAATTCAAATTGAAAATATGCCCCCATCACCACCAACACATCCGTTATGCTGCTTTTTACCTAATAAGTAAGATGTAACAGTGACAACATTTTAAAAGATTGAAATTTATTTCCTCAAAGGAAGGAAAAGTTTTGAAAAGTATTTTGTCTTGTAATTCTTTATGTTAATTTGCAACTTTCGCCATATGGGAGACGTTACAGTTCCAAAATCGACCTACCCTAATGTCCAGAAAGAGAAATGGGGAGTATTCATTTCTCACCACTGGAGGCAATTTAGTGTCACCATAAAACCGAAAAGGATTGGTATGTGGTAAAACCAACCAACCAACCAACCAACCAACCAACCAATCAACTAGTGCTCTGCCGACTGCATCTCTTCAGAGGGGTAAAATCCCTCCAATAGGGTCACCTGTTGGCCGTGGAAGGCGATCCGTGATGCTGAAGGACGAATTCATTGTGGCTGAGCAGTTCATGACATGCAACACTCCACTTTGGCCCTTACTTAGGCCAGACGAAAACTTAAATGACCCCCCTCCGATCAATCGGCAGGTCACGTCAATCCCTAGCACCTATATGATTGTCCCGACCCTATTACCCTTACGGCAAAGACCTGAACCTTTTTATCGTATGTGCTAGAAGGCAGTGGCTGAGGGTCTTATTGTTCAGTGTATGACGTTATGTTGTATCTAATGCTGAAGTTCCTATTTTGGAATAGTGGAGTACCCTTCATTGCCATTACTTCCAGGCCCACTTTGACCCAGAGTGATAGTATCTTTTAGGGTCCCATATATGGGTTAAACAGAACAAATGAGTTCTAAAATATGTGTAAGTTTTTTTTGTTTTTTAACAGAATACCCAACTAGAATGAATAAAACAAAAATGTCTTCGGTATAAAATAGCCCAACAAGGGTTGATATGCCATAAAATCCAACCAACCAACCGGATCCTGCTAGATCACCGAAGTTAAACAACGATGAGCCTGTTCAATACTTAATTTGGGTGATCACTTAAGCAATAGCAGATACTATAAGTAACCTGAGTACTTTTTTTTAACAAAAGGACTTGATTTAGCATTAGGAAAGTAAAGTCGTCGGGGCGGCCTAATGTCGGTATCAGCCAGACAGCGAGGGAGTCTATCCCCTTTTCACTAGCGCTAGACCAAGGAGATTATTTTAGTGTCTGAGGTGGAGCACCACACCCACAATCAGCTCCTCACTTTACCTCACAGATCCCTGGGCTACTCATACACTGAGTTGGCAAGGGCCGGTATCGAACCAGGAACCTTGTGATTCCTTGCTGAACGCTCTACTGACTGAGCTAAACCGACCTTTTGGCCCCAATAGGGTTGATATGCCATAAAACAAAAACAACCAGCTTAACTAAGCGCGAATTGAAAATCAAACTGCTTCTTCTAGAATTCGAACTTGGATCGCCATGTCCATTTTTTTTATTATGATAACCATTCACGCATCCCATCGTAATTGTCCTGATTCACATTAGCATTTGTGCTGATATACCGTTCTCTCCGTTACAGCGCCTTCCAGAATATATGCTTATTTTTTTAGAGTGGCTTTACTCACGAGACAAATCAATTTGACCGCATAAAAAAAATCATCGGACGCCCCAACGATTACCACTAGTCGCTTTTCTCTGTTCTTTGTTAAAACGTACCCCCCCCCCACCCGCCAACTCAACTCCCCCAACCAGAAACGTTTTTATTTTTCAGCAAAACCGTAAAACGAAATCTCTGGAGGCCTGTTGACATTAAAACTTCTTTTCATTTTCATTTTTTTTTTTTTTATAAATTTATCTTTTAGTGAATTTGTCATTTGTTTTTGACGTGTTCATAAATTTATTTTTGCAGTTTTGTTCAAACAAGTCTTAACCATATATATATAATATATCTTTTTTTTTTAAATCTTGACCAAATACTCTGTACATTTTCAATGTTTCAA
>CM042140.1:8759140-8784140 GCA_023376005.1 Doryteuthis pealeii
ATGCATAACTGCTTACTTAACAATACCCTCAGGAATTGCGTAAGTTTATCAATTAGTGTTTAATTTGTATTCAAAATCATTACTGCATAGAATAAATCTTATTCATTAACGATGTCTATGAACATCTGAGTTAGATTCCCTTTAAAACAGCCCATGTTATGAGTATGTTTAAAATCCGGTAATGTGTCCTATCTATCCCTAAGGAGTAAAGGTTTACATGATATATGGTGTGGTTAATTTGCATACTGGTTTTAACAAATCCGGGTTCAATAAATATATAATAAATAATTACTTGGTGTTATAGATCCCTAACATTGTTTTATTTTCCACTGTATTAAAATCAATCTTATGAATGATTTTATCTAGAAACCAATTAAAATTTAATTAAAATAAGTGTAATCTTTTTTATATAAGTTCATATTTAATTTCGTTAGTCTTTTTAATTTAATAATTCATTAAATTAAAACTTTAATACTTACGCCCGGAAGACATATATTCTTGCTTGTAATAACAATAATAATAGTTGTTGCCCCTGGAACGGTCCCTAAGTGTTAAGAAAACAGATGAGAGAAATTGGAAATCGGGACCGCCCAAACAACAGCATTGATAACATCAGTTAAAATACTCAGAATAGTCCTGGAGATATTCTGACACTCAAGATCCAGTGAAAGACTATCAGTTTCTCCTGGTGTGAAAAACTCGTAGGGTGTGAAATAATAAAAACGAAAAGATTGACAAATACTTGGACCTTACCAGAGAACTGAGAAAACTGGGGAACATGAATGTAAAGATCGTACCAATTAAGATTGGTGCCCTTGGAACGGTCCCCAAGAAAAGAGTCTGAGTGAATTGGAGATTAGAGGAAGAATCGCGACCATAGTATGACATTGTTAAAATCGGCTTGAATACTCAGAAGAATTATGGAGACCTGAGGAGTCTTGCTGTCACTCAGCCTCCAGTGAACCACCGGCCACGGCAGGTGTGAAAAAATTGATAATGATAATAATAATAATAATAATAATAATAATAATAATAGAAGAGGTTGCACAGGTTAATAATAATAATAATAATAATAATAATAATAATAATAATAATAAGAGAAGAGGTTGCACATGGAAAGATTTGGACTTGGTTAATAAAGGGAAACCTCAAAAGAGAAACTGAATCACTTATAATGGCTGCACAAAATAATGCCGTAAGGACGAACTATATCAAAGCGCAAATTGATAAGACCCAACAAAATAGTAAATGTAGACTTTGCGGTAATAGAGATAAGACTGTAAACCATATACCCTGCGAATGTAGCAAACTAGCACAACCAGAATACAAAACTAGACACGACTGGGTTGGGAAGGTGATCCACTGGGAATTATGCAAAAAAATTAAATTTTGACCATACAACAAAATGGTATATGCATAAACCAGAATCTGTTCTTGAGAACGAAATGCATAAAATTCCCTGGGACTTTGAAATAAAAACGGATCACCTTATCCCAGCAAGAAGACCAGACCTAGTGTTGATAAACAAAAAAGAAAGAACTTGTCAACTGGTGGATTTTGCAGTGCCAGTAGATCACAGAGTGAAGCTAAAGGAAAATGAAAAAATGAAAAAATGGACAAATATCTGGACCTTGCCAGAGAACTAAAAAAGTTATGGAATATGAAAGTGAAAGTGATACCGATTGTAGTTGGTGCACTTGGAACAGTCCCAGAAGGATTAGAAAAGGGTTTGGAAAGTTTGGAAATCAGAGGAAGGATTGAAACCATTCAGAACACTGCACTGCTGCAATCTGCCAGAATACTCAGAAGAGTCCTGGAGACATGAGGAGACTTGCTGTCACTCAGACTCCAGTGAAAGACCATCAGTTAACACTGATGTGAAAACTCAAAAGGAGTAAAATAATAATAATAAGGAACGTCACTAAATATTTACGCTGTATTAAAATAAGGAGTCCGTTGTATAAAGAGCTCGACTGTCCCCCTCGTTCCTCATCCCGTGAGAATTCCCGCCTTTAGAAATCGAGATCCATTCAAAAAATATAAACCTTCAGCAATTCTTTTTTTTTATTCAATACACTTGGGCTTTTATTCATAATGGCGGTTACATTTTTTGTTTGTTTTCTTTTTCTTCTTTGTTTTTTTTTCTTCTTTTTTCTTTATTTATTTATTTATTTATTCATTTTTCTTGTTTTCTGAATTAGATTTTTTTTTTACCTCGTAATGTTGTTCCATTTTATAACCGAACTGCTTCCCCCATAAGTACACAAGAGTATTTTCATCTTTTTATTAATGTTGTTATTGTTATTTTTAATGAAGTAGTTATCAAAAATCATCATTATCATCATTGTTTGTATGATTATCATTATTATTCTTGTTGTTTAAGTATGTGTGCACGCGCATGCGTATGTGTTGTTGAGTGTCGGGGGCGTGACAATTCCTTTTTTTCAGCCGCCATATTGAATTCCAAGTTTAAACAGTTTCAAAAGGGGTAAATTAAATTAATCTGAGACTTATTGTTTGTTTAAGATTCAATGTTTTCGTGGTTTCATTTTAAATCTCTAAATAAATATTGCCAATCACAAAAATAAATGTAAATAATTTTCCCCACCATAATTTTTGTTTAAGGTGTTCTGCATTGTCAATTTTAAATTGAATATTTTCACACTCTCATTCAATGAATATAATCAAATAAAAATTGAACAAATAAACCGTTTGAGACAGATTTTTTTTTTCAATTTTGTTCTATTAATCTACTTATCTCTTTTATATATATATATATATATATATATATATATATATATATATATATATATATATTGGAAGATTATGTGCTTAATTAAAGTCATACCTAATTTGTTAATTAATTGATTATAATTAAATGAATTAGGCGTGCATATCGGTTTAAATGTTAAGCGTAAACAAATCGAGAAAAAGTCGATCTCTGTATGTACATTTCAGCCTATTAGGCCTCACTACGCACAAAGCACTGCCCTGTCTATAGCTCTGCTGATGAGGCCTAATAGCCTGAAATGTACATACAGAGATCGACTTTTTCTCGATTTGTTTACGCTTAACATTTAAACCGATATGCACACCTAATTCATTTAATTATAATTAATTAATTAACAAATTAGGTATGACTTTAATTAAGCACATAATCTTCCAAAAAATTGTCGGCCTTCGCCATTTCAAACACATTGTTTGTCCACTTCATATATATATATATATATATATATATATATAGAGAGAGAGAGAGAGAGAGAGAGAGAGATGTAGACAAACACTGGATGTTACACTGGATGGAAGTTTATTATTGGTCGTAGTTTCGATGTTCGAACATTTCGGCTTACAAAGAAACTTTGAAAATATATGAAACGAGTAAAAGAAAAAAGATTTTTGTTGTTAAAAAGATGATGGATGTTTTGAATGAGTTGAGTTTGGTAAATATGCAGAAAAGGTTCAAAACCGTTCGTTGATTTGCGTTCACATTGAATGCTTTTATATATATATTTATATATATATATATATATATATATATATATACCAGTTAAATATTTATTTTTAAATTGTATAAATAGAAACAATATCTGATTTTTAATGTTAAAGTAAAGTTGATAGAGTGGCCTATTGTCGGTATCAGCCGAACAGCGAGAGAGTCCACCTCTTTGCCGCTAGCGATAGACCAGCAATATATTTTTTTTCTGAGAAGAAGCGCCACACCTATTGTCACCTCCTTACTTTACAGACAGACTTAATTTTTTTTGACATTTTAAAAACTTTAAAAAACTTTTTTTATTAGTAGTGTAATAAAACTAGCAGTGCGTGTGGATATAGCACAGTATAATTTGATTATTACAATGTTTGATGTATGCTTCAGAGCTATTTCAAAAGAGTTCAACTTGTAAAAGTATAATAAACTCTCTCTCTCTCTCTCTCTCTCTCTCTCTTCTCTCTCTCTCTCTCTCTCTCTCTCTCTCTCTCTCTTTCTTTTCATTATGTTCGAGACAGATTAATGTTATCACCCTCTATCTATCTATCTTTCCCCGACTCTCTTTTTTTCTTTCGTTCTTATTACATTTTTTGTGTGTAGCATGTCATTTTCATCCCTTTCATCATGATAAAAATGGAATGTTCAATTATTTAGCCGAGGTAACGACATTCATAGGAAATATGAGTTTGGTGGATAAGCAACACCAGATACCCAGGATTTACATTTTTGCATTTCATATTGGACGATTTGGACGGTCTAACTTTTAACCAGAGGGTGTTGCAAGATGATAACGGTCGGAAGATTAAGGTACAAGCGTATTAATATATAGATATAACTGTTTATTTTGAAGTATTATCTAGTATAATAGAAATAATAATAATAATATACATATATATGTCTCTGTCTCTCCTTATATATATATATAATATTATATATATATATATATATGAGAAGAAAATATTTTTAAAAATATAACAAACACGGGATGTTATGATCAGGGGAAA
Organism: Doryteuthis pealeii; assembly: GCA_023376005.1. Lineage (NCBI taxonomy): Eukaryota > Metazoa > Mollusca > Cephalopoda > Myopsida > Loliginidae > Doryteuthis > Doryteuthis pealeii. Next base: position 8,763,635 of record CM042140.1, read on the forward strand.
CAATTTTAGTGTCAATACTTAAGCATTTCGGTATATTGTACCATCTTCAGGACACTGTTAAGTAATGTTTATGTGAGGGACAAAATGAAAGATGTTAAGTGTATAGTGATTGTGTGAATATGATGTTATTCATTCCGTTAATTTTTATATGCGCGTCTGTTTACGAAAGCCAATGACGTGATCATTACATGTGCAAAAATGGAAGGTGAAGATCATAGGATGACGCACGGAATTTCACAATCCATTTTTGCACGTGCAATGATCACGTCATTGGCTTTCGTAAACAAACGCGCATATAAAAATTAACAGTTAATAACATCATATTCACACAATCAATATACACTTAACATCTTTCATTTTGTCCCTCACATAAACATTGCTTAACAGTGTCCTGAAGATGGTACAATATACCGAAATGCTTAAGTATTGAGACATAAAATTGTTTCCCCTAATCATAACATCCTGTGTTTGTTATATTTTAAAAATATTTTCTTCTCATATTGTCGGATTAATTTCCTCACCGTATTTCCATATATATATATATATATATATATATATATGTGTGTGTGTGTGTGTGTGTGTATGTGTGTGTGTGTGTGTTTGTGCGTGTGTATGTGTGTGTAGATATTAGTATCTTTATACCTATCTCCGTCTCTTCATATTTAGCTATCTATATCCATATCTATCTAACGTATTTGTGTGGATCTATCTATCTATCTATCTATCTATCTTGTCCATGCTCGAAAACATTTTTCTGTTCTTGTTTGTGTGTGTGTGTATTCATTTGTCCCTCGCCATCTTTATTTCCGATTTATTTTATTTATTTATTTTTATTCATAGTAAAAGAAGCAGAAAGCGGGGGGCGGGTGAAGTCAATCACCCCCGCCAATCTATCTTGCTTAGGGTTCTTCCTCAAAATTGACCCCACCCAACAAACTAGCGTCCAGCCAATTCTTTTTTTTTCTTTCTTTTCACAGTAATAACTTTTTTTCTTTTCACTTTCAAATTCACTTTCCTGTTCCCTCCTAATGAGGCCGACGGCGCTATAGGGTTTCCGACCTGCAGCCGTTTATTACATCCGGTATATTTATACCGACAAACACAAATTAGGAAGCAATGGCACAAATATACATCATTATGCTTCCATATATGCCTACATCTGCATATATATATATATATATATATATATATATATATATATATATATATGTGTAAGAATGGAAAGGGAATTGAATCCGACAATATGAGGAAAAAATGAGTAAAGAAAAGAAATGTAGATGGATAGAAATGAATTTAATCAATATCACTTTTAATCGATATCACTTACACATGTGTTTCGGTCCGTTTATCAAAATGAATACGGATTTACGCTATTATTATTATTAAAATAATCAGATGAAGTTGAAATAATGATAATAATAATAATAATAATAATAATAACAGGAAAAATGTAATGTGTGTAAAATGTAATATATATATTATATATATATATATATATATATTATATATATATATATATAAAGTGAAGGTAGCTTGGACATGGAGTCAATGGCGCCTGATTACTGACTTTTTCTCGCGGATGCGATCTTCAGACCAAAAAATAAAAAATAAATGCTGAATCAATTATATCGAACACTGTTTATTTATAATATAGCATCCATTTTAACAATATATATATATATATATATATTAACACACACACACACATACACACACACACACATGTATATATATATATATTATTATTGTTGTTATTATTATTATTATCTATATTTTTGCTTGAAGGCAATTACAATGCATATATCGCATAAAATTCGATAATTATAGAAGATAATAATGACAAGTGAATTTCGGTAAAGAATTATTCTGTGTGTAGAACATCGTACAGATTGTTTCAACTTTATTAAGTTTCATCAGCGATGTATACTAACGATTTCCCCCCGACAGAAATCGAAAGCGGGACTTCAGCAGATGTTCTAAAATAAACAAACATCCGAAAATAATAGGTATATATATATATATATATATATATATATATATATATATATATATATTTATTTATTTATTTATTTGTTCATTTTTGTTTTCAAAAAAAAAATTTTGACATCACACGGCCGCAACATATTGCAACATCTTACAAGGCTGACATCCGGTCAGCCTTGTTCTCAACAAACTTTTAAAAGAAGAAAGAAAAAAAGAGAGAAATAAGAAATTACAGTTATTCGCCCATTCATAAAGGAGGAGAAGAAGAAAGAGAGGAAAAAAAGGAGAGGAAAAGGAAATAAGAAGAGAAATTATAACCACACAAATAAAAAAAAAAACATAAGCACGTCATTTCTGAAATTGAACTCTGATGATAAAGCTTTGCTTTGAAATCGATTAGACATATAAAACATCTTTTTGTCTTTATTTTTTACGCATTGTATTGCCTTCGAATTTTATTATTTTATATATATATATATATATATATTATTATATATATTAATTTGGGTAGTGAAGACATGAAGTCAACGGCGCTTGTTAACTGACGCGTATGCGAATTTCAAACTTGGTTTTAAAATAACATAGATGAGAAACTACCAGTTACCAATCGCCGTTGCCTCCATGTCTTCGCTACTCAAACTATAGAATTATGCAAACTATATTATCAATATTAGCAAATATATGCACCCTCCGGGTGCAAGTATTTAAGTTTTGATATAATAAAATATCATATTAAATTAGAAAGGCTAATGAAACTGACTAAGAATGCAGTTAAAAAGATCTGCAACAGAGGGGGTATAATCGAAAAATAGAACAACTTTGAAACTAACTCTTCCATCATTTTCCATTACTCCCATCTTTCATTGGTAAATTTTCCTAATTTAACTATTTAGTTAAAATAGGAAGTAAAGGATAATATTACAGTTATTTCTTCTTGTAAATAAATTTCTTTTAAGATTTATCCACGAGATTTTTGTTTATATTTCTTAAGATAAAATCAAACAATTAGAAATCAATAATACCAAGCACATATTTATTAAAATAAAATTTTAAATATCAATATGCAAATTAGCCTTCTCGTTCAAACTGTAAACCACTATTTTGTTGTATATATAAATACAATTGCATGTTATTAGTACGTAGATATGATCAACAGTATTAATAATGTAAAACAATTTTTATTAATAACTGAAGGTTTAAAAGAAAGAAATCATGGAGAATTTGACGTAAATAATTAAGGGAATTGTGACTTGAGTAGTAATATAGTTTCGGTTACAGACAGAAAAACACACAATCTCCATTATAATGAGATATATATATATATATATATATATGATATGTTTATTTTGGCAGCATTTTTTCTTTTAAATATGTTTTGTTAAACTCAACGGACAATTCTTGTCTGACGAGTTTTTTTTTCAATCTTTTCTAATTGTCTGGCCATCTTTTTAATATCCGGGTGGAATTGGTGTATGAATCCACCAAAGGTTTTAACACGAGTACTTTCTGCACTACGAAGTGCCATCGTCAGTGACATCCCACTAGTTTCACACCTGGAGACCCGAGGAGACTTGTTGTCACTCAGACTCCCGTGAAAGACCATCAGCTAACGCTAGTGTGTAAAACTCAATGATAATAATAATACAACAAAAAAGAGAACGTGTCAACTGGTAGATTTTGCAGTTCCAGCAGATCACAGGGTGAAGATGAAAGAAAACTAAAAGATAGACAAACATTTAGACCTTGCTAGAGAATTGATAAAACTGAATATGAGGGTGAAAGTGATACCAATTGTAGTTGGTGCACTTGGAACAGTCCACAAAAGCTTAGAGAAAAAAAAACCAGTGGAACTTGAAATCAGAAGAAGAATTGAGACCATCCAGACAACAGCATTGTTGAAATCAAGTGGAATACTCAGGAGAGTTCTGGAGACCTGTGGAGACTTGTCACACAAACTCCAGTGAAAGACTATCAGCTAACGCCGGTGTGAAAAACTAATAAATTACGTTTGGTTTGGTTTGTTTTGTTTTACGGAATATCAACCTCAGTGGGTCACTTAATGTCGATAAAGTACAATTTTTTTATAAATACATTTTTCTATTTAACCCATAGATGGGACCCTAACAGGTACTACCACTCCGGGTCAGAGTGGACCAGTGAACAATGGTGATGAAGGGGTGCTCCACATTCCCCAAACCTCCAAAACTGGAACCTCGCCATCAGATAGAGTTTAACGTCATTCCCAGGACATGTAGACCCGCAGCCACCGCCTTCTAGCACCCATATGATAAAAAGGGATTGGGGCTTGCCATAAGGGCAATAGAGTTGGGAAAATCATATAAGTGCTAGGGCTTGACGTGACCAGCCGATTGATCGGAGGGGGCCTCTCAGACCGCCCGTCTAACCCAAGATAGGGCCAAAGTGGAGTATTGCATGTTATGAACTGCTCATCCACCTGGGCTCTATCCTTAAGCATCACGGGTCGCCACCCACGGCTAACAGGTGGCCCCATTGGGGGGAGTCTTACCCCTCTGCAGAGGTGCAGTCGGTGCATTCTAACGCCCCACCGACAGGGCGGATAAATTACGTGTTATATATTGAAGTGGCAATCTTTACTTCATTTCATTTATTTCATTTTCTATTTCATGGGGTAGAAATGAGAGACGGTAGTTATTTTTTTCTATTCTTACGTGTCCACAGAAATATCTGCACCCTCATTAACCCGGTGTCACCTTCGGACCCCTTCCACATATCTCTTTCCATCTTTTTTTTTTTTTTTTTTTTTTTTTTTTTAATGATGAAAATCTTGACAATACCTTTCTCCTAGGTCTTCATTAATTTAAGATCTTTCACATCGGCACTCGTCCTTTCTTCCGAGTTCTCTCTTTTCGCGCCCTCACCCCCCCCACATTATTCCCTTAACCTTTGCAGGTCTGCTTTGTTATCCACAGTCAGAGCCTCGCCAGACCTTTCTCACCATTCTCTCACTTTTTTTAGACTCTCTTTCTTTTTCCCGGCCAAAACAACTTGAACCAGTGTGCGTCTGTCTGTCTGTCTGTCACACACACACATCTCTCTCTCTCTCTCTCTCTCTCTCTCTCTCTCTCTCTCTCTCTCTCTCTCTTCCCCCACCCTTCTGTGTGTCTGGCGATTGGCTCATTTTTAAGGTTTGTCCATCGTCTTGCGCGATCACTAAGCAATAGAGGGTCAATTAGGCGAAGTTAAAGTAATTAAAAGAATAATACGTCCACCAGATGGAGCGACAGTCGCGCCTTTGTAATTGCGCGCGCGAAGTCTGTGTGTGAGCCTGCGAGGGCTTCAGAGTCGGCCATGTGTGAGACAAGTGCGCGATTAACTGGAAATGAGCTAGTATGCAACGAATCCAGATACATGTATATGGAAATGTATTTATTTGCAGGGACTCATGGCACAAAACCGAACGCACACACAACACACACACACACACACACACACACATACGCACACTCACAGATAGATAGAAATATATGAACATGCTGAGATAGATAGTGTATACTGGAACATAGAAATTTCAGTAAACGAGTACATCCAATTCGCTGGATGCCATGTGTCCAGTGGTTTCAGCCTCTGAACCGGTAAGATATTAATTAAACGTGAATTCCACGGGTTCATACAATTGCCCCCTCGTTTAAAAGGGATAGGGCTAGGTTATTGCTCGGTGCTTGAGACGCCTCAAAAGACGACTGGCCACTTCATAATCTTTAGTTTGTGCGTGACTCCCTGTTTTTAAATTAACGAGAAAATCTGGTTAGCCAGCTAGTGTAATGGTTAGAGCCCCTGCCTGTCAGCCTGACAGGTAGGGTTCGAATCGCGCACAAAGCACTACCCTGTCTAAAACTCTGCCGATGAGGCCTAATAGGCTGAAAAGTACATACAGAGATTGACATCTTCTCGATTTGTTTACGACTTAAATTTAAACCGATATGCACGCCTAATTCATTTAATTATAACTAATTAATTTTCAAATTAGGTATGACTTCAATTAAGCAGCTAATCTCCCCCCCCAAAAAAATATATATTGGTGTGTATCTGTTTTCCTAAGTGAGGGTGTGTGAGTTCCCCCCCCCTCTCTCTCTCTCTCTCTCTCTCTCCTCTCTCTCTCTCTCTCTCTCTCTCTCTCTCTGTATGGGTGTATTTGTAAAAAATATGTGCTTACAAGGTTTTTCAAGATCCCATTCTTAATCCGGCCTGGTGAAAGGTCAGGAAATAGTTAATCGTATATCAAATAAATATTCACACTAACAATTAAGTACTTCACAAGAGAGTGTTAAGTATTGAGGTCGTAAGTAGATGGTTCTCATAATGATCTCTCGACTGCTCTAAACAGCAGTACACAAGTAGTCTTGGTCCGGTTCATTTATCCTCTGAGTAAATGAAAGATAGACTAGTCCACAACATATAAATAGATAGATGTTTATCTTGGAAGGAAAAATAAACAAAGGAAAGAAAATGCTGAATGGATAAAATAGATTTACTAACATGTGTTTCGGCCAGAGGTTTGTTCATGTACACATGTATTCTATTTATTATTATTTTGATAATAATAATAATAATAATAATAATAATAATAATAGAAAACTACAAAATCTTTAAGCATACAAAGAATAACGGCCTTCGTCAGAGTAAAATGTTTGGTGTTTTGACGAAGGCCGTTATTCTTTGTATGCTTAAAGATTTTGTAGTTTTCTATTATTATTATTATTATTATTATTATTATTATTATTATTATTTTATATTTAAAATAATAATAAATAGAATACATGTACAATCTCATGAGGCAAATCAATCTAAGCTAGACCTTAATAGAGACATGGTTGATAAATATTATGCTAATTAAGATTAAATAATAACTGTTTAATAACCATTGAGAATATAGTGTAAATAACAAAGGGAATTGAGATGCTGGAGGTGACGTAGTTTTGGGGATACACACACACATACAATGTCTATTATAATAAGATTAGATTTATGCTGCAGAGTTTAGTTTCGGGAAATTTTCTTGTTCTTCTGAGGTATCCCTTTCTCGCTTTTTCTTTTATCTCAGTTTATTCGACGGTGTCCGACTCTAGTATTCCCCAGCAATCTTCATTTATTATTATTTCACTCTATTCGAGTTTTTCACACCTGCAGAAGCCGGTGGTTCACTGGAGGCTGAGTGACAGCAAGTATCCTCTGGTCTCCAGGACTCTTCTGAGTATTCCAGCCGCTCTCAATAATGCTGTAGTCTGGATGGTCTCGATTCTTCCTCCGATTTTCAATTCATCCAGACTCCTTTCCAACCCTTGGGAATTGTTCCAAGGGACCCAATTATTATTATTATTATTATTATTATTATTATTATTAGCAACAGAACACCCCCCCCCCGGGGGGGATTGTAAAAAAAACATTTTTGAAAGACATTGCCTGAGAGGGTGGGAGTTAAAAATTCAATGTCAGAGGGTTTGTATCATAAGTAAGACAAATCCTCATATTTATTCAAGGAGTAAAAAAATAAATAAAACAATTTGAAATGAAAACTGAGCCCCGTCTCTCTCAAATAAAATGTTGCATGCATGTAATAATCAAACAATTATTTTGAATATTTTCCACATCAATTTTCCACAAAATCGTAGGTATTTATTTATTTGTAAACTTTTTAGTTAACTTCTTGTTACAGTAAAAAAAAAAAAAAAAAGAGACGAGAGTAAAAACAATTTTTAAAATTGCTTACTCAAATGTTGGGTGTATATAGCATAAGAATATTGTGACGTAAGCTGTGACGTAGAGCTATGACGTAGTTTTTGTTACAGACAGAAATACATCCAATCTCCATTATTAATAGATTATTATTATCATTATTATTATTATTATTATTGTTTTCACACCCGCCGAAGCTGGTGGTTCACTGGAGGCTCGGGTCTCCAGTACTCTTCTTACTATTCTAGCTCATCTTAACAGTGCTGTTGTTTGGATAGTCTCGATTCTTTCTCGGATTTCCAATTTTCCAGACTCTTTTCCAAAACCTTGGGGACAGTTCCAAGGGCCCCAATTACAATTGGTACGATATTTACCTTCATGATCCACATTTTTTCAGCTCTCTGGCAAGGTCCAAGTATTTGTGTATCTTCTCGTTTTCTTTCACCTTCACGCTGTGATCGGTTGGGACAGCAAAATCCACGAGATGACAAGTTTTATTCTTGTTAATTAACACTACGTCAGGTCTCCTGGACGGGATTAGGTGATCTGTCTGTATCTCAAAGTTTCAAAGGATTTTATACGTGTTATTACCTAGATTATCATTATTATTACTAGCAGGACCTGTGGATATACCACATTATGATGATTTAATTATTGCAACTTTTTATATGTTTACTTAAGAGCTATTAAAAATAGTTCAATATGTAAAAAGTATGATAATATTGATTTAACTATCTCTCACTCTTTTTTCTTTCTTTCCTTCTTTTCAGCTTTTTATTATGTTTGATTTAAACAAATTAGATATATCGCTTCATGCGCTCACCCCCTCTCTCTATCTTTACCTACTCTCTTTCTCTCTTTCTCTCTTTTTCATTTTTTTCTGTGTAGCATGTCATTTCTTTGCCTTTCTTTCTTTATAATAGAAACGGAATGGTCCATCATTTAGCTGAAGTGACGACATTCATAAGAATTTGGCGACTGAGCAACACCAGATAATCAGGATTTACATTTTTGCATTTCATCTTGGACGGTCTCATTTTTAACCAGAGGATGTGGTAGCATGATAACGGTCGAAATATTAAGGAACAAGCGTATCAATATATAGATTATTATTATTATGAGTTTTTCACTCGAGGCTGAGTGACACAGCCAGTCTCCTCAGGTCTGCTGTAGTTTGGATGGTCTCGATTTTTCCTCTGATTCCCGATTCCCCCAAATTTTTTTCCAGAGTTTTAGGGACCGTTCCAAGGGCACCAATTACAATTGGTACGACCTTTATGTTTTACAGTTTCCTCAGTTCTCTGGCAAGGTCTAAGTATTTGTGTATCTTTTCGCTTTCTTTCATTTACACTCGGTAGTCGACCGGGACAGCAAAGTCCAAGAGATGATAGGTTTTCTTCTTGTCGATTAATACTAGGTCCGGTCTCCTGACCGGGATTAGGTGATCCGTCTGTACCTCAGTCCCATAGAATGTTATGCGTCTCATTCTCCAGGACTGGTTCAGGCTTGTGTATATACCATTTAGTTGTATGGTGAAAATTGAATTTCTTGCACAATTCCCAGTGGATTACCTTTCCCACAGAGTCGTGCCTAGTCTTGTATTCTATTTGTGCTCGTTTGCTGCATTCGCTTATATGATTAACCGTTTCGTCTCTGTATCCACACATTCTGCACTTGCTATTCTGTTGCGTCTTATTTATTTTTGCCTTTATATAATTTGCTCTAATGGTATTTTTTAGTTTTTCACACCCGCCGTAGCTAGTGGTTCACTGGAGGCTGAGTGACAGCAAGTCTCCTCAGGTCTCCAGGACTCTTCGAGTATTCTAGCCGATCCCAACAATGCTGTATTTTGGATGGTTTCGATTCTTCCTCTGATTTCTAGTTCACCCAAATTCTTTTCCAGGGCTTTGGGGGATTGTTCCAAAGGCACCAATTACAACTGGTACGACCTTCACCTTCATGTTCCACAGCTTCCTCAGTTCTCTGGCAAGGTCTAAGTATTTGTCTATCTTTTCGCTTTCTTTCATTTTCACTCGGTGGTCGGCTGGGACAGCAAAATCCACGAGATGGCAGGTTCTCTTTTTTTTTGTCAATCAGTACTACGTCGGGTCTCCTGGCCGGGATTAGGTGATCTGTCTGTACCTCGAAGTCCCAGAGAATTTTGTGCATGTCGTTCTCTAGGATAGGTTTAGGTTTGTGCATGTACCATTTGGTTGTATGGTGAAAATTGAATTTCTTGCACAGTTGCCAGTGGATCACCTTTCCCACATTATTATTATTATTATTATTATTATTATTATTATTATTATTATCGAAATCGGATATAAACGATGCTGTATGGATGTAATATTGTAAAATACGCTTAAGAAGAACTTCTAGGGATTGAACTCTTGCTTATCATCTTCGGCTCCTATTATTCTCCAACCCCCTCGATTTACCACCTCTCCAGCCACATCATATTTAATTTACTTTCCTTGATGCCCTACCTAGTCACGCAACGTGACGTACTTAGAGAAAATAAATTTACTCTCACCCTCCCCCTCCCTTCTCGCTTGTATTTTCCTATCTAGTCGCGCTGATAATACGAATCGAATGAGGTGCGTTTCAGATCTATATCTGACACACCTCGCCCACTCGTCGACCGGAATGAAGACGAACATGAGCCACATCATCCCGAAGACATCAGCGGGCAACGCGTAATCGCCGCCGCGGTCTAAACGTTACGAGAAAGTGGTGGTAGGATGAGGTATAAAAGAAAAGCAAGAAGGAGGAGTGTCTGTGTGCGTGAGAAAATGAGAGAACAAGTGAGAAAATGAGAGAAGCAAAGTGAGACCAAGAGAGAAAGAAAAGAATGAGAGAGAGAGAGAGAAGACATAGAGAGAGAAAAGGAAGAGAGAGAGAAAAGAAAGAGAGAGAGAAAAAGGAAGAGAGATAGAAAGGGGGGAGAGAGAGAAAAAGAGAAGAGAGAGAGAAGATATATAGAGAGAGAGAGAAAGAGAAGAGAGAGAAAGAGAGAGAGAGAGAAGAGAGAGAGAAAGGAAGAGAGAGAGAGAGAAAAGGAAGAGAGAGAGAAAGAGGGGAGAGAGAGAAAAAGAGAAGAGAGAGAAGACTGTGAGAGAGAGAGAAGACATAGTGAGAGAGAAGACAGAGAGAGAGAGAAAACCAAGAAGACAGAGAGAGAGAGAGAAAGAAAGACTGTGAGAGAGAGAGAAGAGAGAGAGAGAGAAGACCGAGAGAAGACTGAGAGAGAGAGAGAGAGAGAGAGAGAGAGAGAGAGAGAGAGAGAGAGAAGACAGAGAGAGAGAGAGAGAGAGAACCGAGAGAAGACTGTGAGAGAGAGAGAGGAGAAAGGGAGAAGAGAGAGAAGACTGTGAGAGAGAGAGAAAAGACATAGGGAGAGAGAAGACATAGAAAGAGAGAGAGAAGACATAGAAAGAGAGAGAGAAGACAGAGAGAGAGAGAAAAAACCAAGAAGACGGAGAGAGAGAAAGAAGACACAGAGAGAGAGAGAGAGAGAGAGAAGACGAGAGAAGACTGAGAGAGAGAGAGAGAGGGAGATATGAGCGCAAACCTAATGGTCAGTGACAGGCCAAGTTTGGGGCGCACTTATAGAATTAAGCTGGTAATGGTCACTGTCACATTGCTTTTCGAGAGAAAATCGTATTTCAGAGGAGGCGAACATGGACAACCCTTCAACACATAAGACTCTATGAAGATGTGTGCCTAACACTAGTGTGAGAACAACACACACACACACACACATAAACACACTCACGCACACGGGCCCATACAGAGCAACAGAGTACATACATCTATTAAAAGAGTCCTATACTGGTCATCGCTCGTAATGTATTGGTTCACGTGCTAATCTTCAAAATCACTGATAGTGCTATTATACACGGACGAGTATCCTTGTCTTGGTTGTTATGGTCACACCGTTTCGACTATTTTAACCTCCGGACTTCTTCAGGAGTCTGTAACTTTCTGTGAATTTAGAGTCGGTAGTTTGATCTCGTTTAACTGTCCACGCTTATCACACTGACGCTTCTCGTATCGCTACATATGAATATCTCTCTTTTCTGTGGATAAATAGTAATGACTCTTTCGCAAAGCCTCACCAGCCCAGCATCACCAAACAATACAATATTTTTTTTCTAAAGTGCGTATTGTTACAAGTTTCACAAACCCAGCATCACAAAACAAAACCTGTTCTAATTGGTCATCACAATTGACAAGTCCTCCCCACGACATTCAGTGTCCCCAACGAGCTGATAAATGTAATTTTTTGCTGGTAGACCCATTCTAGTGTGTCCATGTGTAGGTTCACCAGAGAACGTCATTTATGAGTTCTTCCTTACTTCTCCAACAGCGTCGAGCGTGTGTTACATACCTCTTTATTTACTTACTTACTTCTATTCTTCTATACTTCTTCTGGCGTCTTTTCTATCTTACGCCTTCTTCTAACATCTCTTCTAGCGTCTGGGCTTCTCTTGGGGACTTCGTGTCTGGTCTTCGTCTGGGGATTTCTCTTTATCAGAAGCCCTGTGTCATTGGTAGTTTTTAGATAATAACACAAGACTTCGATTTACTCAGATCATATTTTATTCGAAATCCCCACCAGACTACCTGCGCAGATCGAGTCGGACGCGTGTATAACCCGACTTACCACAGTCGTGGTCTTGGCCGATCTGACTAAAATCTATTTTTAATCTAAACTGGAAGAGGGTCTCCTCCACCGATTCTCACGGTATCCACCGAAAAGGATCAGGATGAGGTCAAGCCTTGTCACTCATCCTTCAAGGCCGTAGGCTGCAACTTATAACAGCCATTTTGATTTCTACACTACTGTACATAAATATTAAGAATCTAATAATTATGTAACATGTGTCTTGTTCGTCTTGTACAGTAGTGTAGAAATCAAAATGGCTGTTATAAGTTGCATTGAAGGATGAGTGACAAGGCTCCTCCGCGAGAATCGGTTCTTCCGGCTTAGATTAGAAATAGATTTTAGTAACGCGTGTCTTGTTCGTCTTACTCAGTCGGTTTGTTTGATAGAAGGTAAGTAGTCGTGCAGTTCATTTTTGAGGGATGCTGCTTCGGTGTTTTTTCCCCGTCAGCACAAAATCCTTGTGTAGTTCATATCTAGCTTTTTTTTTTCAATTGTTTCGTTAAAGTCAGAAGTCGTGCTGCCATATAGTATCACTGACACGGCTATAACTTGGAAGAATTCTCGCTTTATCTTATCTGAGGTCAGATTTCCATATGATCGATAAACTGTCTATAGCAGTTTCCTATGCGTAATGAAAAGGTCCGCAAGTAGTTTGAATTTTTCTATTTTCTTTTTATTTCGATTTTACAGTAAGTGACTCGTGTTTCAGATTTCTTAATTCTTATCAAGATAATACAATTGTGGATTGTGTTGGGACTTATTTCAATATATATTCACTTTTACGATAGAGAAAGAGTTAATGAATCACAAAATTATCGGAATTCTGTTGTGTTCCCGGGTTAGCTCAGTCGGTAGAACGTTCGGCTAGAAACTACAAGGTTCCTAGTTCGGTACCGGCCCTTGCCAACTCAGTGTATGAGTAGCACAGGGATCTATACGGTAAAGTAAGGAGCTAAATGGTAGGTGTGGCGCTCCACCTCAGACACAAAGCCATCTCCTTGGTCTAGCGCTAGTGTAAAGGGGATAGACTCCCTCGCTGATTTGCTGATACCGAATTTAGACCATCCCGACGACTTCATATATATATATATAATCCAAAAGTCAAGAGAAGAAATCTTCCTTACGACACAAGAGTTTTATTTTTAAAAACCTGTCCCAGTTTGAGAGCTCATGTGTGCTCTTAATGTTAGAGTCACAGAGCAAATATATAAGTAAAGACATAACAAAGACTTAGAGGTTCTTTTGTTATTTCTTTACTTATATATATATATATATATATATATATATATATATATGAAGTCGTGGGGTGGCCTAAACTCGGTATCAGCTAATCAGCAAGGGAGTCTATCCACTTTTCACTAGCGCTAGACCAAGGAGATTGTTTTTGCGTCTGTGCTACTCATACGCTGAGTTGGCGAGGGCCAGTATCGAACCCGGAACCTTCTGGTTCCTAGGCTGATGTTTATACCGACTGAGCTAAACCGGCCCAATTTATATATGAGTATAGATTCTGTTAGGTGGAAATCATAATTCCTTAAATGGGATTGACAAGCTCAAGGTCTAGAGATATGGACACGCCAAAAATTCTCGAAGTTTTGCCGTATGATCCTGTAAATGTAATAATTGTACAAACATGTCCGTTCGCCTCGTCTAACGTCAAAGTTTGTCTTAATCATTTAACTCTGACCATTCCGGTCCCTTACCATTTTGACATGACATATTCCATCCTTCATTCAAAGAATGATCACCTTGTCCCCCCCCTCCACTAGACACTCTTGAAGTGAAAATCTTTCAACCCCAGATTACTCGTGAGTACAGTTTCGTCATCATCATCATCAACAGCGTGCGGACAGCATGGATTCCTTTTACTTTATCTCGCCTCCCTCCCTATCCGCTATCGGTCTTGGTGTCTGCACAAAGTTTATGAATCTACGTTTTTGCTGGTCGACTAACACTGGTGTGTCCATGTGTTGGAGTTCATTGGGGAAAAATGGATACCCAACAAGAATGAATAAAACAAAACGTCCCCAGAATAAAATAACCCAATGGGTTGACATGTCATAAAATTCAACCATTTTGTTTGGATGTTTGATTGGGTTTTAGGGTATGTCAACCCTTGTTGGGTTATTTTATACCGGAGACGTTTTGTTTTATTCATTCTTAAAAGGTACTTAATTTTTTTCTAAATGTGAACACACATTCTTGTTGGGTATCCAGTTTTTTTCAAGCTCAATTTTTTAAACACATTTTTTTGTAAACTAGTTTTTTTTCATCTATTTAAATCATACTAAACAATTATTTCCTTGTTAAATTTTAGGTTCTGACTGAACGATGTTTAAGACAATTATTACAATGAAATTTTAGGTTCATTAGAAAATGTCATTTATGAGTTCGTCCTTACTTCTTTGGCAGTTCCCAGCATGTACAGCTCTGTCGGTGGCGTTAGAATGCACCGACTGCACCTCTGCAGAAAGGTTATACTCCCCTAGATGGCCTGTTGGCCGTGGGTGGTGACCCGTGATGCTTAAGGACGGAGTCTTGGTGGGTGAGCAGTCCATGACCTGCAACACTCCACTTAGAACCTTACTTAGACTAGACGGGTTGTCGGAGAGGCCCCCTCCGATCAATCGGCTGGTCACGTCTAGCCCTAGCAACTATATGATTGCCCCAATCTTATTGCCCTTATGGCAAGCCCCAACCCTTTTTATTATATGGGTGCTAGAAGGTGGTGTCTGAGGATCTACATGTCATGGGAATGACGTTAAACTCTATCTGATGGTGAGGTTCCAGTTTTCGAGGTTTGGGGAATGTGGAGCAACCCTTTATCACCATTGCTCCCTGGTCCACTCTGACCCGGGGTGGTAGTACCTGTTAGGGTCCCTCTATGGATTAAACAGAAAAATGTATTCATTAAAAAAAATGAGTATCCATTAAAATGAATTTATTTCAAAACTTTATCGGCATTAAATGACCCACTGGGGTTGATATGCCGTAAAACAAAACAAACCAAACTGTTCTCATTTCGTTGAGTCATTGTGCGTCTGTTAATATCGCTTTCAGTAGAATTGGATTCCTAATGTTCAGTGCAATTAGTTGGTTAATTGGTTGAATTTTACGACATGTCAACCCTTGTTGGGTTATTTTATGCCAAAGACTTTTTTTCATTCTTGTTGGGTATGCGATTTTTTTCAAGCTCAATTTTTTAAACACATTTTTTGTAAACTAGTTTTTTTCTCTATTTAACCCATAGATAGGACCCTAACAGATACTACCATTCCGGGTCAGATGGACTTGGAAGTAAGGGCGATTAAGGAGTACTCCACACTCCCCAAAGCTCCAAATTGAAACTTCACCATTAAAGGCAGTTTAACGTCCTGATCAGGACACTAAAACCTTCAGCTATTGGGTTATAGCACATATACGATGTATGTTGGAGTACCCCTTCATCACCATTACCCCTAGGTCCATTCTGCCCCGGAATGGTGGTACTATAGAAGAAAGTGAGTTTTAAAAAATGTGTTTAAAAATGAGTTTAGAAAAAATTAAGTAACTTTTAAGAATGAATAAAATAAAACGTCTCCAGTATAAAATAACCCAACAAGGGTTGACATGCCGTAAAATCCAACCAAACATCCAAAGAAAACTCTTGTAACATTTGGATTATTCGGACTATTGCCCACTTCTTTATTTTTATCTACACAACGTTTTGGCCGATGTGCCCTCCGATTTTCTTCAGGTAATTCTTGTCGGACTCGGAAACCCTCTCTTCGAAATCGGGAACCTTTTTGTTGAACTTGGAACCTTCAAGGTGTAATCTGGAGCCTTCACCAAACGCCTATATGCACTCTGCCATGTGTCCAATTGGACATATGGCGTAGTAGATATAGGCGTTGGGTTCTTAGTTATAAGTGACAGTTATCTCTAGGCTGTAGGTTCAATCCTGGTTAAGGGCAACAGTAACGTAGAATAATTAATGCAGCTTAACACTTGTACTCGGTCATGGTTAATGGAATGAGAAAAGACTACTCCAGTGAATATTTGTCTCATACCCCACTTGTATGGACTGGGCACAAGGCCTCGTTTTAACGTGGGCCCGCCTAAAAGCCGAAGCTCATGAGTGGGAAAGAACAAAAATTGCGTCGATCCCTTCGGCATTCCCCTCAAGGGGGCGCCTCAGGCATTGGGCAATAAACCCAGCCCTGCCCCTTTAAATAAAGGGAGCAGGTATTGCCTGGGGGATAGCCCCCTGGGATCGACGCTATTAATTCAAACACACCGATCCAGTGGCCGAAGCACACCGGACCTCCGACCCGAAGGACGGGGTGGAGTGTAATGAAAGTCTACTCCAGTGGATTGAATAAAGGGTTAGGTTTGACGTTCCATGAAGGTTCTCGAGTTAGAGGGGGGGGGTCCAGAGTTCGAGATGGTTCCCGAGGCCGACAAGAAATACCTTAAGAAGGTCTGAGGACACATTTACCGAAACGTTGTGAAGATAACAAAAATGAGAATAATAGTCTAAATAATAAAAATTATCAAGCCTCATCTTAAAAAAAAATCAGAGAAACAAACTTCTTTATAGCTCAAATGGTTGTTCGTAAACGAATTGTTAGTTTGTTTTGTTTTACGGCATCTCAACCTCGGTGGATCATTTAATGCCAGCAAAGATTTGTAACGATAGTTTGGAAGAGAATTTTTTAAACTCATTTTTTTTGTAAACAAATTTCTATTTAACACATGGAAGGGACCCTAACAGGTACTACCACTCCGGGTCAGAGTGGAACGGGGAACAATGGTGATGAAGGGGTAGTCGACATTCTCCTGACCTCCAAAACTGGAACCCACCATCAGCTAGATTTTAACGTTATTCCCAGGATATGAAGACCCTCAGCCGCCGCATTCTTGCACATATATGCTAAAAAAGGCTGAGGATTTCCATAAGGGCAATAAGGTTAGGACAATTATATGCGTGCTTGACATGACGAGCCGATTGATCGGTGGGTCTTTCTGACCGCCTAAGTAAGGGCCTAAGCGGAGTGTTGCATGTCATGCACTAGGATTCCGTCCTTAAGCATCACGGGTTGCCTCCCACGTCCAACAGGTGACCCTATTGTAGGGGAGGGGTCTTGCCCTCTACATTGGGGCAGTCGGTGTATTTTAAAGCTCCAGCCGACAGGGCTACTGATTGTTCGTAAAATCCAACCAACCAAGCTTTTAGGTAAAAAGTCGTCGGGGTGGCCTAAAGTCGGTATCAGCCAGACAGCGAGGGAGTCTATCCCCTTTTCACTAGCGCTAGACCAAGGAGATAATTTTAACATATTAGGTGGAGCGCCACACCTACCATCAGCTCCGCACTTTACCTCACAGATCCCTGTGCTACTCATCTGCTGAGTTGGCGTGGGCCGACATCGAATTAGGAACCTTGCGATTCTTAGACAAGTGCTCTACTGACTGAGCTAAACCGCCTTTTTTTATCATTGTTTTTCGTATTATATCTAATTATGCCTCATCAAGTAGAGCTGGCAGAGAGAAGACTTTCCTTCGCTACCAGATAAAAGGCAAAACATTTCGTTAAATGATCACTCGTCTAAAAAAAATAACGTTCATCCTTGACTCATAAACTCTCCACCTGCTGAGTTGGTGAGGGCCGGTATCGAACCCAGAACCTTGTGGTTCCGAGTCGACCGCTCTATTGACTGAGCTAAACACTACTGGATTAAATATTGAGCGTCCTGCCATCAGATCTACAGAGAATGTAAGAAGACCCAGCACAGAAAGACAGCTCTTGTAATATATCTCGTCAGCTGCTCCAGGATAATCTTCGGTTTTATTGGCTTTATTCACCTCAAGAGATTGTCTGAAATTTGTTTTAAAAAGACCAGCAAATTCAATTTCTAATTACAGATTTAAACAGAATTGCACGCTTAAGGATTGGATGAGCAGGGGGCCCTACTTGGGCTAGACGAGCCCATGCTATGGCTAACATGTCCTGGGATCTATCTGATCCAGTCAACTCTGACCCGGAGTGTAGTACCTCCCATCTCATCTCCGGTGGTTATGGTCATATGTGCGGTGGTTGTGTCAGTGCTGCTGTATGGCTACACCACTTGAACCATAACAAGGCGCCTTGAGAATAAGATACATGGGATACCAACATTTTAGGCTCGAATGATTGTTAGTAGATAAATGCTGACTTCTCTCGGGCGCCATTTTGACAAAGGTTCAATTGTTTCTCCCCTCTCTATAAAATGACTTTGTAATCTGTACCATTTTCTAACAACTTGTTGAACATTTCATTCAGGAACTCTTCCTTTCCTTAAAAGCTATCCGGCACCCGTCACTGTTTTTCATTACCAACACGTCCTCCATTGGATCCGATCAACCTCTTACCTTCTCCACGGAACTTTCCTGGCCCCCAGGGCAGACAGTCAAAGCGTATTTTGGCGGGGAGTAAGAAAAAAGAAAGAAAGAAAAACAAAACACGTCTTTACTCATTTATTTTACTTGGGTCTTTGCGAAAATATTGTATCGACTGTGGAAAATCTCTCTCTTCACTCTCCATTATTTGTCGACTTCTTATTTGTATTTTTATGACTGGCTGGTCAATTGGGACCTGTTTCTTTGCATTGGGTTCAGTTGCTTTGGGTTTTTTTTGTTTTTTGGGGGTTTTCTTGGGGGGGTACGTATCCTTTTTTTTTTTTTTTCAAGGCATCTTTCAGATTCTTAGCAATAGTAATCCAATCGAGTATGCAAGAACGCAGAAAGATACTTATCCTGTAACATTGTTTGGTCGTGGGAGCACTACTCATGTAGTGTCTTGGGCAGGAATTTACATTAAAATTTATTGTATGTAGAACAAATTTGGAAATATATAGAAAATAAATCCGAAAATCCGACGGTATCTAGAAATAAGATAAATTTATTTGTAGGAAAAAGAAAAAAACAAAGTATTGCAAAAGATAAATTTATTTTGTAGATGGTGATGTCGACGTTAAAATGTTTCGGTTAATTATAAAACCCACATCATCACATTAGAACATTAGGAGGAGTATAGTATTGTCTAAACCGAAACGTAATAACGTCGACTTCACCATCTACAAATAAGATTATCTTTAGGAATTTCATGTTTTTCCTATACGTATATGGTAATTCCCAACAAAAATGTTACCAATTGTGCATTTGGACGGTTTCATTTTTAACCACAGGGTGTTGCAAGATGATAACGGTTGTAAAATTAGAGAATACGAGTATTAATATATAGATTTTGAATTGTTTCTACACATTAGAATTGTTTGTCTTAAGAGAAAATCTAAAGTTATTAAATTACGAAATGATATCAATTCTTCTGAAATGCACTCTACATCTCAGATTATATCATTTTTTAAAAACATGCTGTTTAGTAAGTAATTTTGATTTTTCGTTTGTCCTCATCTTTATTGTATTATGTATAAATACAACGTTCAGGCTGTTGTGTCGTAGGGCCTTATTCAGGTGTTACCTGTTTATCTTAGACTAAAGCCATCATCAGATGATATCCCTGAGTTTAAGCGTAGTTTCGGAGCTGTAAAATCGTTACCACTCATCAAAGCGTTCTTAGCAACATAAAATGCCACCAGAATTATTGGCATAAATATTCATGCTGCAAGTATATATATATATATATATATATTATATATATATATATATATATATATATATACTAGACAAAACGTGACCCGTTGGGTCACCCATTGAGCTCTGGATAGATAATTGCGATTAGCGATAAGTGAGTTTACAAAGCAAATTATTCTTTTTTTTAAATAAATACGGCCGGACAAAAAAATTTAAACTATTTTGTAATATTTCTAAGAAAGGGAAAGTTTGACTTAATTCAAGCTACAGGTTGCTGCTTATGAAACTTGAAATACAAATACATTTCAAATTTTCCCATCTCTCTCTCTCTATATATATATATATATATATATTCTCCCAGAGAAACTAACATATATAACGAGTAGGTAATCAAGAGATACATAGAGAGGGGGAAAGTGATAGGCAGAATGTAAACTAAGGGACGGTTCAGTTTTTTACTTAATTGCAAATTATGACTAATCAAAACCAATAAGAAAGTATTATTTTCAAACATAAGACAAAATTTCCAAA
>CM042140.1:8786640-8789140 GCA_023376005.1 Doryteuthis pealeii
CAATTACCTCTGACCGGGAACGAAATCCGACTGATTTTTTGTCAGCCTGATTCGTTAACTTCTCAACCATTTGACAGCTGCCGTAAAGGGGTGGTTTTTAAACTATTAAATACATACATTTGTTTATATATTTTACGATCACCAGAGAGATCTAGTCTGTAAACAGACGATCATTACTTTATGCTGGCTGTGAAAGCTAATTTAAGTCACCCCTAAGGAGCTCTACCGGGTTTTGGGAGCATATGATAAGTCATCAGACTTTATGTGTTTGTGTTCCTTTTTTTTCGAAATGCCGAAAGTACTTGGGATAAAAACTTCGGTGCTGCCAAAATACACACACACACACACACACACACACACACACACATACATATATATATATGTGTTGTGTGTGTGTGTGTGTGTGTTTGAAAAGTATTAGTATATGAAGGTGCTCAATGCTAAAATAGCAGAGCAGCTTTAAAATCAGATGAAATATTATGGAGTTGATATTTCGTAACTGCAGTTTCAGGCATATCATGCAATCTTCAGACGGTCAAAATATTGAAATATTAAAACGGTGGCTTATTCAACGTTTATGTACCATGAAGAGTGCTCACACAATGGAATGTTATAACGCAAAACTTATATTTTCAAAAATTAAACATATTTAGATCTTAATGCACGCGGTGTCCAGATTATTTTTTTATAGATAAATATAGGGCAAAAAATAAAGGAGTAATTAAGGTCGGCTAATAAATGACATAATAAAAAATTGTTTAAATGTCTACATTTGGAAACGAGTTCACTTCTCTTGTTCAATAAATTTACATTCATATTTTAGAGAAATAGACAATTTTCTTCAATACAATATATAAATGCTGAATTTAATTTTAATATTTTAATTTTTCAATATTTTTGGCCGCCTAATGAGATGCATGTGTGCAGGAAACTGCAGTTACGGAAAAGTAACACCATAATATCTAATCTCTGATATATATTAGAAAAATGTGACCCGTTGGTAGATAATTACTGTTTTAAGCAAAAGCAAAAGTTAATAATTTTAGCTGGTTATAAGATTAGGTTAACAGATTTATATTCAACTAAAATATGCCAAATATCCTGGGATTTTATTTAACAATCCTGACTTAATCCTGGTTAAGAAATATGACCGAAGAAGATAAAAAGTTGAAAATCAAATTGTTAAAAATAAGTGAATTTCTATAACATGTTTTAGTTATATAGATTAATCTTATGAAGTTTTCTTTTTGAAAAAAAAATCAGCTTGGTCAGATATATTTGCGAGAAGTGCTAGAACATCTGTGTAAACTGAATTTCATTATTGAAAAAATATTGCTTTAGTCTAATCTATTTCCTTTTGTATTTGTTAATATTCTGTTCTGTCTTGACATTAATTTGGTTTTAAAATATAATTGTGATCAGGTAAAAAGTGGGTTTCCAAAGTGAATTAAATTTTTTTAAATAAATCATTTTGCTATAATTTGCAATAAGTCAAAAACTTACATGTCTCTTACTTCATATTCTGCCTTTCACTTTCTCCCTCTCTATAAATATATCTTGATTTACTATATTATATACGTTGATTTCTCTGTGAGTGTAAAGAGAGTATGAGAAGGAGATTGAACCTCCCACTTTATGTGCACATTATATATAAGCCAGTCCTTAGTTTCTGGATGCTGAGGAAAATTATCATACAAATAAAGTGGGAAGTTCAATCTCCCTCTCACACTCTATAATATCTCTCTTTATTCTCACAGAAAATAACATATGTAAGGAGTAGTTTATCGCGATATATATATAGAGAGATGGGGGAAGTGACAGGCAGAATGTGAAGTAAGAGACGGGTAGGTTTTTGAATTAATTGTAAATTAAAACTAATTAGAACCAATTAAAGGTTATTTTTTCCAAACCTAACTCAATCCTAGACCTAAAGGAATATTTTGGCGTGTATTTTGTAATTAAACTAAATAAGAAAAAAGCCATTGGGGGCCGGTTTAGCTCAGTCGATAGAGCGTTCGGCTAGGAAGCACAAGGTTCCTGGTTCGATACCGGCCCTCGCCATCTCAGCGTATGAGTAGCACAGGGATCTGTGCGGTAAAGTGAGGAGCTGATGGTAGGTGTGGCGCTCCACCTTAGACGCTAAAAAAACAATCTCTTTGGTCTAGCGCTTGTGAAAAGTGGATAGACTCCCTCGCTGTCTGGCTGATACCGACATTAGGCCGCCCTGACGACTTTACTTATATATCAATACGGTTGTTCCTAAATCCTCCGTCCGTTATCATTCTGCAACACCCTCTGGTTAAAAATGAGAACATCCAAATCACCCAAGATGCAATGCAAAAATGTGAATATAGATTATCTGGTGTCACTTAATCGCAGATTTCTTATTTGTCCCATTTTATTTCATCCAATTTTTAAAATGAACCATTCCAAATGGTCTTGCGTTGCTTAAATGCCCAATGTAAAATTAAAATCAATTGAAAAAAAAAAGTTACATATT
>CM042140.1:8791640-8811640 GCA_023376005.1 Doryteuthis pealeii
CAGACTCTTTTCCAGAACCCTGGGAATCGTTGCAATTGGCACGACCTTCACCTTCTTGTTTTACAGTTTTCTTAGTTCTCTAGCAAGATCCAAGTATTTGTTTATTTTTTCGCTTTTTTTCACTTTCAATGGATGATCGGGTGGGATGGCAAAATCTACTTTCTTTCTTGTTAATCAACACTAGGTCTGGTTTCCTGGTCGGGATTAGGTGATTTGTCTGTACCTCAAAGTCCCAGAGAATTTTATGCGTCTCATTCTCCGGGACAGATTCAGGTTTGTGCGTATACCATTTGTTGTATGGCGAAAATTGAATTGATGAGCTCGAGGGTAGCCTATGGCCACACCGACAGTTGTAAGATTGAGGTACTTATTACACAAATAAACACCCAAATTGGGTAGATGCGGCTTCACAACTCTGATCGTCAACCCATCTAGGACAAGGAAAAGTCTGTTATAAAACCACCGCTGCCTCTTAATTTACATGATCCCGAGGACAGGCTAGGGGAGTCAACCCCGAAAACAATTCCGGAGCTGGAGTCACAGAGCTTCAGCGCTATACAGCAACTCCTACGACACTGCATTGGTTTCTTACCTTTCCTTTAGACTACGGCGGCAGTGTGGAGAGGGGCAGCTGCTTGGGCAACTGCACATCCTTCATATCAACACTTCCAGGCTACGTAATTCCTAAAAAAAATTAGACACTACGCTATCGTCTTTAGCAGACGGAAGGATACCAACAGACAAGAAGGATTGTTTTTACTAAGGTGGCGCCACACCTACCGTTTATTGGTGTCATTGAACTGAAAACGTTAAGAGAATCAACTTTTTAAAAAAATGGTTAGGTAAGGTGTATGGGAAAAAATCACCCGCAAATGAGAGGGGGTCGTCTGGTGTTGGTATGGAGGTGGGGCTGTTACAGACTGACGGTTTAGGACGAATGTTTACGATGAGTTTGTTGCGTGCGCAAAGGCCATTGGCTGACGTCTTGGCTGTCGGCGCGAGTCGACGGCGCGCTCGCTGACAGGTCGGGCTGATGTCTATAAAAGAGGGGGGGTCGATGGAAAAAGAAATTGATGGAACGGAAGGACGGATATCACCGGAGATGCGACTGGGTTGAGTGCACCAGAGTGCAGATTTATGGCACAGATGATTCACGATCGGAATATGTTTGATAGCGAATGCGCAGGCGCAAGTAAACAGCGCCATCTGCAGGGATTGGGCGGTGGTAGGTGATGTGCAATGGGGGTGTCGAAGTTTGTGCGTGAATAACTGTCTATACGGTAGGTGTAAGTCATTTGTGACCAGTTTTATAAGATGGTTGTATTTCTCTCTCTCTCTCTCTCTCTCTCTCTCTCTCTCTCTCTCTCTCTCTCTCTCTCTCTCTCTCTCTCTCTCTGTGTGTGTGTGTGAAGGGGTTTTCAATGGACGTAGGTACATCAATAAGTCTGTGACCTAATGATAAAAAAGCATTGATTTCGCACAATAAATGTCTGAGAGAAAATATAAATGACCCTGCCTTTACGAAAACCAAACAAACCCGAATGCATACAATCTAACACACATTTGAACATAGATATATCCCTATCCTAATCACAGAAGAACACACATACACACACACACACACACACACACACACACACACACACATATATATATATATATATATATATATATATATATATATATTTAAAAAAGAAGGTCCGCAAAATGGATTATGTTTTTAGAAAACATTTTTTATTATTTTTATCTTACATATGCGACACATGTTTCAGATCTTCTGGTATCTTCTTCAGGCTTTGATCAATAATATGAAAGGCCTGAAGAAGATACGAGAAGATCTGAAACACGTTTCGCATATGTAAGATAAAAACAATAATTTTTTTTTTTTCTGAAAACATAATCCATTTGGCGGACCCTATTTTTTTTAAAATATTGAATTTTTTCCCGTTCGAACCAAAACTCACTCACTCACTCACACTCTCTCTCTCTATATATATATATATATATATATATATCTTATTATAATGGAGATTGTGTTTTTTTCTGTCTGTAACCGAAACTATATTACTACTCAAGTCACAATTCCCTTAGTTATTTACGTCACATTCTCCATGATTCTATTTCTATTTAAACCGCAATTAATAATAAAACTGTTTGACATTATTAATACTGTTGGCCTTACCTAAATACTAATAACATGCAATTGTATTTATATATACAACAAAATACCAGTTTTCAGTGTAAACGTAAAGCTAATTTGCATATTGATATTAAAAAAACTGATTTTAATAAATATGTGCTTGGTATTATTGATTTCTAATTGTTTGGTTTTATCTTAATGAATATGAGTAAAAATCTCTTCAATAAATCCTAAAAGAAATTCATTAAAAAGAAGAAATAAGTGTAATTTTATTCTTTACTTCCTATTTTAACTAAATAGTTAAATTAGGAAAATTTAGCATTGAAAAACGGAAGTGATGAAAGAGTAAGTTTCAGTTGTTCTATTGTCCGATTATACCCCCTCCGTTTCAAATCTTTTTATTTGAATTCTTAATTAGTTTCATTTGCCTTTCTGATTTAATTTAATATTTTATTACATTTAAAGTTAAATACTTGCACCCGTAGGGTGCATATATTTGCTAGTATATCGTATTAGTGCTCGCATACACACACACACACATATATATATATATATATATGTGTATGGAGTCCACGTATGCTTCTTTATTGGTATATCTAACACTAAATACTGAGGCGAAACATCAATTGAATTTAATTGTTGTTATATCCCATTTTCCCTCTATTTTCAACCACAGTTTGTCAGATTCACCTAATCCTTCACTCCTCATATATATATATATATATATATATATATATATTATTATATTATATTATATTATTATATTTTTGCTTGAAGGCAACTACAATGCATGTATCGCATGAAATTCGATACTTTTTTTATTATAGAAAATGAACTTGACAAGTGTAATCCCGGCAAAGCATGTTCTACACCCCGAGCGATCCTTTGCCAGGATTACACTTGTCAGGTTCATTTTCTATTTTTTAAAAAGTATCGAATCTTATGCGATACATGCATTGTAGTTGCCTTCAAGAAAAAATATAATATATACTTTATTCAACAATGCTTCTAAAAAACAAACATCCAAAAATCTTACATATATATATATACACGTAGCTTATTAATTTTGTATATGGAATTGTAAAGATCTGCGAAGCTAATTCCCCACTTCATCCAATAATATCCCACGCCAGTACTCATATTTAACCACTTATAAAAACTTTACATTACACTATATTTACCAACTAAATATAGTGTGAAATCCATCCATGAACAAATGCAGATAATACGAACACAAAAACCTACCAATAAAACTATTGCATCCCTTGATGTAGAAGTTTATTTACAAATGTACCTGTAAAAGAAACAATTGATATCTTATTATAATGGAGATTGTGTGTTTTTCTGTCTGTAACCGAAACTAAATCACTACTCAAGTCACAATTCCCTTAGTTATTGACGTCACATTCACCATGAATTTATTCTTATTTTAACCTCAATTATTAATAAAATTGTCTGACATTATTAATACTGTTAATCATATCTACATACAAATAACATGCAATTGTATTTATGTATAAAACAAAATAGCGGTTTACAGTGTAAACGGGAAGGCTAATTTGCATATTAATATTAAAAAATCGAATTTAATAAATATGTGCTTAGTGTTATTGATTTCTAATTGTTTGGTTTTATTTTAATGATATAAGCAAAAGTCTCTTCAATGAATCTTAAATGAAATCCATTAACAAGATAAAATAACTGTCATTTTATTCTTTACTTCCTCTTTTAACTAAATACTTAAATTCGAAAAAATAACAATGAAAGACGAGAGTGATGGAAGAGTAAGTTTCAGTTGTTCCATTTTTTATTATACTCCCTCTGTTTCAAATCTTTTATTATACTCCTTCTGTTTCAAATCTTTTTATCTGTATTCTTATTTAGTTTCATTAGCCTTTCTAATTTAATACAATATTTTATTACATTAAAACTTAAATACTTGCACCCGGAGGGTGCATATATTTGCTAGTCATTATAAATATTTTTGAGCAAGTTTCTTGTATATCGCAAAATAATATGCGTTTTAGAAAGATCAAAATTTCAAGATGCATAGATTCGAAAAGTGTGCATTTTTATTTGTTCATTTCCGATTCAATACAATTATTTATTGTCTAAATGTAAATATGTTACTTTCGATTTCTCAGGATATTTTACACCCCGGAGAGAAAATACTTGCCAAAGTTGAAGTAGAAAACGGACAGTTACCAAGCGCTGTTGAATTTATCTTCATTCTAATTTTATATATATATATATATGGAAATACGGTGAGGAAATTAATCCGTGAATATGAGAAGAAAATATTTTTAAAATATAACAAACGCAGGATGTTATGATTAGGGGAAACAATTTTATGTGTCAATACTTAAGCATCTCGGTATATTGTACCATCTTCAGGACACTGATAAGTAATGTTTATGTGAGGGACACTATACACTTAACATCTTTCATTTTGTCCCTCACATAAACATTACTTAACAGTGTCCTGAAGATGTTACAATATACCGAAATGCTTAAGTATTGACACATAAAATTGTTTCCCCTATCATAACATCCTGTGTTTGTTATATTTTTAAATATTTTCTTCTCATATATATATATATATATATATATATATATGTGTGTGTGTGTGTGTGTGTGTGTGTGTGTGTGTGTGTGTGTGTATGTGTGTGTGTGTGTGTGTGTGTGTGTGTGCGTGTGTGTGTGAGAGAGAGAAAATGCTTCTCTCACTATTCTTAAAATTAATCTGACTATATTCCATAAATTATTATTAATTTGTACAACTTAAGTTTCTTTTTACAACCATACCATGGTGAAATATATACACAAATTGATGGTGTTTCCATCGGTTCAGCTTTGGGCCCAACATTGCAATTTCTACATCTCTAATCCAAAAAACAAAATTTTAAATGACATAAAAACACATATCTATGTACGTTATTTTGATGATATAATATTTTAGCTGATAATATTAATGAAATTAAAAAATTACAAGAAGCTTTGAATTAATTTTTCAGCATTTTCTTTTTCAGAAAACATTATTCTCTATCACATAGATTAATCAGAAAAGAATTTAAACCTTCCGAAATTTTAAAAAGAATGTTTTAGTTTTCATACATTTTTCATCCAAGCCGGAATTTTTTTTTAATCAAAAATCTTATTAACGATTTATTTTCTCCGAGGACTTTTATGAGAAATATAATGGTTTTCACATGCGGATAGTTTGTTTGTTCTGTTTTTTTTTTTTTCTTCTTTTGTTTATTTTTATTTTTATATAATTCAAAAGCAAAATTACCGGTGGTAACAAACATTAAAGAATATCTCGACAAATGTCTTTGCAAATTTAGAAAAAAATGTTTTAATTTTAATGCATTTTTCATTTTACAATTAAATGGAAATTATTTGTTTGTATTTTTATTTAACGCCAACAAACTTTTTCTTTCTTTTTTTTTTTTTTTTTTTTTTCTAAATTATCGAGATACTTCACGTGACACATGACGTCATCATTTGAATAAATCTTCAAAAGTTCTTCGACGCCAGTTTGATCAACAGTCAAACTATTAAAAATGATTTCCCACGTTGTATCATCACTATACTCGGGTACACCAGGAACACCTGAGGAAGGCCGAAGGATACAACAGCCGAAACGTGTTTATACATACCACAATGAAGATGAGGACAACAATCCGAAATATTAAAATTTAAGGTTGATTGTTTGTTTTTTACGGCATGTCAAACCATTGGGTTATTTTATGCCGAAGATGTTTTGTTTTATATATTTTTGAAGGTTACACAATTTTCTTGCAAATTTGAATTTTTTAAACACATTTTTAGAACTCGTTTTATTCGATATAACCCATAGATGATACGGTAATAAAGGACTATTTGCTCGTAAATTCCTACCATAAAATAAACTGATCCCCCATTTTATGTCCGTGTTTTTGCAATAAATGTTTTATTTTTCTTGTACCAGTTATTTTACAATATTAAATATATTTTCTTTATTTATTTTAATATTCACTTCAATCTGTATATTCTGAAAGTTTTTATTTTGTGAGAATGCTTAGTTTTAAAGTGGGGGTTCGTTTTTACACTTCAACTTTTTACTCGTAAATTCCTACCATAAAATGCCCAAGCCTAATTTTATGGCAGGAATTTACGAGTAAAAAGTTGAATATTACCTTTTGTTGTTGTTATTTTTTTTCTTTTTGGCTTTGGTACTCTAAAATAAAAATGTAAGATTTTAATCATCGTCGACGAAAAAAACAAAATTACGGTCATAAAAGGAGGATCCAATTCATGCCTAAATTGTAAAACGAGCCCCCACTTTAAAACTAAACATTCTCACAAAATAAAAGCTTTTAGAATATACACATTGAAGTGAATATTAAAATAAAGAAAATATATTTAGTATTGTAAAATAATGGGTGCAAGAAAAATGCAAAAACACGGACATAAAATGAGGGTTCAGTTTATTTTATGGTAGGAATTTACGAGCAAATAGTCCTTGATTACTGATGATACCCTAACAGGTACTACCACTCAAAATCATAGTGGAACAGGGAGTAATGAATGGGGTAATTCACATTGCTCAGAGCTACAGAACTGGAACTCACCATCAGATAAAGTTTAACATCTTACCCAAGACAATAAGATCCTCAGTCACCGCTTTCTAGCACATATATGATAGAAAGGATTAAGGGTTGGCAATATGGTTGAGACAATTATAAAGATGCTAGATTTGATGTGACCAACCAATTCATTCGATCGCCGGTCGAGCATAACTCTTAACATATCAAACAAAATGATTAATTCATCCTATTGTGGTATATCCACAGGTCATTAATACTTGGGGCACCTCACGTGGTGTAATGGTTAGCAAACTAGCTTTGCAGACCACTGATTGTGAGTTCAATTCTCATTGGGCGCCCCATACTTCTGCCCTTGTGTCACATAGCTTAGTAAATAACTATATATCACTACTTATGTTTCTTAATTGTACGACCGTCATCATCTTCCAACACCAGCTTGTTAAAAACTAAACCGTCCAAGTCGTCCGAGATGAAATGCAAAAGTGTAAATTCTGATTATCTGGTGTTGTTTATCCACCGAATCCTTATTTCTTATGAGTGTCGTCACCTCAGCTAAAAATGGACTATTCCGCTTTTTATTATAAAGAAAGGGAAGAAAAAGGACATGCTACACAAAGAATATAATTCAATCGAGCATAAGGAAAAGATGAAAAGAAGGAAAGAGAAAAAAAGAATGAGACTTAAATCAAGATTATTATACTTTTTACTTATTGAAGTATTTTGCAATAGCTCTTAAGTAAACATGTCAAACGTTGTAATAATTGAATTATCATACTGTGGTATATCCACAGGTCCTGCTAGTATAATAATACTGCACTTGATTCTACAACTTTTCTTTTACTTATAAAATCAATTATTAGATAGAAGAATTCAAAAGAGGTTTAATGAATCAGGATCGGCCATTTTGAGGCGCCTGTGAATTCTTTTAATAACCAGAATCCAGAGAGGTTTTCGTTCATTTCCGGTTTTATTTTTTTTTACGTCTATCTATAAGCAAACGATACATTTAATGCATTGAAATAAAAAGAACCTCAGTTTCTGACTTCGTTCAATTCCTTTTACATCAAAGTTTTTTAAAAAAGAAGAAAAAAGAAAAGAAAAAATGAAAAAGAAAAATAAGGAAGAAAAAAAGATGAAAAATAGAAGAAGAAAGAAAAATAGAAGAAAAATAGAAAAAGTAGAAGGGAAAAAAAGAAAGAAAAATAGAAGGAAAAAAGAAAAAAATAGAAGAAAAGGAAGAAAAGAAAGAAAAGTAGAAGGGAAAAACGAAATAAAAGAAGAAGGAAAAAAGAAAAAAAAATAGAAGAAAAGGGAGAGAATTTTAAAGGAAAAAAGAAAGAAAAATAGAAGGAAAAATTGAAGAAAAAAAGGAAGAAAAATTGAAGAAAAAAAGAAGAAAAATTGAAGAAAAAAGGAAGAAAAAAGGAAGAACAATTGAAGAAAAAAGGGGAAAAAAAGAAGAAAAATTGAAGAAAAAAGGAAAAAAAATTGAAGAAAAAAGGAAGAAAAATTGAAGAAAAAAATTTGAAGAAGGACGAGAAATTGAAGAAGAAGAAAGAAGAAGAAAAAGAAGAAAAAAAAAGAAAATAAGAGAGGCTGAATTGGCACCGGAATTTCAAGCCATTAACGGCAGGTTAAGGAGAAGAAGGCTCTGAAGGAGTCACGTGGTTGTTGTTGAGTGTCAAAGTCGATCGTTTGAAAAGGTCCAGTCTATTGATTCTCTTGAAGTTTCGCTTTTGATTTTAATGTTGGAAGATCTCCAAGATGCAGGGACGTGGCAACCGCTCATCTATCGTACATTCTGACTCTAATGTATACTGTCAGGTGAGAGACACATAGACAAATAATGAATTACATAGATATATGGCCCATTCATCTCTCTCTCTCTCTCTCTCTCTCTCTCTCTCTCTCTCTCTCTCTCTCTCTCTCTCTCTCTCTCTCTCTCTGTTTCTGTCTGTCTTTCTCTCAAATATATATATATTATATGTTTGTGTGTAAGTTGAAAATGGAAATGAATCCGACGATATGTTGAAAGGATAAATAAATAAATAAAGGAAAGAAAATGTTGAAGGATAAAGTTGATTTAATTTCAGTTACCAACACGTGTTTCGGCCAGGAGTTTGTTCATGTACATATGTATTATATTTATCAATATTTCAAATATAAAATAAAATGATGATAATAATAGAAAATTATAAAATATTTAAGCATACAAAGAAAAACGATCTTCACATGGTAAAATGTTTGATATTTGAAGTTAAAACGGTCAAAATACAGAGAATTTTGAAGTTAAGTCAATAATATTACTTATGAAATCAAAAATACCCCTATTTTCAAATGTCACTCTCCAATGAATATTCTTTATTCTCTAGCCGTAACTGTCACCAAATATCACTTTGTTTTCTCCGGCTATAGAGCGTTCTCAAATAATTTCAATTTTTTTTTTCAAACACTTAAAAATTCTCTGTATTTTGATTTTATAACTATATATATATATATATATATATATATATATATATATATATATATTGGAGGATATGTGCTTAATTGCAGTCATACCTAATTTTGAAAATTAATTAGTTAATAATAAATGAATTTTAGGCGGGCATATATGTTCAAATGTAAGGCTAAACAATTCGAGAAAATGTCAATCCCTGAATGTAAATTTCGACCTATTAGGTCTCATCAGCAAGGTTATAGACATGGGAGACTGCTCCGTGTGTGACTCCTTCCAGCTGTAGGTAAATAGTTGGGCAGACTGGGCTCTTTGCCCTTCCTATAGCACCTGTTCTAAGAGAAGGAAAACTATGAATTCAAACCAAAGAGGTTCACTTTTCGTTAGAAAAAAAACTACTTTGAGAGCTCTTTCTCCCTCTTCCTTCCTTCCTCATGAAAAGTTTTTAAAAGTTCAAATTAACCCACGAGATTTGACGTGCCATTAAGCCAATAAACCAAACAGAGAGATCCCCTATGTCTTGTTTAATCTGACTCTATTTATTTTCAGCCTTTATTCAACACTCATTCCCTTTTAATATGTTTTTAATGCTATTGTGACAGTTGACTCTCGACTTCGCCCTCAGGCATCGTCCACCGTCTCCCACTTCTGGGGGGTGACATTTCAATGACCCAGAGGTTATGTCATAATTTTATACTCAAACAAAAAAAAAAGAAACTGGCTAGCACTGAGCCGTGCCCCTCCCCCTTAATTTCCGAGGGCCATTATTTTTACTATTCTGTCTTCTCTTGAACACGTTTAGTAAATGTATAATCAGAATATCAAATGTATTTTTATTAGAATGTTATTGTTTTACCCCCAATTCATGGGTTGAGGGGTCAGCCTCGGGTGTTTCGCCGCCGGATAGAGGCTTATTTTTTGGCTTCCTATAGCCAACACTTCTTTTATCAAATTCTCTCTCTCTCTCTCTCTCTCTCTCTCTCTCTCTCTCTCTCTCTCTCTCTCTCTCTCTCTCTCTCTGTATTCATCGAAGGAAATTAGTTTTCATGATTTGAGGTTTGTTGTCTGATATTGTTGTTGCTTCGGGCTATATCTTTCCGGCACATTAAAAACTTAACCATCTCCGTGCGCATGCGTGAGTGCCTGTTTTAGTGTGCCTATATCCGTAGTGCTTTCCAATCATGTCGCGCAGACAAATCCGCCCCTTTTGTAAGCACGATTCTCAATGCTTTATTTATTCTAGCAGGACCTGTGGATAATATACCACGGTATGATAATTAATTATTACAACACTTGATATGTTTACTTAAGAGCTATTGCGAAATTGTTCAATATGTGAAAAGTATAATAATCTTAATCTAAACTCTCTCGTTCTTTTTTCTCTCTCTTTCCTTCTTTCATCTTTTCCTTATGCTCGATTGAATTATTATTTTTTTGTGTAGCATGTCCTTTCTTCATTTTTCTCTTTATAATAAAAAAAACGGAATAGTCCATTTTTCAAGCTGAGGTAACGACACTCAGAAGAAATAGAATTCGGTGGATAAGCAACACCAGATAATCAGAAGAATTACATTTTGTTATATGTTTACTTAAGAGCTATTGCGATTGTTCAATATATGAAATGTCTAATAATCTTTATTTAACTCTCTCTCTCTCTCTCTCTCTCTCTCTCTCTCTCTCTCTCTCTCTCTCTCTCTCTCTCTCTCTATTTTACCTTTCTTTCCTTTGTTCGACTGAAACAGATTGCGTTATCGCTTCCGCGTGCTCATCCCCTCTCCCAATTGTCCTCTACTCTCTTTCTTTCTATAACATTTCTATGTAGCATGTTCTTTCCTTCTTTTCTTATATTGAAAACAGTATGAACCATTATTTAGCTGAGGACGACACTCATGAGAAATAAGAATTGGTGGGTAAGCAACACCAGATAATAAGGATTTACATTTTTGCATTTCAAATTTAGACAATTTGAACAGTCTCACACAAGTTGTGTTTTCAAGATTATAACGCGTACAATTAAGGAACATGCGTATCAATTTTTTGAGATTTTTTTTCAGATTTTTGTATATTTGCATGTTACCGGAACACTGCATCTACTCNATGAATGAAAGAAGGAAGAAAAAAAGAGCAGAGAAGAGGAAAGAAAAAAGAAAGGATAAAGAAAAAAAGAAAGAAAGAAAGAAATAAATTACGTGACTTGATAGCTGAATAGAAAGATAAAAAAGGAAAGATGTGAGAAAAAGAACAAAGAAAATAACTCAACAAGAAGTGAAGGAATGAAGGGAAAAAAACAAGAAAAAAAGGGGAAGAAGAGGAAAGGGAAAGAAGAAAAGAAAAAGAAAGGGAAAGAGGAAAAAGGAAAATTGAGTGTGATAAGAAGTAAGAGAAAGCTTAGGAAAGAGGAGTGTAGAAACGCAAAGAACGATAACGATAATCGTTTCAATCCGATGATGAAAAGAAGGGAAGAAGAAAGAAAAAAACGAGAACAAAGAAGAGGAGAAGAAGAACGACTGAGAGAAGACGATGAGAAAATGATGAAGGACGAGAGAGAGAGGACTGTAGCATCTGTACAAATTTCCACGAATATCCTAGAGTGAGGAGAGTGGAGAGTGCGAGATGAGAGGAGACCATCCGCGGGACATTGACTTATAGACTAGAGACACGCCCCTGATAGACTGCGGATCTGGATGAATGAGAGACGACGTCCTCCTAGGTTGAGCCGATTTGAACGGATGTAGCAGAACTTAGACTGTGATGAGAGAATTCAATATCAAGATTTATTTATACTTTTTTAGATAATGAACCTATTTAGCAATAAACTCTTAAAGTAGATATACTCAAACGTTATGATAATAAATATCATACTGTGGTATATCTAAAGGTCCCAACTAATATAGATATTATTATCATTATTATTAACTAGCATTATATGCACCCTCCGGTGCAAAGTAATTTAAGTTTTGATATAATAAAATATCATATTAAATAAGAAATTCTAATGAAACTGACTAAAAATGCAGATAAAAAGATCTGATTGCAACAACAGGGGGTATAATCGAAAAATAAGAACAACTTTGAAACTAACTATTCCATCATTTTCCATTACTCCCCTCTTTCATTGGTAAATTTCCTAATTTTAACTATCTTAGTTAAAATAGGAAGTAAAGGATAATATTACAGTTATTTCTTCTTGTAAATAAATTTTTTTAAAGATTTATCCACGAGATTTTATTTATATTCTTAAGATAAAACCAAAGGAATAGAAATCAAGAAATACCAATCCACATATTTATTAAAAATAAAAATTTAAATATCAATATGCAAATTAGGCCTTCTCCGTTCAAACTGTAAACCGC
Organism: Doryteuthis pealeii; assembly: GCA_023376005.1. Lineage (NCBI taxonomy): Eukaryota > Metazoa > Mollusca > Cephalopoda > Myopsida > Loliginidae > Doryteuthis > Doryteuthis pealeii. The sequence goes on from CM042140.1 coordinate 8,804,178, forward strand.
CTATTTTGTGTATATACAAATACAATTGCATGTTTATTAGTACGTAGATATGGTCAACAGTATTAATAATGTAAAGCAATTTTTATAATAACTGAAGGTTTAAAAGAATGAAATCATGGAGAAATTTGACGTAAATAATTAAGGGAATGTGACTTGAGTAGTAATATAGTTTCGGTTACAGGACAGAAAAAACACACAATCTCCATTATAATAAGGAATTATTATTATTATTAGTAGTAGTAGTAGTAGTAGTAATAGCCTCCGCCATTTTGCTTATATTTTGTCTTCTTTCCAATTCTTCTTTTAGAATTCCTTTAATGACCTCAACGGATGCCTGTTCCATTTTTATTTTTTTATTTTTATTTTTTATTTTTTGTTTGTCTTTTCTCTTTTTTTTTTTTTTCTTCCTCTTCTTCTCATAACCTCCATTATCTTCTCTTTCTATTCTGACTCTTTTACTTTTCCTCACTTTCACCTTTTGTCTTCTCCTCCCACCACTCCCCCTCCCCTCACACACGCGCGCGTGCGCACCGCTGTTCATACACACTCTTCCGGTTCTTTTTAGGGTTTTTTTTCCCTTCTGCTTGGTCCACTTATCCATTGTGGGCCCCTAAGTCCTTCATTGCTACCTTCGTCGAAAGTACCGTGAAAAGAAGAAGAAGAAAAAGAAAAGGAAAAACCTAGTGTCTCTTTAAGTCCGGAACCCACATCAACGATGCATTAGGACCATCGATACTAAAGGGTCCACTACAGAGTTCTAGTGCCAAACTTGCGACTCAGTTGACAATTTCTATAGAAATACTTCCCAGCGGGGGAAAATGCTCTCCCCCCTCTCTCTCTCTCTCTCTCTCTCTCTCTCTCTACTATCTATCTATCTATCTCTCACCCTCCTTATATATATACATATATCTGTATCCCTCTCTCTCTCTCTCTCTCTCTCTCTCTCTCTCTCTCTATCTATCTATCTAATCTATCTCTCTCATCTTATCTCTATCTCTCTCACCCCCTCTCTCTCTATATATATATATATCATAATCTGTATCCCCTCTCTCTCTCTCTCTCTCTCTCTCTCTCTCTCTGTATATATTAATATATATGATTATATATATATCTTTCTCTCTATCTTTCTATCTATCTCTATCCCTCTCTCTATATTACATCTTATCTACCTCTCCTCCTTTCTTTCTCTCTCTCTCTCTCTCTCTCTCTCTGTCTGTCTGTCTGTCTGTCTATCTCTCTCTCTCTCTCTCTCTCTATATATATATATATATTATATATATATATATATCTTTCTCTCTCTCTTTCTCTCTCTCTCTCTATATATATCCCTCTCTCGCCACTATATTTCTATTTTTCCTATTAGAAATACTTCCCAGCGGGAAAAGTGCTCTCCTCTCTCTCTCTCTCTCTCTCTCTCTCTCTCTCTCTCTCTCTCTCTCTTCTCTCTCTTCTAATTTATATATATATCTGTATCCCCCCTCTCTCTCTCTCTCTCTGTCTGTCTGTCTGTCTGTTTCTGTCTCTCTCTCTCTCTCTCTCTCTCTGCTATACTATATATATTATATATTATATATATATATATATATATAAATTTCTCTCTCTTTCTCTCTCTCTCTCTCTATCTTTCTATCTCTATCCCTCTCTGTAATTATCATTGCATCTACCTCTCTCTCTTTCTCTCCTCTCACTCTCTCTCTCTCTCTCTCTCGTTCTCTCGTATCTATCTTATCTCTCTATCTCTCTCACCCTCTCTCTCTCTATATATATATATATCTGTATCCCTCTCTTCTCTCTCTCTCTCTCTCTCTCTCTCTCTCTCTTCTCCTCTGTATATATATATATATATATATAATATATATAATATATATATATATTTCTCTCTCTCTTCTCTCTATCTTTCTTATCTATCTATATCCCCCTCGTATATATCTCTATCTACCTCTCTCTCTTTTCTCTTCTCTCTCTCTCTTCTCTATTCTCTCTATCTATCTCTATCTCCCTTCTCTCTCCTCTCTTATATATATATATATATAATATATAATATCTTTCTCTCTCTCTTTCTCTCTTTCTCTCTCTATATATATATCCCTCTCTCGCACACACACACAGGCACACACGAGAGAGAGAATGAGAGTAAAAGATGATTTTAAAATCGATTACAAATTAATACAATAATAATACAACTTTTTAATTAGTTTAACAGTTTATTTATCTAAATTATCTTTATTACAATGGAAAGGATTCAAATTTTGAATTATAAGGAACAGATTTTATTTACTTTATTATTAGTAATATTTAATATATACACACATAAACACACACACATAAACACACACACACACGCACTTGCTTATTGAAGTATAGGGCTGTACATATGAATACTGGTTGAGGCGCATGGCGTAATACTTACTATGAATAAAATGGACACGGTGATATGAGTTCAAATTCTGGATGAGGCCGTTTGCAATAGCGGTAAAACCATTGTGAAAGGTATGTATCCAACTCTCTCTCTCTCTCTCTCTCTCTCTCTTCTTCTCTCTCTCTCTCTCTCTCTCACACACACACACACACACACTATTACACACACACACACACATATTTACACACACACAGACACGCACTTCCAGGGCCGTACATATGAATACTAGTGAAGATGCGTGGTGTAATAATTATCGTCCAAGGAAATGAAGACGGTGACACGAGTTCAAGTCCTGGATGAAGCCGTTTGCTATAGCAGAAATGAGCTCTTCTTAACGCCCCTCCCTGTCGTCTGGGGCGTTAGAATACACCGACTGCACCTCTGCAGAGGGGTAAGACTCCTCCAATGTGGCAAGCCGTGAGGCTTAAGGATATAACCCAGGCAGCTGAGCAGTCCATGACAGACAACACCCCACTTTGGCCCTTACTTACGTTAGCCGGGCCCACTCCGATTAATTGGCTGGTTACGTCAAGCCTTAGCACCTATATGATTGTCCCAACCCTATTGCCCTAATGACAAGCCCCAACCGTTTTTATTATATATTTGCTAGAAGTTGATGGTTGAGGATCTTCCTGGGTATGACGTTAAACTCTATCTGATGGTGAAGTTCTAGTTTTGGAGGTTTGGGGAATGTGGAGCATCCCTTTTTCACCATTGCTCCCTGGTCCACTCTGACCCGGAGTGGTAGTACCTGTTAGGGTCTAATCTATGGGTTAAATAGAAAAATGTGTTTATAAAAAAATTGAGTATCCATTAAAAATGAATTAATTTCAAAACTTTGTCGGCATTAAATAACCCACTGAGGTTGATATGCAACAAACCAGGGACAAGTCCAAAATATCAAAAGTATTCAGATTTATTTACCCTATAAATTGTAACTTACAATCAATCAATATCGATCAATAAATCAATCAATTATCTGTGATTGACACAGAAAAGCGTGCATTTAGTTTCAGCCAGAATATATGGTTTAAATGGGGGGAGTTTTACCATAAAGACAATAAAGGTGGGACAATCATATAGGTGCTAGGGATTGACGTGACCATCTGATTGATCGACGTTCCGATTAGCCTAAGTAAGGACCAAATTGAAATTAAATTGCTTTGGTTTGGTTTGGTTTGTTTTACGGCATATCAACCTCAGTGGGTCATTTAATGCCGATAAAGTTTTGAAATAAATCAATTCTTAATGGATAATACAATTTTTTATAAATACATTTTTCTATTCAACCCATAGATGGGACCCTAATAGGTACTACGACTCCGGGTCAGAGTGGACCAGGGAGCAATGGTGATGAAGGGGTGCTCCACATTCCCCAAACCTCCAGAACGGGAACCTCACCATCAGATAGAGTTTAACGCCATTCCCAGGACATGTAGACCCGCAGCCACCGCCTTCTAGCATCCATATGATAAAAAGGGTTTGGGGCTTGCCATAAAGGCAATAGTGTTGGGAAAATCATATAGGTGCTAGGGCTTGACGTGACCAGCCGATTGATCGGAGGGGGCCTCTCCGACCGCCCGTCTAGCCCAAGATAGGGCCAAAGTGGAGTATTGCATGTCATGAACGGCTCATCCACCTGGGCTCTATCCTTAAGCATCACGGGTCGCCACACACGGCCAACAGGTGGCCCCATTGGGGGAGTCTTACCCCTCTGCAGAGGTGCAGTCGGTGCATTCTAACCCCCCAGCCGACAGGGCGGAAATTAAATTGCATCACAAGTCAAAAATATGACATCATAAACACTAAGGAGTGTACCTATTTTTTTGGCCTATAGGTATTCATGTATTAAGTTACAAAATGTCAATACTGTATAATTTGGTAATACGTACGAAACGATATTCATTCTAATAGCTTAATCTTTTATTAAAATGTTAACATATTTATATATATATATGGTAAATATAATTATTGACAGCTTATTTAAGGAATTTTAAGGATGTACATATGAATGGGGGATATCTATATAAGTATGCGAAATCATATCAAATTTTATTTCTCTTTCACTCGCCCATTTCATTCATAATATAAAGAAGGGGGAAGGGAGGAGAAAGAAAAAAGAAGAAGAGGAAAAAAAAGAAAAAAAAAGTATAACCACGCAAAAAAAACTTAAGCACGTTCATTTCTGATATTCGTCTCTGAAGATAAAATTTCTTTGAAATCGATAAGACAAAAAATAACATCTTTTTGTTTTTATTTTTACACGCATTGTAATTGCCTTCAAATTATTAATATATTATAACATACTTAACAATGCTTCAAGCAAATTACCAATTACTTTTATATTATATTATATATAATATATATATATATATTATATAATATATATATAAATATATATATATATATATATGAGGGGGTATGTTTGAGATGAAAAAAAAAAAGAAAGAATAGTACGTGACAGTTTGGTCCGATTCTGTTATACTACTCCAATTACAATTAAACGATGGTAATCTTAAAAGTAAGGTCTCCAAAGCACTGGGAATATCATGTTCAGTCTTGGCTTGGCAGTTGTTTCTGATGGAGATCCCGATTGACGCTCCGGTCAAGTGTAAAGTTGCGTAGTTATTCGGTTTTTTTCTTTAGGCAAAAGGCAATAAACCGATTGATATTCATCGCAAATTAACGGAACTGTATGGCAAGTCATGTATGGATGTCAAAAACGTTCTTAGGTGGGGTAGTTTGCAACGACGACGACGACGAGGTTCAATGTTTCTTCAACGACATGGTGGTGAGCTGGTATGACATGGGCATATAAAAACTGCTACAATGCCTACAAAAATACATCGATCGAAATGGCGATTTTGTAGAAGAATAGATATATGATGAAACTTTAAAAAGATGTAAATATCATTGACAATTAACAATAGACGTTTCTGTGATTTTTAAATATTTCAAATACCTTTCCTTTAGGATTACCATACATTACTGCCCACGTACAATTTTGTTTATCTATGCATTTCTTCTGCATTAAAATACGTTAACTACATTGACGATATTCTTATGTTCAAGCTAAACTTTAATTGATTGGTTTGTTTGGTTTGTTTGGTTTGTTTTGTTTTACGGCATATCAACCTCAGTGGGTCATTTAATGCCGATAAAGTTTTGAAATAAATCAATTCTTAATGGATAATACAATTTTTTTATAAATACATTTTTCTATTTAACCCATAGATTGGACCCTAACAGGTACTACCACTCCGGGTCAGAGTGGACCAGGGAACAATGGTGATGAAGGGTGCTCCACATTCCCAAACCTCCAGAACTGGAACCTCACCATCAGATAGAGTTTAATGTCATTCCAGGACATGTAGACCCGCAGCCACCGCCTCTAGCACCCATATGATAAAAAGGGGTTGAGGCTTGCCATAAGGGCAATAGGGTTGGGAAAATCATATGGGGGCTAGGGCTTGACGTGACCAGCCGATTGACCGCCCGTCTAGCCCAAGATAGGGCCAAAGTGGAGTATTGCATGTCATGAACTGCTCATCCACCTGGGCTCTATCCTTAAGCATCACGGGTCGCCACCCACGGTCAACAGGTGGCCCCATTGGGGGAGTCTTACCCCTCTGCAGAGGTGCAGTCGGTGCATTCTAACGCCCCAGCCGACAGGGCGGAAACCTTAATTAAATCTATTTAATTCCTCTCCAGCCCTATAATCTGGGGCTTTAGAACACACCGACTGCACCTCTGCAGAGGGATGAGACCCTTCAATTTGGCCTACTGTTGGTCGCGAGTGACGACTCGTGATGCTTAAGGATGAAACCCTGGTGTCTGAGTAGTCAATGGCATGCAAAATCCTACTTTGGCCCTTACTTAAGCTAAACGGGCGATCGGAGAGGTCCCCTCTGTTCAATCAGCGGGTCACGTCAAGCTTTAGAATTTATATGATTGTCCTAACTTTATTGCCCTTATGGCAGACCCCAACACTTTTTATCATAGATATGCTAGAAGGCGGTGTATTAGTGATGTTAAACTCTATCTGATGGTGAAGTTGCAATTCTGACACTCTTGGGAATGTAGCGTACCCTTTCATCATCATTTCACCCAGATTCACTCTGGCCCAGAAGGGTAGTACCTATTAAGCTCCTATCTATGGATCAAATAATAAAAAAAATTGAATACCATCAAGAAGGAATAGAATAAAACGTCTTCGGTATAAAATAACCCAACAAGGGTTAACATGCCGTAAAATCCAACCAAGACAAAGCTGCAAAACTTAATTCCTTTCAATACTGGACGAGTCCCGCCTTACCCGTATAATATCGGTCCTAATTTTGTTTTTCGTTGTTTACAGCGAAACCCTCATGTAAATCCGAGGTTGGCACTCGTCGTCTTTTATGGTCCAATTTGACTCTCCAAACATAATTTATTCAAATATTTCCTTATTCTGTCACTTGGGGGCGCTTTCAACTACTTGGAGAAACCTCTTCAGATATCCTTCCTTTATATAAAACAAATATAAAATAATAAGATTATAATTAGAAATTCATGACGTTTAAATAAAATTGTATTTTAAAAAGTTATAATGGGTAAAATCAAAAATTAGTAAAAAGGAAAAAAGGAAAAGTAAAAATTAATAAAATGTAAAATTAAAAATTAGTAAAAAAATAAAATGAAATGAAATTAGCAAATAAAATAAAAACTATTGAAAGAAAGGAAGGAAGGAAAAGAAAAGCAAAGAAAAGAAAGAAAGAAAAAAGAAAGAAAGAAGGAAGAAGAATAGAAAAGAAAGAAAGAAGAAAAGAAAAGAAAGGAAAGCAAGAAGAAAAGAAAGAAAGGAAAAAAGAAGAAAGAAAGGAAAGAAAAGAAAAAAGAAAGAAAGAAAGAAAGAAAGAAAGAAAGAAAGAAAGAAAGAAAGAAAGAAAGAAAGAAAAGAAAGAAAGAAAGAAAGAAAGAAAGAAAGAAAGAAAAGAAAAAAAGAAAGAAAAGAAAGAAAGAAAGAAAGAAAGGAAAGAAAAGAAAAAAGAAAGAAAGAAGAAAG
>CM042140.1:8816640-8836640 GCA_023376005.1 Doryteuthis pealeii
TGCTGAAATGTACATACAGAGATTGACTTTTTCTCGATTTGTTTACGCCTTTACATTTGAACAGATATGCTCGCCTAATTTATTAATTATCAATTAATTAATTCTCAATTAGGTATGACTTCAATTAAGCACTTATTCTCCCAATATTTTTTTTTTAATTTTCCACGCATAATTAGATAAACTGATATTATGTCTATTTTTCGAGTGCGAAACTACTTCTATGGTTATTGTATCTTTAAAGAAAACGAAGGCATTAAAAATGGGGCTAATATTTTGGTATCATATTGTAGACTTACTAAAGTATTTTGGTACATTTACTTATAAGACTTAAACTTGGAGCAACAGCGTTTGCCACTATATCATGATGGATTTATTAAAAGATAATAAAAAAAAATCTCTTTTCACTTAAATGAACGTCAGCTTTCACCATGGGAACGAAAACGAGGCAGAAGAAAGAGTAAAGGTGTTAGGAAGAGGAGATAAACAAGAGGAGGTTAATAGGTAATCATAGGCTAAAAAGGGGAAGGAAAGAAAGAGCGCTCGAGTAATATTGGGATGTTAGAGATAGATATAAAGAATAATGAATATAATTGCTAGTTTTGAACACTTGAAGGTAATAGGAAGGATGTGCCTGGGTACCGTGACGCGGTTCTACTGTAAAACCGTTCCAAACCACTGGGTACTCGCGCTTCTGGAAAGCTAACGTCAACGTCGTCTCTCGTGCTACACCGACATTGTATGTTTTTTTTGTTTTTTTTACAATGTAGAAACAAATAATACGCGCATTGTAATAATGACTGAATCGCTTTTGTTTTCATCTTATTCATCGAAATTATTTGACGTCGTAACAAAAGTTCGCTTGAATTATTTGATTTCCTATCTCCTCCTTTGTTTAATTAATTAACCCTTATAACACCATAGAAGGGCAAGTACAAACAGGATCGAGTAAGAGGGTCGTGTTAGCCTCTTGAGCTATTAAGGATTCGGTTCTCATTGGCTCTCAAATAAGTCCACGTGCCAAACTTAGTCTATTCTCCAGAATTAAACGTTAACTTTTGAAATTTAGATATACTATACTACATTACAAAATGAAAGGCTACCCCTATTTATTATGTAACAATATCAAATATCAACAGCATGTGTAGAAATAACTTAATAGTGTATGTTTAATGTTTCTTTTCTTAGTTATGCATATACCATTTTGTTGTATGGTCAAAATTTATTTTTTTGTATAATTCCCAGTGGATCACCTTCCCAACCCAGTCGTGTCTAGTTTTGTATTCTCGTTGTGCTAGTTTGCTGCATTCTATTATTATTATTATTATTATTATTATTATTATTATTATTATCCTCATTGGAAGTTTTTCACACCAGCGTTAGCTGATTGTCTTTCACTCAAGTCAGAGTTACAAGTCTCCTCAGGTCTACAGGACTCTTCCGAGTAATCTACCCGATTTCAACACTGGTGTTCTCTGGGTGGTCTCAATTCTTCCTCTGATTTCCAGTTCCTCCACTGTGTTTTCTAAGCTTTTGGGAACCGTTCCAAGTGCACCAACTACTATTAGTATCACTTTCACCCTCATAGGACACAGCTTTTTCAATTCTCTGACAGGGTCCAGGTATTTGTCTATCTTTTCGTTTTCTTTCATCTTCACCCTGTGATCTGCTGGAACTGCAAAATCTACGAGTTAACAAGTTCTCTGTTTTTTGTTAATCAATACTAGATCTCCGCCCTGTCGGCTGGGGCGTTAGAATGCACCGACTGCACCTCTGCAAACCTGTTGGCCGTGGGTGGCGACCCGTGATACTTAAGAATAGAACCCAGGTAGCTGAGCAGTCCATGACTTGCAATATTCCACTTTAGGCTTTTCTTGGGCTAGACGGGCGGTCGGAGAGGGTCCCCTCCGATCAATCGGCTGGCCACGTCAAGCCCTAGCACCTATATAATTGCCCCAACCCTATTGCCCTTATGGCAACCCACAATCCTTCTTATCATATGGGTGCCAGAAGGCGGTAGCTGAGGGTCTACATGTCCTGGGTATGACGTTAAACTCTATCTGATGGTGAGGTTCCAGTTCTGAAGGTTTGGGGAATGAGGAGCATCCCTTCATCACCATTGCTCCGTGGTCTACTCTGACCCGGAGTGGTAGTACCTGTTAGGTTGAATAGAAAAACATGAGTTTATAAACAAAATTGTATTATGTATTAAGAATGAATTTATTTCAAAACTTTGTCGGCATTAAATGACCCACCGAGGTTGATATGTCGTAAAACTGGTGTTCTGGGTGATCCGTCTTTATCTCAAAGTCCATGATAATTTTATGTGTTTTATTCTCAAGAACCGATGCTGGTTTATTCATATACCATTTTGTTGTATGGTCAAAATTTAGTTTTTTGCACAATTCTCAGTTAATCACATTTTCAACCCAGTCGTGCCTACCCTTGTATTCTCGTTGTACTAGTTTGTTGCATTCGCTTAATACATGTCTTTGGTTTGTTCTGTTTTTTCTTTTTTTGTGTGTGTGTGTGGTGGGGGGTCAGAATTAAACTCTATTATTTCTTTTTTTCTTTTCTTTTTTCTTTCTTTTTTTTCTTTTACTATTGACATCGTCATGTTTTTTTTTTAATTCTTGTTAGCTTGTTGATCTCCAACAGCGAGAGGCGGGAAGAAAGGGCGGGAAGCCGAGGAAGACAAATCTGGAGTGAATATGGAAGGCGTCTTGCCGTCTACGTTTTGACGAAATACAATCCGAATTTTATATTTCTCCAAAAACGTAAAACACCAGAATTTATTCTTTATTTTCTTTTTTAATCATTAAGTTTTTTTTATGTACTCTTTCTGGCCACTCAAACTGCTGCTGATTTTTTAATGGCGTCAGTGGACATGTTGTCATGCGTAAGCCCCCCACCCAAGAAGATATTCCGAAATATAACTCTTTATATTTTTTTTTCTTTCTATTTTTGGTTATTTTTGAAAAAAAAAACTTCTTTTTTTTTATTGCTGCTGCTGCTGCTGTTGTCTTATATTTGTCTGTAGATTTTACTTCGTTCTTTTATTTCCAATTTTTTTTTTTCTTTTTATACATTCTTCTTAAATCGCCCACCTGATTTCTCTCTAATATGCTATATATTAATAATCTTGTTCTTGAATTGTACGACCTTTATCATCTTGCAACACCCCCTGGTTAAAAACAGACCGTCCAAATCGTTCAAGATAAAACGCAAAAATGTCAATCTTGATTATCTAGTGTCGCTAATCCACCGAATTCTTATTTATTATGAGTGTCGTCACCTCAGCCAATTTTTATTGCTCTTTCTATCTTTCTTCCTCCCTTCCTTCTTTTTATTGCTCTTTCTCTCTTTCTGTATTTCTTTCTTTCTATCTTTGCTTTCACTTTCTCTTTCATGCATTTCTTTATTTTTTGTTTTTCCTTCACATTCTTGTTTGTTTCTCTCTTTCTTTTTCTTTCCTCCCATTCTTTCTTTCTTTCTTTTCTTTTTTTGTTTCTTGCTTCTTTTTTTTTTTCATTCTTTTAATTTTCCCTTTTCCCTTGTTATCTTTCAGTTTAAGTTCTCTTCCATAATTTTCTGTCTTTTTTTGGCTTTAAATATTTCCCCTCTTTCATTATCATTTCTTTCTTTTCTTTCTTTTTCTTCTCTTTCTTTCTTTCTTTTCTTTTCTTTTCTTTCTTTCTTTCTTTCTTTTTCTTTTCTTTCTCTTTCTTTTCTTTCTTTCTTTCTTTCTTTTTTCTTTTCTTCCACCCTTCCTTTGCTTCTTTGATTGTTTCTTTCTTTTCCTTTCCTTCCATTTTTTTCCTTCTTTTTTCTCTCCTTCTTTAGTTTCTTCTTTAGTTTTTTTTGTTTTTTTCATTCTTTTCATTTTTCCCTTTGTTCTTCTTTTTATCATTCAGTTTAAGTTCGCGCATCTTTTCCACATTTTTTTCTTTCTTTTTTGGTTTTGAATCTTTTCTTTTCCACTATCATTTTATATTTCTTTCTTTCTTTTTCTTTCTTTCTTTCTTAACTTCTTCTTCCTTTGCTTCCTTGTTTGCTTCTCTTTTCTCTTTCTTTTTTTCTCCTTCCATTCCTTATTCCCTTTCTTTTCTTGTTTTTTTTCTTTAATTCTTTTTTTATTATTTCCTTTTCTCCTTTCTTTCTTTTTCTTTTCTTTCTTTTCTTTTTCTTTTCTTTTTCTTTTTTCTTTCTTTTTTTCTTTTCTTTTTCTTTCTTTTCTTTTCTTTCTATTCTTTCTTTTTCTTTCTTTTCTTTTCTTTTCTTTCTTTATTTCCTCACTCCTGCTGTGGTCATATCATTATACAACTTTTCCTCACTTCACCCGCGTTCCATATATTTTTTCACTGTACTCCTTTTTTTATTTTTTATTTTTTTTATCATTTTCCACTTTTTGGCGAACTTCCGCTGTTAAGCAAGGTGTAAATGGACTTCCCCGGGATCTGTTCGCCCAAGTAGCCAGCTAATGGTGCACGAAGACACAATTAAACAGCGGGTCGTGGTCAACATCTAGTGACGCGAAAAAGCAAGCAGGGTCCACCTCAAATCGTCCGAATACGGTAGAAACCGGCGAATCCATCTGACTGGACCGTACCAACTTAAAACCTTCCCTTTACATTTATCCCAAGCTGTGAGTTGTATAGATGCTGCACTAGGGGGCGTAGTGGATGCAGATTAGAAAAAGGAAAGGACAAAGAAGAATAGAGGTGGTGAGAGGGGCGTTGAAAGGTTTAGTACTGGTGGGTGAGTATGGGGTTGGATGGAGGCAACAGGAAAGGGGGGCTAGAAGAAGAAGAAAAAAACGAGGATACCTTAAAGAGAGCAGACATTACGGAGTTGAGTCTACTGCGGTGTCGGAGGAACAACCCCCCCCCCCCCATGAGACGAGGACGTGTCAGAATTAAAATGAAATGAGGAAATAAAAATAAAGAGAAAATGAATAAGCGAAAGAAGATGAAGAAAAATAAACAATTCAAAATAATAATAATAATAATAATAATAATAATAATAAAATGTATCTTCTCATTATGATTAGGACTTTGAAAAGTGAATGGTAACGAGTAGGGTTATAGACAAACTGGGTTCCATACTGAGACGCAGCACGCGTTAATGATTAGACACCGAACCTGCCTAGGCGGAAGTGAAGCACCGGAAGTGGATTGCAGTAAGAAGAAGTTCACGGTAGGCAAAGTCGGATGACGATAATAAACTGAAGCAAAAATCATGGTGACTATTCCCTGTTAACTATGTTTAGTAGTTTTCATTTTTTTTTTTTCTTTTTTTTTGGATACCCCGCACAAACCCCTCTCACGAATTTTTTCTCCTTATTTCTTTCTTCATTGCAAAAAGAGACAGGTTTCTGTAACTCTCCGCCAAAATAGTTGCTTGATTAATCAACGAGGCGCATTTAGCTTTACGGTTAACGTCGCAACAAAGTGGAATCTCTGACCCGAGTTCTAATCCTAATAAAATTTATTTTATTTTTTAAAACAGATCACAAACACGGGTGTGAGATTTTGGTTACTTGGCCGAGAAACGCCATGGCAGTCTGTCTCGTCCAGTCGTCAGACAACAAACTGATTTTCTTTAGCTAAAATCCCAAGTTTGCACTGACGAACCGGAAGCGTAGATCAAACCAGGGTTACATCGTGCTACTGATAAATCCCTGTATCTTTCCATTAACCGTTATTTTGAAATCTACGTTACTGTACATAATTAACAGGCTACCCGTTAATTATGCAACAATATATCAGACCTTGGTAAGGTAACTACTACAGCCAGGATTTTCCTCTTTTTTTCATTTTTTCTTTGGTTTCTGCAAAGTAGATCTTTTCAGCGAAGTGAGAGAGAGTTTCTTTTTGTTTTTTATCTTTCTTTTTCCAAGATTTGGAAGTTGTTTTGAATTCTTAGATTTAGAGGTTGAAGAACAAGGAAGAGTAAACAAAATAAAGTGTCAACAACACGGAGTTAGTGATTGATATGATTATTATTCTTGTTTTCTGAGTTTTCAAAGTCTTTTAAAACTAAATGATGTCTCCTTTCGGTATTGAAAGATAATGTAATATTCATCGCGTCTAATGCAGCTTCATTTTTTTTTTCATTTTCAATTTAAATTTCATTATTTTGTTAAATTTTAGAAGATGTTTTAAAGATTTTTAAAGATTTATGATTTTAAATCATGAAAATTCATTAGCAAAATTAATGATTGATATAAACTGGCTTCTTTTTATACAGCTGTCTGCGTCTATATGTCTATGGAAATACGTTCACATTTCTGTGTATTGGTGTTTGAATGGTTCGGGCTTATGTAATTGCCACTTCAAAATAGCACATACAAAGACAGACATATATATATATATATATATATATATATATATATATATATGTGTGTGTGTTGTGTGTGTGTGTGTGTGTGTGTAAAAATGGAATTGGAAATGAATCCGACAATATGAGGAAGAATGAATAAAGAAAAGAAAGAACAGAATGGATAATAAAAGATGATTTAATAAATATCACTTACACATGTGTTTCGGTCAAAATAAATATTCAAAATAAAATTTCACTCTGATGAAGGTCGAATTTTCTCTGTGTACGGAATATTTTCACATTTTTCTATTATTATTATTTCATTTCATTTGTTTATTTAATGATAATAATAGTTTAAACTGTGTTCACAAAGATAAACTGACCGAAACACATGTGTAAGTGATATTGATTAAATTCATCTTTTATTATCCATTCTGTACTTTCTTTTCTTTATTCATTCTTCCTCATATATATATATGTATATTTTTTATATTTTGTGGGTATATATATATAATATATATATATATATATATATGTGTGTGTGTATATACTTTTTATATATATATACATATATATATATGCTATATATATATATATATATATATATACATATATATATATATATATATATATATTATATATATGTGTGTGTGTGGTGTGTGTGTGTGTGTGTGTGTGTGAAGGTCTTCCTTAAAAATGGAATTAATTTGCATTAGTTGTATGCGGTACCGTTTGAGTTTTGGTTTTCCATAAATAAGTGTAAATAGAATTTAGTGAATGTTTTAAGAAATAATTTGGTATTGGAGTATTAGTTTTACTATTATGTCACTAATATTTCATTAGTATAACAAAAGGTGTCAACTTCTATTATCAGTTTGTATTCTATTTTAATTATATTATATATATATATATATATATATATATATATATATATATATATATAATTTTTAATTTATTTTTTATTTATTTTTTTTATTTTTTTATTTATTTTTTTTTTTTTTTTTTTTTTGAGAAGTAAAATTTTCAGTTCTGCAATTCAAATAACCTGATCTTCCATCTGATGAGACTGAATTTTGGGGAGCTATATTAAATCAACTTAGATTTATATAGGCCTCAATTTTGGTCGAAATAAATTTATTATGGAATTACGGTGTTGAGTTTTTCCTTCCTTTTTAAGATAAATATTGCTCTGTAAATAATCTAAAAAGTTTATTATACATTGACCTCTCTTTAGTGATTTAAAGATTCACTGTATTTATACATACTGGAGCATACAACAATAATAATACAGTGTATCTTAGAAATCACATATAGAATCATCCCTTACTAGAAAGTTTTGGATACCTCTCATATATATATATATATATATATATATATATATATATATATATATATATATATATGTGTGTGTGTGTGTGTGTGTGTGTGTGTGTGTGTGTGTGTTTATATATAAAGTAAGTGAAGTCGTCGGGGTGGCCTGAAGTCAGTATCAACCAGACAGCGAGTGAGTCTATCCCCTTTTAACTAGCGCGAGACCAAGGAAATTGTGCGTCTGAGGTGGAGCGTCACACCTACCATCAGCTCCTCATTTTACCGCATATATCTCTGTGCTACTCATACGCTGACTTGGCGAGGGCCGGTATCTAACCCGGTCTTGTGATTCCTAGCCGAACGTTCTATCGACTATATATATATATATATATATATATATATATATATATATATATATATATATATATATATATATATATATATATAGTGGTAAATGACTTACGAGGGCTTCAATTTACGTGCTCAGTCGATTTTTTGCTTTGTGTTCAGAGCTAAAATTTGAGGCATGAGCGAGCTTCAGAAACGCTTATGCTTATAAGTTCACTAAAAACATTTAGGTTTCCGAATTTATTACGTCAAAGAAAAAGAAAATTTGCAAAATAGAATAAAAATTAAAGATATTACAGGTTTAGCTCAGTCGGTAGAGCATCGCAATACCAGCCCTCGTCAACTCAGTGCATGAGTAGCACTGCTTGGGTAATCTGATCTGTACGGTAATGTGGGGAGTTGTCGTGCTCCACTTCAGCAAAAAAATCTCCCTGTTCTAGCACTAGCGAAAAAAAGGGATATGCTCCCTCACTGTCTGATACCGATAATAATCCACTTTTTTACATTATAGTTCTGAATTCATTACATTACATTATTAAAATGTTTTAAAATATTTTTATAATAACGTGCGATTTTCATTATAAAAAATGTAAAAAAATATTAGGGTGTTTTGGGGTGGGCTACTACGGTCTTAGCTGTAGTTTCAACTCTTGGAACACAACTACTTTATCCACTGGACCCAGTCCTGCCATCTTATTCGTAGCTCCTCTCCTGAAAGTGATGAGGATCCTAGTGGATACTTCCTCTGTGACAATCTGAAGTTTATTTACTACCTGAAGATCCTCAAGGTGAAACTCGAGTAGGTTATTTCCGTACAAACTGTAATTTCTCTCTCTCTCTCTCTCTCTCTCTCTATATATATATATATATATATATATATATATATATATATATGGTCAATTATATTCAATAGAAGCAGAAGAGTGAAAAACAGAAATAGTCTCTCTATATATATATATATATATATATATATATATATAGAGAGAGAGAGAGAGAGAGAGAGAGAGAGAGAGAGACTTTTCTGTTTTTTGCACTTCTGCTTCCATTGCACTATTAATCTCTTTATTTCTCGTTATTCACTCTCTCTCTCTCTCTCTCTCTCTCTCTCTCTCTCTCTCTCTCTCTCTCTCTCTCTCTCTCTCTCTCTGCATCTCCGACTGTCTCTGTCTGTCTGTCTCTCTCTTCTCTCTCCCAAGACTTAAAAATTCTATTAAACTGGTGTATTGACCCTCCAGCAAAGTCTTGACACCCCACTTCACATGTCCTCTACCAATAGTAATAACAACAAATACGATGTTATTCTCTAAGTAAGGTCACCAAAGTATTTAGAAATCACAGAAACGCTTTAGTTTATCTCCATGGGGAAAAGTACCAATATATATATATATATATATATATATATATATATATATATAATATGTGTGTGTGTGTGTGTGTGTGTGTGTGTGTGTTGTGTGTAGAAAGTTTTGTAGAAAAAACAAGATGTTAAAGTTTTCCTGTTTTTTCTACAAAACTTTTACACATATTGTCGGATTCAATATCCATTTTACCTTATATATATATATATATATATATATATATATATATATATATAATGGATATACAGGATTTTGTCTGTAACCGAAACTACGTCACTGCTTACATCAAAGTTACTTCAGGAATTTAAGTTTATTAATCCGTATATAATTTATAGTCAATATAATTACTACATAAAATAATGAACAACGTTGATTTATGAATATACACAGAAGTACGTAACAAAAGATGGTCTACAATGATTTTTAAATTAAGTTTTAATAAATACATGCACGGTATTATTAATTTATATATTGTTGATTTATTTCAATATATAGTTAAAGTTATTAACGTACGAAGTTTTACGAGAAAATTATCTACAAACAAGAAATTTCCCTTAACCTTCACATACCTTAGATTTTAATATGTTTTTTGTATCCAATTGTATATCCGATTTAATATCTGTATGTTTGGAAGATACTTTTACATAATTTAAAATCAAGATAAGTTGGGGTTTTTTTTAAGTAAATATTGTTTTTTTACTCTAAAATTAAAATATTAAAATTTTTATATCAAAATATTAAGTCGCTTGGTTTAAGAGTAAAAAAAAAACAAAAACAAATTGTACAACTCAATCAGATATGGATTCGTTTATATTTATTTTTAATGGAAAATATATGGTTTAATTCTATTTATTATCAAAATAGCAGTTTGATTTTAATTTATATAAATTTTATTTCTTACATTAAAAATTAAATGAAGTTATTCAATTAATTTAATGTTTTCTTTAATAAATATGAAATTTATTAAATCTCTAAGAAAATGAATTAAGACCGTAAAAACATATTGTTTACATTTTTAATGCAAAAAATGTATACACGGTTTCTTTTTTCATAAAAAATACACATTAAAGTTGATTTTTATTCAGTATTAGATTACTAAAATAGCTTTTAATTTTTATTTTATATAGATTTTATTTTGTTCTTTAATAAATAAATGCTTACTTTTAATAAATATGATTTTTTTAAATCTCTAAGGAAATGATTTAAGAACGTAACAACGACAAACAATTTTTAAATAAATTTTATTTATCGAAAAGAATTTTTAAAGAATTTATTTTAAATGAACTGAATAAAATTTAGTTTATTGACATTGAATTTTTAACTCCCACCTACCTCAGGCGATATTTTTCAAAAATTCAATTTTACATTGCCCGGAGGGTGTTTTTTTATTTTGCTAGTATTAAGATTGGAGATTGGGTGTATTTCAGGCTGTAACCAAAACTACGTTATAGATTACGTCAAATTATTCGCAATGATTGCGTAAGTCTATTAATGAGTATTTAATTTATCGTCAAAATCGTTAATACATAGAATAAAAACAGCCCTGTGTTATATACACACAAAATTTGAGTAAGCAATTTAATTTTTTTTTCTTACTCTCACTCTTTTTTTTTCTTCATTATCTAGACTAGCAAATATATGCACCCTCCGGGTGCGAGTATTTAAGTTTTAATGTAATAAAATATTGTATTAAATTAGAAAGGCTAATGAAACTAAATAAGAATACAGATAAAAAGATTTGAAACAGAGGGAGTATAATAAAAGATTTGAAACAGAGGGAGTATAATAAAAAATGGAACAACTGAAACTTACTCTTCCATCACTCTCGTCTTTTATTGTTATTTTTTCTAATTTAAGTATTTAGTTAAAAGAGGAAGTAAAGAATGAAATGACAGTTATTTTATCTTGTTAATGGATTTCATTTAAGGTTCATTGAAGAGATTTTTGCTTATATTCATTAAAATAAAACCAAACAATTAGAAATCAATAATACTAAGCACATATTTATTGAATTCGATTTTTTAATATTAATATGCAAATTAGCCTTCCCGTTCACACTGTAAACCGCTATTTTGTTGTATATATAAATATAATTGCATGTTGTAAGTATGTAGACATAGTTAACAGTATTAATAATGTAAAACAATTTTATTAATAATTGAGATTTAAATAAAAATAAAATCATTGAGATTGTGATATCAATAACAAAGGGAATTGTGACTTGAGTAGTAATATAGTTTCGGTTACAGACAGACAAACCCACAATCTCCATTATAATAAGATGTTAACTAAAAAGTTTACAAATAAATAAATACCACCGATTTTGTGTAAAATTTATGTGGGAAATATTCAAAATAATTATTTTATTAATAATTAATAGACGCACGCAATATTTTATTTGAGGGACTAAGTTTCCATTTCAAATTGGTTAATTTATTTTTTATTCCTTAAATAAAGTGGATTATTTTATTTATGATACAAAACTGCTGACTTTGAATTTTATCTCCCACCCCTCTCAGGCAATATATTTCAAAAATCAATTTTTACACAGCCCGAGAGGGGGCTTGTTGTTATTGTTGTTAGTATATATGATAAATATATTAGTTTGCGTATATATGTTTAATTGTATGGATATTTTTTAACCGAATAATACAAATAATACTACTTTATTTATGTTAGGTTT
This sequence comes from Doryteuthis pealeii, assembly GCA_023376005.1. NCBI lineage: Eukaryota > Metazoa > Mollusca > Cephalopoda > Myopsida > Loliginidae > Doryteuthis > Doryteuthis pealeii. Next base: position 8,828,659 of record CM042140.1, read on the forward strand.
GTTTTTTATGCAAATTACCCGGAGAATTTGATAGAACTTTTTTATTGTTGTTTGTTTATAGGATTTTGGTATTTTCGATGGGAATTTTCGGTATGTTCTGTAATTAAACGTTGAGTTATGGCGCTATATATATATATATATATATATATATATATATATATATATATATATATATAAAGTGTTTTATAATTTGTTTGAAGCATTGTGTTTATATTGGTTAGATGGTTGGTTTTGAAGGCTATTACAATGCAAGTATAAAGAAAAATAAGGTAACAAAAAAATAAATAAATACGTTATATTATATACCATTTGTATCATTTTGAAAAAAATTTCGTTTACCTGACGAATGTCATAACCAGACAACAACTTCAGTTCCGGAGATCTTCTGTAGAAGAGATTTTTACCTCGAAATATTAAGAATAAATCACAGGTTAACAAACAACACCATTGTTACCTTATTTTTCTTTACACTCACATTGCGATAGTCTTCAAAACCAACCACCAAACCAGTATAAACACAATGCTTCAAGCGAATTATAAAACCCCTCAGTCGGTAGAGCGTTCGGCTAGAAACCACTAGGTTCCTAGTTCGATACCGGTCCTCGCCAACTCAGCGTATGAGTAGCACAGGGATCTGTGCGGTAAAGTAAGGAGCTGATGGTAGGTGTGGCGCTCCACCTCAGACGCCAAAACAATCTCCTTGGTCTAGCGCTATTGAAAAGGGGATAGACTCCCTCGCTGACTGGCTGATACCGACTTTAGGCCGCCCCGACGACTTTACTTTACTTTATATATATATATATATATATAATATATATATATATATATATAATGTGTGTGTGTGTGTGTGTGTGTGTGTGTGTGTTCCCCATTGATATATAACAATGGGTAAAATTGATTTGATATACGAGTAAGTTGAGTTACAAGCGGAACGAATCAAATCCGTAAGTCAAAGTAATTTTTTTTTCCTTTTTTTAAAATTCTCTATGTAGTAGTGCGTACCTGGGGAAACTTTAAAACTTAACTCCATTTTCTATTATCGCAAACAGCGTCAACCTTTTTAATGAACTTCTTTTTAAACTTATTTACACCAACCATTTAAAAAAAAATGTTTTTTTCGGGTTAAAATCATATCAACACGCACCTGTGTGCCACAAGTAATAAAAAAAAAGTAATAAATACATAATAAGCTATTACTGGAAGAAGAAGAAGAAAAAAAATCTTCGAATTGTAAAACATTAAATTTTAGCTGAATAAACGGCTCCGCTAATATCGAAAGAAAATATTCATTTTAGATGAGACCGAAATTAAAATTGATACGAAAAAAAAAATCAATGACAATTATTTATTAAAAAAAATTATTTAAAAAAATAAAATAAAACTCTAAAGTGCCTACCGTAAAATATTGACAAATTTGTTAGGAGTTTTTTGTATGCAGACGACACGACAGTTTCCTTGATCACGACTAGACGACATGACATGCGTCGTTTGTCATTAACTACGAATCAAGATGAAAGAAAAAGAATCGAAAAGACCGCGACACTAATATTTCACGGGATTCATGTCTATAATGTGTCTAGTATTTATTCATGTCGTTATTTGCTTGTTTTTCCCGATATTTGATGATGGCCTACGCACGTTGATCGTATGTGTCAAAATCTCACGTTATTTAAAATTAAACAATGGAGGCGTAGTTTAATTTGTTTGTATTTTTAACGACATTTTTTTTGTACTGTTTTACCGCCAAAAGCTAGATTGAGAATCTTATGAGCTTTTCGTGGTGGCAATGAAAGCTGCCACCGTCATATTATTGTGTGTTCGACTCTTTAATTTATTTCATATTTTGTATTAATATTAAAGTTTATATGTTACGTTTTTATAGAGTTTTTTTATGGTGACTGTGTGTTGCTCTTCTATTTCATTGTTCTTTTTATTCTGAAATATTTAAACCCCCCCCCTCACACACACTGATTTATTAACTTCTAAGTGCTACTTTTATAAAGTACTAACAAGACCTTTGGATATATCACAATATGATAATTTAACTATTACGTTTGGTATGTTTACTTAAGAGCTATTTCCAAATAGTTCAATATGTAAAAAGATTAATAATCTTGATTTAACACACACACACACACACACACTCTCTCTCTCTCTCTCTCTCTCTCTCTCTCTCTCTCTCTCTCTCTCTCTCTCTCTCCTTTTCATTATGTTCGATTGAAACAGATTAGCGTTATCGTCTCCACGCCCTCTCTATCTTTCCTATATTCTCTTTCTTCTTTTTTTCGTTCTTTTTTATCATATTTTTCTGTGTAGCATGTCCTTTTCCTTGCCTTTCTTTCTTTCTAATAAAAACGGAAGGGTTCATTATTTAGCTGAGGTGGCGACACTCATAATTTTTTTTTAAATCGATGGATAAGCAACTCCAGATAATCAGGATTTACATTTTTGCTTTTCATCTTGGACGATCTCATTTTTAACCAGTAATATTGCAAGATGATAACGGTCATACAATTAAGGAATACGATTATCAATATTTAAATTATTTCTTTGTCTATTACAACAGACATTTCCTCAGTGGAAAATTCCGGACATGTACCTCTGAAAGAGTCAACAAATAGAACAGTGTATTTACCCAACCCCTCCCTCCATGGGCAGGTTATGACACAAGGCCAATTTTTAAATGAAGTAAATCTAATTTGAAATCAGAGTTTTCCTTCCAGACGGGAAGTGTCCGTGGCGTGATTGCTAACGTAGAGGACAGCAACATTTTATGAAGTAAGCGAGTTTGAATTCAAGTCCTGCAGTCACGTTTACTTTACGATTAAAATCTTTGGGGAAGGCACGAAAGGCATTAATTATCCCACGAGAGTTGGTGTGCAATTAAACAAAGAAACCAAACTGAAAGATCCCCTATATCTCGTTTTAGGAACCACAAGGCTCCGAGTTCGATACCGGGCCTCGACAACTCAGCGATTGAGTAACACAGCAATCTGTGCGGTAAAGTTAGCAGTTGATGGTTGGTGTAGCGCTCCATCTCAGACACCAAAACAATCCCCTTGGTCTACCACTAGTGAAAAGACGATATACTCCCTTGCTGTCTATCTGATACCGACTTTAGGTCACCACGGGGACTTTACTTACTTTTACGAATCCACCTATTCTTCATCTAGTTTTAGGTAAATAGTAGGGCAGACGTGGCTCTTAAACCTTCGTATGGCAACTATTTTAAGAGAAGAAAAACTGAATTAAAACCAAAGAGGCTTTCTTTACGTTAATAAAAAAAACTATTTTGAGAGCTCATCCTCTCCCTCCTCTTCTTCCTCCCCCTTCTTCCTTATGAAAAGTTTTTAAAAGTTCAAATTGACCCACGAGAGTTGATGTGCCATTAAACAAAGAAAGCAAAGAGAAAAATACCCTACATTGCATTAAGTCTGACTCTTTATATTTATTCAATACTCATTCTCTTGTAATATGTTTTTAATGCTATTGTGACAGTTGACTCTCGACTTCGCCCTCAGGCATCGTCGACCGTCTCCCACTTCTGGAGGGTCACATTTCAATGACCCAGAGGTTATGTCATAATTTTGTACTCTATTAAAAACAAAACAAAAAAAAAGAAACTGGCTAGCACTGAGCCGTGCCCCTCCCCTTAATTTCCGAGGGCCATTATTTTTACTATCCTGTCTTCCCTTGAACACGTTTAGTAAATGTATAATCAGAATATCAAATGTATTTTTATTAGAATGTTATTGTTTTACCCCCAATTCATGGGTTGAGGGGTCAGCCTCGGGTGTTTCGCCGCCGGATAGAGGCCTATTTTTTGGCTTCCTATAGCCAACACTTCTTTTATCAAATTCTCTCTATACCCCTGGGAAAAGTATGAACCTCTTAATACCCCCAGGTATGGGTTGAATAGTACCATTACTGTTCTTTTACAAGCATGGTTGTGGCATCAATTAACCCATGAAGGTTGATATGTCATTAAACAAAAAAAACATCTCTTCTAGACCGGTTTCCTAACTAAGCCCTAGCACCTACACGATTGTCCCGACTGTATTCCTCAATTGCTCTTATGGAAAAACCCTAACCATTTTTATATAGGCGATAGGGTTCTGGGTATAACATTAAACTGCATCTAGTGGTGAGGTTCCAGTTCTGGAGCTCTGGGGAGTGTGACGTACTCCTTTAGTACCATTACTCCCCGGCCCGCCGGTGTTGTGGTACCCGTCAAGGTCCCATCTATAGGTTAAATAAAAAAAATGAGTTCGAAGAAAAATCGAGTTTTAAAAAAATGTTGAATACCCATCAAGAATGAATAAAACAAAATGTCTTCGGCATAAAATAACCCAATAAGGGTTGGCATGCCGTAAAATCTAATCAGCCAACGAATCTATGAGTTAAATAGATAAGGAACGAGTTAAAGCATTTGAATACCTAGCTAAAAGGAATAAAACAAAACGTCTTCGGCAAAAAATAACCCAACAAGGGTTGGCATGCCGTAAAATCTAATCAGCCAACCAATCTATGAGTTAAATAGATAAGGAACGAGTTAAAGCATTTGAATACCTAACTAAAATGAATAAAACAATGTCTTCTTTCCCTGAATGTTTGAGATGAGGCTTGAAGATTAGTATTATCTGCATTATTCGAACTATTGTCCTCATCTTCATTGTTATTTGTACTACGTTTCGGCCGATATACCCTCCGGCCTTCTTCAGGTATTTCTTGTCGGACTCGGGAACCTTCTCGGACTCGGGAACCTTCTTTTCGAACTCGGGAACTTTCTTGTCGTAATCGGGAGCCATCACTGAACTTTGAACCTAACCCTTTATTTAGTCCACGGGGGTATCCTGTTCTCATTCCGCTAACCATAGCTCGGGTAGGAGTTGTGTTAATTATTTTTCTAACTGCCTTCACTCAGGATTGAACTCGGGTTCCAGAGATAACTGTCACTTAGCTATGGTTAGCGGAATGAGAACAGGACACCCCCGTGGACTAAATAAAGGGTTAGGTTCAAAGTTCCGTGATGGCTCCCGATTACGACAAGAAAGTTCCCAAGTTCGAAAAGAAAGTTCCCGAGTTTGAAAAAGTTCCCGAGTCCGAGACGGTTTCTGAGTCCGACAAGAAATACCTGAAGAAGGCCGGAGGGCATATCGGCCGAAACGTTGTACAAATAACAATGAAGATGGAGACAATAGTCCGAATAACGCAGATAATACTAACAATGTCTTCGACATAAAATAACCCAAGGGTTTACATGCTGTAAAATCCAACCAACCAACCAAGAAGCATCGTGATCAGAACGTTCGTAAATTTAGCCTTGTGCCAAACTAAGAAAATCATAGTGTCTATTTTAGTCTTTGTCTATTTCACAGTTTTGTTTTCATCCTCGTTTATTTTTTTTTCCTTCTTTCTCTTGTTTTATCTGGGAAATGACATTCACTGAGAGACATTATCAGTAGACATTATCAACACAGTATTTAAGTTTGCACTCAATATTCAGCTCGAATGCTACGGCCGGGTGACTGGCAGCCAACCACGCGGCTGACTTAGCAAAACTAAATTTTCAATAGAATAACGCATGCATGTCCAGTGAGTGTTGGCTCGATTTCAACAGCGTTTAACTCGTAAGTAGTAAAGAAGACGACTTGCAGGTATAACTTAAAGGGTATAGCAAGTGACTACACTGTGGGATATCTTGAATACCAAATCCGAAAACACGCTTTAACAAAAAAAAAAAAAAAAAAAAAAAAAAAATTTAAAAAACGCCGATTTTTTAATGTTAAATCTACTAATAATGGAGCTTCGGTCTCAATTTGTCTCCCCCTCCGATCAATCGGCTGGTCACGTCAAGCCCTAGCACCTATATGATTTTCCCAACCCTATTGTCCTTATGGCAAGCTCCAACACCTTTTTATCATATGGGTGCTAGAAGGCGGTGGCTGCGGGTCTACATGTCCTGGGAATGACGTTAAACTCTATCTGATGGTGAGGTTCCAGTTCTGGAGGTTTGGGGAATGTGGAGCACCCCTTCATCACCATTGCTCCCTGGTCCACTCTGACCCGGAGTGGTAGTACCTGTTAGGGTCCCATCTATGGGTTAAATAGAAAAATGTATTTTTTTTTAAATTGTATTCATTAAGAATTGATTTATTTCAAAATTTTATCGGCATTAAATGACCCACTGAGGTTGATATGCCGTAAAACAAAACAAACCAAATCAATTTGTCTGTAACCGAAAATACGTCACTGCTTACGTCACATTACCCGAAATCGTCAATACATAGAATAAAGAACAACCTTATATTATATACACTCAAAATTTGAATATGCCATTTTAGAGGGTTCTTATCACTTTTTAAAACAATTTCAAATAAATACATGCCCAATATTATATATTTATACATAGTTTGTTTTATTCTAATATATATTCAAAGTTATTTAACGTATAGTTTTACGAAAAAATTAAAGTAATAAAGAATTCATCATTCGCATCTGATGAGTCGGGAGAGTTAGACACTTTGTCAAAGCTCCCTGAAATAGTCTATAATGCAAAATCTCTAAGTCTTTTGTTATTTCTTTACTTATATATTTGCTCTGTGACTCTAACATTAAGAGCACACATTGAGCTCTCAAACTGAGGTTTTTTAAATAAAATTCTTGTGTCGTAAGGAAGATTTCTACTCTGGACTTATATATATATATATATATATATATATATATATATATATATATATATATATATATATATTATTACTGATAATATAGTGTGCTATATTTATAAGTAAATCGTGCTCTATTTGTGGATTGAGCAATTATATCTAAATTAGGGTAGCGTAGCCATGAATTCAACAATACTTTGTTACTGTCAGTTTCTCGGATATGCGATTCTCAAACCCTAGGCGAGAAACTATATATATATATATATATATATATATATATATATATATATATATATATAAGGAGTACTCGTTCTAATTAAATAACGGTACTTCATGCTACACACATCTGACCAATAAAACTACCTCTCCTGCTCCTCCACTTCCCGCTTTCTAGAGAATCAAACCACGGTTTAAAAAAAAAGGTCCGCTACTCGAACCTTTTCACTTGCTTTGAACAATCGCATAGCTGAGAAACTGTCAGTAACCAAGCGCCATTGATTCCATGTCCACGCTACCCTAACTTATATCTTATATATATATATATATATATATATATGTGTGTGTGTGTGTGTGTGTGTGTGTGTGTACGTTGTAAAATGGAAATGTATCCGATAATATGTTGAAAAGATAAATAAATAAAGGAAAGAAAATGTTGAATGGATAAAAATGGTTTAATGAAATGCCAATACGTGTTTCGAGCGAGAGTTTGTCCACGTACACATTGTATTCTATTTATTACTATTTTAGATATAAAATAAAATAGCAATAATAGAAAAATATAAAATTTTTAAGTATACAAAGAAAACGGCCTTCCTCGAGGCAATGTGTTTAATATTTCAAGTTAAAATGGTCAAAATACAGAGAATTTAGAAGGGTTCGAAAAAAGAATTTTGGGGGAAAATTTTTGAGATGTTTACGGTTGGAGAATAGAAAAAAAATATTTTGTGAGACTCACGGTTTGAAAATAAAGAATATTCAGTGATGAGCGACATTTGAAAAAAGTGAATCTTAAATTTTCGTAAATATATTAACTTGTATATGAAAATTGAAGAAGAAATTTTGAGTTTATGTTATTATTAAATAATTATATTTGTTTATCAATTTAATTAATCTTTGAATAAGTATTAAGTTTGATAAGATGAGCATACGTGTATTTATTTTGGTAATTTATTTATTTATTTTTAATATAATCTTAGTGGTCATTGTTAAAGTTTACTGTACCCTAATAAATTAAGCAGTCTAGGGAATAATAATCAACAGGGAAGTAGAAAGAAATCCGAGAATATGAAGAGACTTGCTGTCACATGTTCTTTAGTG
>CM042140.1:8839140-8841640 GCA_023376005.1 Doryteuthis pealeii
GCAGTGTAGTAGTCTGGATTATTATTATTATTATTATTATTATTAATATTATTATTATTAGCAAATATGTCCACCCTCTGGGTGCAAGTATTTAAGTTTTAATGTAATAGAATATTATATTGAATTAGAAGGGCTAATGAAACTAAATAAGAATGCAGATAAAAAGATTTGACAAAGGGGATACATAAAAGTACAGTTATTTCTTCTTGTTAATGGATTTCTTTTAAGATTTATCCCCGGAATTTTTGCTCGTATTCATTAAGATAAAACCAAACAATTAAAAATCAGTAATACTAAGCACATATTTATTAAAATCAAATTTTTAATATCAATATGCAAATTAGCCTTCCTCTTTACACTATAAACTACTATTTTGTTGTATAAATAAATACAATTGCATGTTCTTAGTATGTAGATATGGTCACCAGTATTAATAATGTAAAACAATTTTATTAATAATTGAGGTTTAAATAAAATCAAATCATGGAAAATGTGATGTAAATAACAAAGGGAATTGTGATGTAAGTAGTGATATAGTTTTGGTTACAAACAAACACAATCTCCATTATAATAAGATTTCACTCCATTCGAGTTTTTCACATCCGCTTTAGCCGGTGGTTCACTGGAGACTGAGTGACAGTAAGTCTCCTCTGGTCTCCGGGACTTTTCTGAGTATTCTAGCCGATCTTAACAATGCTGTAGTCTGGATGGTCTTGATTCTTCCTCTGATTTCCAATTCACCCAAATTCTTTTCCAGACCTTTGGTGACCGTTCCAAGGGACCTAATTACAACTGGCAAGGTCCACGTATTTGTCCATCTTTTCGCTTTCTTTCACTCTCACTCGGTGATCGGACGGGACGTCAAAAATTCACAAGACGACAAGTTCTCTTCTTCTTGTTAATCAACACTAGATCTAGTCCCCTAGTCGGGATTAAGTTATCCGTCTGTATCTCAAATCCCAGAAAATGGTGTGTGTCTCATTGTTCAGGACAAATTCAGTTTTGTGCATATACCATTTAGTTGTATGGTGAAAATTATTAATATCATTATGAGGTTTTCTCACCTGCCGTAGCTGGTAGTTCACTGGAGGCTAAGTGACAGCAAGTCTCCTCAGGTCTCCAGGACTCTTCTGAGTATTTTAGCCGATCCCAAGCACTGTAGTCTGGATGGTCTCGATTCTTCTTCTGACTTCCAATTCACCGAAATTATTTTCCAGAGTTTTTGGGACCGTTCGAAGGGCACCAATTACAATTGGTACGACCTTCATGTTCCATAGTTTCCTCAGTTCTCTGGCAAGGTCTAAGTATTTGTCTATCTTTTCACTTTCTTTCATTTTCACTCGATGGTCGACCGGGGCGGCAAAATCCACGAGATGACAGGTTCTCTTCTTCTTGTCGATTTTTACAAGATCCGGTCTCCTGGCCGGCATTAGGGAATCTGCCTGTATCTCGAAGTCCCATTTTATTATTATTAATTTTCTATTTCCATGTCTTTGTATTTACTTATTGTATTATATCCTTTGGCTGATGTTATCATCTATTGGCATCAATATTTAAATAAAAGGTCAGTGTTCTCATCGTCCTTAACAATTATATCTGGTCTATTGCTCTTTTCTATCGATTTGTATGGTAAATTCCCACTGAATAGAAGCTTCGGTATTCCATAGTACTAGCACATTTCCCAACGAATATGACACCAGTCTGATTTTTATCATACCCTTTTTATATTCTATTACTGCTAGATTATTATTATTATTATTATTATTATTATTATTATTATTATTATTATTATTATTATTTACTCCTTTTGAGTTTTCACATCAGCCTTAGCTGATGGTCTTTCACTGGAGTCTGAGTGACAGCAAGTCTCCTCAGGTCTCCAGGACTCTTCTGAGTATTCTGGCAGATTGCAGCAGTGCAATGTTCTAATTGGTTATCATCATTATTATTATTATTATTATTATTATTAATATTATTATTATTATTATTATTATTATTTGCTCCTTTTGAGTTTTCACATCAGTGTTAGCTGATGATCTTTCACTGGAGTCTGAGTGACAGCAAGTCTCATCAGGTCTCCAGGACTCTTTTGAGTATTCTGGCAGATTGCAGCAGTGCAGTGTTTATGAATGGTTTCAATCCTTCCTCTGATTTCCAAACTTTCCAAACCCTTTTCCAATCCATTTGGTACCGTTCCAAGTGCACCAACTACAGTTGGTATCACTTTCACTTTCATATTCCATAACTTTTTCAGTTCTCTGGCAAGGTCCAGATATTTGTCAATTTTTTCATTTTCCTTTAGCTTTACCCTGTGATCTGCTGGAACTGGAAAATCCACCAGTTGACAAGTTCTTTCTTTTTTGTTTATCAGCACTAGGTCTGGTCTTCTTGCTGGCATTATTATTATTATTATTATTATTATTATTATTATTATTATTATTATTATTTATTATTATTATTATTATTATTATTTATTTCACTCCTTGCGAATTTTTCATAC
>CM042140.1:8844140-8846640 GCA_023376005.1 Doryteuthis pealeii
TGATTGCCCTTATGGCAAGCTCGAACCCTTTTTATCATATGGGTGCTAGATGGCGGTGGCTATTTTTTTCCTTTTTCTTATTGTCCTGGAATGACGTTAAACTCTGATGGTGAGTTTCCAGTTCTGGAGGTCTGGGGAATGTGGAGCACCCCTTCATCACCATTGCTCTCAAGTCCACTCTGACCCGAAGTGATAGTACCTGTTAGGGTCCCATCTATGGGTTAAATAGAAAAATGTGTTTATAAAAAGTTTGAGTTGTAAAATGATAACTGTCGTACTATTAAGGAATACGAGTATTAATATAAAGATAATATAATATAATAAAATAAGACACCTTAATTTTCATATTAGAATTTGGCTAATTAGACATTTTATCTATGGTAAATAATCACTAAAATTATGGCTACAAAATGTTATTCATAGAATGCAGGTTTTTTGCTCACATCAGAAACCGATATTTTAAAGCAAACAATATGAAAGATCTGTTTGAAAATGTCAACATGGAAGATGTTCTCTCTTTTCTGAGGGAAATAAAATTATACCATAGAATATAGACATGAAACAAATCAATACCATACAACATAATCCCCAATAATGCTAACACATTTTTAAAACCAATTACTAAAAAGTATAAATGTAAATACACGATATGTATTACTTCCTAACCGTTAGGCAGGACATAACCCCAGACGGGTTGATATGCCGTTAAAATCAATATACAAACAAACAATTTTTTTAGTTAACTAGCTTAAAAGCCGCTCTATTAGGCGACAATTAAGTTAATTTTAAAATATTTTTAATACTGTCTTATTGTTACCGTCATATCATTATAAAGTCGTCGGGGCGGCATAAAGTCGGTATCAGCCAGTCAGCGAGGGAGTCTAATCCCCTTTTCAATAGCGCAGGGACCAAGGAGATTGTTTTGGCATCTGACCGGTGGAGCGCCACACCTAAATCAGCTCCTTACTTTACCGCACAGATCCCTGTGCTACTCATACGCTGAGTTGGCGAGGACCGGTATCGAACTAGGAACCTTGTGATTTCTAGCCGAACGCTCTACCGACTGAGCTAACCCATGACCATTATTGCTGTTTATATTACATTTATAATGAAGGGAGTTTTTAGACTTCGCTATCATAACGTCCATTCCCTTCTTTCTTTATTTGTGGCAATTAGATAAAAAAAAAATTGCGTTCGTCTCCACGAAAACCGTTCATTAATTTGAAGTGGTCAGAATTAGCGGTTCTGGATTTTTTTTTAAGCCAACAAAATAATAAACAAAACAAACAAATCATAACAAGGAGTTCTCTTTGAATATTTTTTCTCTGTATTTTTTAAGGTACTTTTCGCGCCACGCTTTCTCACCTTTGCTCCCGCCGAAAACTACAAAAGCCCATAATATCCATGATTTATAAAAAAAATAATAAAAGTGAAAAAGCGGGATGGGGGAGGGGGTAAGAATGAAGACGGCAAACAATCGAGGACTTCCNAACTGTGTAAATGTGTGTATCGAAAAAGAAGGCATTGTGCATTTTTTTTCTTTAGGTGTGTGGTTGCGCGTGTGTGTGTAAATCTTTTGCGATAAACGACCTCAATATATATATATATATATATATATATATATATATATTATTATGTTTGTTTGGGTATTTGAGCATATTTGTTCCAGACAACACATTGAGTCACCTCACACCCCCATACACACACCGTAAAAGAGAATATTTGACGTCCTATTTCAAACTGTCTCCTTTTTTCAAATTTCAAATTTTCAGCAGACTGATAAACAAGGACTATCACTCACTTTGCTCGTTATTCTGTGATAAAAAATTCTTATTACCTTCCATATACCAACAAATGTCCTGAAGATGATCTAATTAATAGATCGAAACACTGCAGCGTCGGCCAATAAACTCACCACCTAACTCATTTAAACCTGTGTTTTTTTCAATCTTTCTTAATATACCTACACACACAAACACACACACACACACACACACCACACACACACACATATATTATATATATATATATATATATATATATATGTTTGTGTGTAATTTACTTAGGTGTTTGAGATATATATATATATATATATATATATATATAGTACATACATTTTTAAATTGTATATATATATATATATATATATATATATATATATACAATATATATTTTTCTTATTAATATCGCTCTATCACAGATATTGAACACTCTCCTAATAATACTGTATATATTGACTTAGTACAGTCTTACCAAGTAAGATAATGTTAACCATATACTGTGGGAACATATATATGTATATATGTACTCACATAGGGACAGAGACACGCATATATATATATATATATATATATATATATATATATATATATATATATATAGTGTTTGTGCGTGTGTCTGTGTGAGCATAGAGATGGGCGCCTAAAAAAACGAACCTTAAAAAACAGTACTGAAAAGGAAATAAATTTGTTCGTCCTTTTTTTTCTTTTTTCTTTTATCT
>CM042140.1:8851640-8854140 GCA_023376005.1 Doryteuthis pealeii
ATATATATATATATATATATATATATATATATAAAGATAAATCTAATGAGTCAGACGAACCTACTATTAGTTTCGCTTAATGCTCTTCAGGGCTAAGAGACAGATCATAGATTTATCTTTATTATTTGCTCTACTTAGGTATTGAGCACTTTTTACTTATTAGCTTATTCTCCTAGCGGTTATATGAATATATATATATATCTTATATACATATATATACATGTAAATTGTTTTTTCTTTTGGCCAAATACTGTACCAATAGATTATTTTTTGTTGGTACGACTATTTTGGTCTTTTGTTTTTTTAAAAAAAAAAATTTTATCCCCGGTTGATGTTTGGTAGTATATTTTTACAAACTATTTGCTGTTTTTTTTCTCATCGCGAGGATTTACCAACACGCTTGGTATATTAAATTATATATATATATATATATATATATATATATATATATATATATATATATATATATATATGCGAATTAGGCAAATATAGTGGTATAATTTCTCTTTCATGAGATCAAATATGTTAGCGCGTATGATAGAATGTCAAACGAAATTTTCGCAAATGAACGCTCAGATATTTACATGAAGCTACCCTCACCATCCCAAGAAGAAAAAAAAGACTGGCTTGACCCTTGGCTCGCTCACCACGCCGGCCCAGAGCCGCTAAAAAATAATATGCCTCTTTTTCGCTGATGAAAGCATTGCTTAATTAGAGAGTACTGAAACAACAACAACAAAAAAAAAGTGAATTACGAAGTAAAACGTTGGCTTTGGTGTGGGGGACGGGCAGCGACATGACAGCCGAGTGGATGGTTGAAGCAATTTATTATTGAATATAATGACAGGTAACTTTTTAATGTTACCCAGTAGGGAAACGTGGTGTGGTTACGACCATCCATAGGGGTTCATTGGTAAAAATGCATACCAAAAACAAAAAACAAAAAGATTTACAAAGAGATAGATAGAGGGGGTGAGAAAGACAGAGTGAGGCAGAGTGAGCAGTGGGTTGGGGTGGAGGCACATTTAAATACACACGCACACATATAAAAAAAATTCCCCCAATGTATCAAATGCATTACTCTCCTATCTGTCCTGGCGCCTCCAGTGGTAAAAAAAATGATTGGCAAACTAGGGGAGCAAACTATTGTTTGTGAGCAAGTTCAAGTCTCACTGTGATGCGTAGCTTGCGTAACGATTATCGTCACCTGGGATGGACCAGACGAACCGTGTTCAAATCCTGACCATTTATGATTCACTTCGTGGTATATTAAATTAATTTTCCCCACTGAAATAAATTGAAATGCCATCAATCCGTTCAAACCCCTTCCAAAAAACATCTAATTTTGTTCGTATTTATTTTAGAAATATTTTGTATAAAAGTTTTTAAAAAAGTAGTCGTCGGGGCGGCCTAAAGTCGGTATCAGCCAGTCAGCGAGGGAGTCTATCCCCTTTCAATAGCACTAGACCAAGGAGATTGTTTTAGCATCTGAGGTGGAGCGCCACACCTTCCATCAGCTCCTTACTTTACCGCACAGATCCCTGTGCTACTCATACGCTGAGTCGGCGAGGACCGGTATCGAACTAGGAACCTTGTGGTTTCTAGCCAAACGCTCTACCGACTGAGCTAACCCGGCCCATAAAAACATAAAATAGAATGTAATGAACTATGTTCAGTAATATGTTTTAACTAGCAAGACCTCTGGATATACCATATTATGATAATTTAATTATTACAAAGTTTGGTTGTATATATGGTTACTTAAGAGCTATTGTAAATAGTTCAATATGTAAATGTATAATAATCTTGATTAAACTCTCTCACACTCTTTTTTCTTTCTTTACTTCGTTTCATCTTTTAGTGATGTTTGAATGAAACAGATTAGTGTTATCGCTTCTGCACGCTTACTCCCTCTCTCTATCTTACCCTACTCTTTTTCTTTCTTTCTTTCTTATATATATATATATATATATATATATATATATATATATATATATATATATTGTATAGAAAGTACTTTTCTTCCTTTTCTTTCTGTAAAATAAAAACGGAATGGTCCATTATTCAGCTGACGTGACGACTCATATAAGAAATAAAAATTCGGAGAATAAGCAACACTAGATAATCAGGATTTACGTTTTGAATTTTTTTAAAACTATTTCGACGGTCTCCTTTTTAAAAAGAGGGTATTGCAAGATGATAATGGTCGGAAGATTAAGGAACAAGCGTATTAGTATTTTTTATTATAATGGAGATTGTCTGTGTGAGTGTGTTTTTCTTTTGTTTTTTTTTTTGGTCTGTAAGCGAAACTATATCACTACTCAAATCACAGTTTCCTTACTTATTTACATCACATTCTCCATGCTTCTATTTTTATTTAAACCTCAGTTATTTATAAAATTGTTTTACATTATTAATACTGTTGACTATATCCACAAATAACATGCAATTGTATTTATATATCCAATAAAATAGCGGTTTACAGTGTGAACGGGAAGGA
>CM042140.1:8859140-8881640 GCA_023376005.1 Doryteuthis pealeii
AGGGTCCCATCTAGAAAAACATGAGTTTATAAACAAAATTGTGTTATGCATTAAGAATGAATTTATTTCACAACTTTGTCGGCATTAAATGACCCACCGAGGTTGATATGCCGTAAAACAAACCAAACCAAACCTCTTTGTATTTTGTATGAATAAATGTTATATTTTATTAATTGACTTGTCTTTTTCCCTACCGAATATTCTGTATTAGGTTACCCTCTTTTGTATAACCTAATGCATTATAAGAGTTCGGGTGTTAGCTGCGAGTTGACACCCCTCGAATCCTTTATACCCCTTGGCAGTGGTGCAGTTCGCGTATTCTACAGCCTCAATTGCAGTGACCGAAATATCTCTGGTATGATAAGTAGGTGTTCGGTGTATGGTACTCTTAATGTTGACAGCAGCAATAACAGTCTCGTCCTTCGGGACTCTTTGTAAACCAATGTCGCGTCAGGGCGTCAGCTTAGCCGAACGCAGTCGTTTTGCGATAGTGTAATAGTGAAACTCTATCCCAGAAAGACGATGGCTCAATTCCTGCAAACGGCTGGCAGAATTATGGTGGAACGCCTTTTCTGGGAATTGATTATGAAAAAGGAAAGGATTGTAATCTTTCAAAAGAGTGAAATGTCGTACAAACATCTTCGGCAACTTTTTCTTCCCTCATTCTTTTTTTTTTTTTTTTTTTCGTAACTTATCCTTTTTTTTTTTATCTTTCATTGGTTCGGTTAATCTCAAATAGTTCGTTCTCTCTCTCTCTCTCTCTCTCTCTCTCTCTCTCTCTCTCTCTCTCTCTCTCTCTCTCTTCTCTTTCTTTCTTTTTTTTCATCTTTCTTCGTCTTTGATTCCCTTAAACAAAGCTTTTTTCTTTCTTTTTGTTTTTGTTTTTGTTTTGTTATATCTTTTTTCTTATTTGTATTTAATTCCTTTAATCCAAAACTATTCTCAATTACCCCTCACCCCCTCTCTCTCTCTCTCTCTCTCTCTCTCTCTCTCTCTCTCTCTCTCTCTCTCTCTCTCTCTCTCTCTCTCTTATTCCCTTAACCAAATTTTTTTTTTCTTACTTTTTTCTTTCTTACTTTCTTACCTTATATCCTTCTTCTTATTTGTATTTAATTCCTTTATCTAATAAAGTTATCCACTACCCCCCCTCTCTCTCTCTCTCCTCTCTCTCTCTCTCTATCTATCTATCTATCTATCTATCTCTCTCTCTCTCTCTCTCTCTCTTCTCTCTCTCTCCTTCTCACTCGTTCATTCCCTTGACCAAAGAAGTTTTTTATGTCCTCTTTTCTTTCTTTCTTTCTTTCCGTCTTATTTTTTTTCTTTTATTATACGTTATATC
Organism: Doryteuthis pealeii; assembly: GCA_023376005.1. Taxonomy (NCBI): domain Eukaryota; kingdom Metazoa; phylum Mollusca; class Cephalopoda; order Myopsida; family Loliginidae; genus Doryteuthis; species Doryteuthis pealeii. The sequence continues at coordinate 8,860,480 of CM042140.1, forward strand.
CTTGTTCTAATTTTATTTCGTTTCCTTAATTCAAACACACTCTCTCTCTCTCTCTCTCTCTCTCTCTCTCTCTCTCTCTCTCTCTCTCTCTCTCTCTCTTTATTTCATTAAATTAACTTTTTATATCCTTTTCTTATGTGTACATAAAACACCCCTTTCTTTCTTTCTTCAATTAATTTCCTTAAATTTATTTTTTTCTTTCCTCCTTTCTTTCCTCTTTTCTTTTTTCTTTTACGCTATATCCTTTTTCTTATTCAAATTTTCTTCCCCATCCCCAAAATATTCTTTCTTTCTTTTTCTTTATTTCTTTCCTTCCTTTTTCTTTCTCATTTTCTTTGTCTTTCATTTCCTTAAACAAATCGTTTTTATTCATTTTGTATTTTCTCATACGTTATATCTTTTCTTTATGTATTTCAATACCTTAACCCAGACCTTTCTTCTTTCTTTCTCTCTTTCTAATGCATTCCTATAGTAAAACCCTTTCCAATGCATTTCTATAGTAAAACCTTTTCCAATGCATTCCTATAGTAAAGCCCTTTGCAATACACTCCTATAGTAAAACTCTTTCCAATGCATTCCTATATTAAACAGTTCTTCTTATTGCCAAAACCGTAGGCAAAATTAACCTTATTCATTGAATGACATTCGTAAATGCATTCCTATCGTAAAACAATTTCTAATCAATTCCTATAGCAAAGCCATTCCCCCCCCCTTCATTCTTTCTTTATCGCTTTTTTGTTTTGTTTTCTTATATGACATATTCTTTTTCTTATCTTTATTGTCGGAGTGGACCTGGGAGTAATGGCGATGAAAGGTTACTCCATCTTCCCCAATGAACTTCACCATCAGAGTTTAACGTCATGGTATTTACCTCGTACCCCACTTGTACGGGTTAGGCACAAGGCCCTATTAACGTGGGACCACCCACAAACCGAAGCTCATGGGTGGCGGGTAAAAAATTGCGTCGATCCCGTCGGTATTCCCCCTCAAGGGGGCGCCTCAGGCACTGGGCAATAAACCCAGCCCTGCCCCTTTAAATCGAGAGGGCAGGTGTTGCCTGGTGGGGGGGTCCCTTGAGATCGACGCCGTAAATTATAGCAATCCCCACCCAATCAGAGTTTAACGTCATACCAAGTATACTAAGACGCTCAGCCACCGCCTTCCAGCACATATATGATAAGAAGAGTTAGGGATTGTCATGTCGGTGCTAGGATTTGAGCTGTGACCAGCTGTTCCATCCTTAAGCATCACGGCTCACCATCCACGGCCAACAGGTGGCTCAATTAGGGGTTCTTACTCTTCTGCAGAGGGGTGCATTCGGTGTATTCTAAAGCCCCACCGACAGGGCTACATAATAATTGCCATTTAGAAAGCCTAGTTTGGCACAAGGGCAGAAGTATGGAGCATTTACTGAGAATCTAATAGTCGTCTACAAGCCTAGCTATCTATTCATTACATCTCAAAAGATGCTGTTTATATTTATCACAAGTCGATGAGCACATCAGGATGTTGTCTTCGATATCAGTCAATGATTTTTTTTTTGTCTTTTTTCCCCTTCCTTTTTTCTTTTCCTTATACGTCATAATCTTTTTCTTACTGCTATATTTTTCTTTCTTTTCCTTTTATATCCTTTCTCTCTTTCTTTTTTTTTTCTTTTTGCTATACGTTATTTCTTTTGATAATGCTATCTTTAGCATTCTTCTTATCTTCTGTCATTTCTCTATTTTTTCCTTTCCCTATGCGTCATTTTTCTTCTTTTTCCCTATGCGTCTTTTTTCTTCTTTTCCCTATGCGTCATTTTTCTTCTTTTTCCCTATGCGTCATTTTTCTTCTTTTTCCCTATGCGTCATTTTTCTTCTTTTTTCCCTATGCGTCATTTTTCTTCTTTTTCCCTATGCGTCATTTTTCTTCTTTCCCTATGCGTCATTTTCTTCTTTTCCCTATACGTCATTTTTCTTCTTTTCCCTATATGCCATTTATTTTCTTCTTCTATCGTTTCTGTTTTCTTTATCTATACGCCATTTTATTTTTTACTGTTTTTTATTTGATTTTTTATTCCAGAAACATTTTGCATTTTTTTGTTTATGTTTATAATCATATATATATATATATATTTTCATTTTTATTCATCATTCTAGTGTCCCGTTTTTTCATTCCATTTTCCTGTTTTTCCCTTTTCTTTTCTTCCTATGATTTTCTTCTTAATTTCGCCATTACAATCATTTCACGCTTTTCAATTTTACTTTGTAATTATCAATTCATTGGGTGTTTCCTCATCTTTTTCTTGGCTATTCATTTGTATATATTATATCTGCATGCATAATTTCATGTAATATATATATATATATATATATATATATATATGTGTGTGTGTGTGTGTGTGTGTGTGTGTGTGTGTGTGTGTGTGTATATTGTGGGGGGGGGAACATTTATCTGTGTGTGTGTATATTTCCATGTATGTGTGTGTGTGCGTACATATATATATATATAATATATATATATATATATATATATTTGTGTTACATATATATATTATATATATATATATATATATATATATATATATATACATATATATAATTGTATATATATATTATATATATATATATATATATATATATTGTATATATATATATATATATATATATATATATATATATATATATATATATATATATATGTGTACATATATGTATTTGTGTCTGTATAGATATGTGTGTGTGCCTATCCATATATTTTGTGTGTGTGTGTATATATGTATGCATGTAGATATATCTACATGCATGTATATACATATATATGGGTATGTGTGCGCGCGCCTGTGTGTGTGTCTATGCATATATATATATATGCGTGTGTATGTTAATATATACATGTATATATATATGAGTATATATATATGCATATTTATGATTATATATATATATATATATATATATATATATATATTCATGCGTGCATGTATATAGATGCATATATGTGTGTATATATCTATGCATACATGTATATATATGCATATATATGTATGCACATATATGTATATATCTATATGTATACATATGCATATATATATATATATATATATATATATATATATATATATATATATATATATATATATATATCTGTGTGTGTGTGTGTTTAACAACAATACCGCACCACTTATTCGCACCACGCCCGCACCGGCAAACTAAAAGAATATGCTTCGTTTTAGGGGAAAATGCATGGGGGAAAGCTATTAAGTTCGTCCAATGAAAAATCGGCGAATACCACACGTGATTCCTGCCTATTTAGCTCTTCAATTGGACTAATGGTGTCATCAAGATGTCTCTTACTGACCCCAATTTTCAAAAGCCTACCACCCCCACCCAACCACACTGCAAATCTGGCGGGAAAACATTGCGTCGGCTTTAAGGTTAATGCACGCGGAGGGCATCAAGTGACAACTTGGAGGTATAAAGGAAAAAGAGAAGCAAAAAGGAAGTGAGAGGTAGAGAGAGAGAGAGAGGGGGTTGTTGAAGGGAGAGGGAAAAAGAGGAAAGGAAGGATGTATAGACAGAGGAAGAGATGGGTGGATGGAGAGAGGAAGGGAGGGAAAACCGATAGAGTGAGATAGTTTGTTTACGATAGAGCAAGACGTAAGATCCGCGGGTGGTGAGGAACCCTTGCAAAAACCATGTGTAGGATGCGGAAATATAAATATGTATTTATGCATAAAATTTTGTAGTGTATGCGGTTGCATGTTTGTATGGGGGTGTTTTTGGGGGTTTTTTTTTTTGGTTTTTTTTAGGGTGTGTGTTTTTTTTTTTCTTTGGAGGAAGGGGGGCAGGCGGAGTCTCGAAGTGTCAATGAAAGCGAGATTTAATGCGTTTGGCAATATCAGGTGTCTACAAAAGATGTAATTTCAAAAAATGCATTTTTTTCAAAAATGATATTGACTTTCACGGTCGACAATTTTGTTGAGAAACACTTGAAGTCTGTTACTACCGCTTACGATCGCTTCAGCTCTGAAAATTAGATGCTTCATAAAACCCATATCCTTCAACACAATGCACCGCCATTTTTGTCCAGAAACCATCCAGGAGTTATGCATCGAATTAATCTTCCTCCAGTTATGGGTAAATAGGAGGGCAGACTGGGACATTTAACCTTGGTTAAGCAAGCAGTCTAGGAGAAGGAAAACTGAATTTAAAAATGTTAAACTTAAGAAATAAGACCTTGTGTCATATCCTACTTATAAGAAATCCTTCACAAGGAGGACAAACCAGGAGTTAAAATTTCTGTTGAAAACAATTCCTTATATACATTTCCAACCCCTCCGCACAAACAGGATGTGACATAAGGTCAATTTCTTAAGCAAAGTTTACCAGGTTTGAATTCAGAGTTTTCCTTCTCCTTGACTGGTTGTCTAAGCAAGGTTAAAGGGTCCAGTCTGTCCTACTATTTACCCATAGCTGGAGGGAGAGTATTTGGATTCATAACCAAGACTATTAGCGACGTCACTTTTTATCTTGGTTACTTAGACCTTATGGTGGCGTCTGGCGTAATGGTTAGAGTCGTAGGAAATGGACTCGTCGACCCGAGTTCAAATACTGGACGAGGCTGTTTGCATTTCGCATAGCGCTAATAACCTTAGGAAATCTATGAATCCAACTACTCTCACTCCCGACGCAAAAATTATCTCCTTGGACTAGAGCTAGTGAAAAGGAGAATGACTCCCTCGCTGTCTGTCTGATACTGACTTTAGGCAACGTCTTACTATATATATATATATATATATATATATATATATATATATATATGTGTGTGTGTGTGTGTGTGTGTATATATATATACATATATATATATATATGTATGAAGTAGTCAAAACAATGTGTTTGAAAATGGCGAAGGCCGACAATTTGTGGAAGATTATGTGCTTAGTTAAAGTCATACCTAATTTTGTTAATTAATTAATTATAACTAAATGAATTAGGCGTGCATATCGGGTTAAATGTAAAGCGTAAACAAATCGAGAAAAATTCATCTCTGTATGTACATTTCAGCCTACCAGGCTTCATCAGCAGAGCCATAGACAGGGCAGTGCTTTGAGCGTGATATATAGGTTCCCGCGTCCGACAGGAAATACCTGAAGAAGGCCGGAGGGCACATCGGCCGAAACGTTGTACAGATAACAATGAAGATGAGGACAATAGTCCGAATAATCCAAATAATCTAAAGAACTTTTTTATTGGACTTTTTCGATTGATGGGACAAATAAATGTGAAAAGCATTAAAAATTCAAATAAACTAAAATTAATGGATTTTTTTTAATTACCTCTTTGAGATCCTAAAATGGAAGTGATTCGAATATATTATATCTAATATTGTCTGTAGGGTTTCCGGTTAGAAGTGATTTTAGATTATATTTAAATTAAACATGAAAAAATCATATAAAAGGTTTTGAGAACTTATAGAAGTGTAAAATACAAGAAATTAATAAGGGTCGGGTTAGGTCAGTCGGTAGAGCGTTCGGCTAGAAGCCACAATGTTCCTAGTTCGATACCCGCCCTCGCCAACTCAGTGTATGAGTAGCACAGGGATCTGTGCGGTAAAGTAAGGAGCTGATGGTAGGTGTGGCGCTCCACCTCAGTCGCCAAACAATCTCCTTGGTCTAGCGCTATTGAAAAGGGGATAGACTCCCTCGCTGTATGGATCATACCGACATTAGGCCGCCCCGACGACTTTACTTACTTTACACTGGGAAAGTGTTTTGTTACATTGATATCAACCACTGTTATATTTTTAATATACTGATTTTAAATAGAAAGTTGTTTTTTTCCCTGGATGCTCTCATTTTTTTTTTTTTTTTTTTTTTTTTTTTGCTATCGATGTATTTCAAAATACAAACTTTCATCTTCTTCTCACTGTCATCGTCCTCTATGAGAAGAACCATGGGATTCAACTCTACTTAAATTATCTAGTGAATAGAATAAGAAAATTTTGCATCGTCAACACAATTTGAAACGTGCTTACGGTCAAGTCACGTTGAAAACACTAGATCACCGAAGTTAAGCAGCGATGAGTCTGTTCAATACCTAGATGGGTGACCATTTAAGCAACACCAGGTACTGTAAGTGACCACATATCAAAATGACTCGATTCGGCATTAAATGACCTGAAAAGGGTTGATATACCACAAACAAACAAAACAAACAAATAATTTGAAACATTCATCAATACAAAGGATAGAATTTATATGAAACGCGTTGTTAGGCAAGAAATTGGTTGCTATGAAGATACAAAGGTCACAATCAGTATTTAATGCTCTGACAAATTATTTCATCAGACCCAGCTTGATGTACAGAGGAGGAAATATGATCTTTTCTCGAGTGGCGATTGGATCATTGACAATATTTAGCATACCAACTTCCAGAGTCTCACGTAAGAGCCACTCTTTCTGGTTCCAATGTTTGTCTCTTGTTCGGCTGTCTTACATGCAAATAAGGCAGGGATATTTTGTAAATCCTCTTAGTTGACCAAAGAGGAAGTTCACCATTTTGAGGTCCACACAAATTGTCCAGTTGTGCTCGTGGTATTTTAGTAGATCTATCACAGTTTATTTTGGTTTGGTTTGTTTTGTTTTACGGCATATCAACCTCAGTGGGTTATTTAATGCCGATAAAGTTTTGAAATAAATCAATTCTTAATGGATAATACAATTTTTTTATAAATACATTTTTCTATTCAACCCACAGATGGGACCCTAACAGGTACTACCACTCTGGGTCAGAGTGGGCCAGGGAGCAATGGTGATGAAGGGGTGCTCCACATTCCCCAAACCTCCAAAACTGGAACCTCACCATCAGATAGAGTTTAGCACCCATATGATAAAAAGGGTTTGGGGCTTGCCATAAGGGCAATAGGGTTGGGAAAATCATATAGCTAGGGCTTGACGTGGCCAGCCGATTGATCGGAGGGGGCCTCTCCGACCGCCCGTCTAGCCAAGATAAGGCCAAAGTGGAGTATTGCATGTCATGAACTGCTCATCCATCTGGGCTCTATCCTTAAGCATCAAGGGTCGCCACCCACGACCAACAGGTGGCCCCATTGGGAGAGTCTTACCCTGTGCAGAGGTGCAGTCGGTGCATTCTAACGCCCCAGCCTACAGGGCGGTATCACAGTTTAAATATTATGCTCCTCTCGTAAACACACAGAATGACCTACTGAAATAGTTGCATAAACATTGCCATGATGTAGTAGAGCAGACATTGGGCTGCACTTAGAACTATCTAGGAATAATTTCCAATCGTTTGGATTATATAATGGAATTCCTAATTCCTGGAGAAGACCCAAGATATTATGACAAATTTGTTCTCATCTTTAAAATATTTCACAAAAACCTTCTTCCCGATTTTGGAAGTATGAAACTTGGGTTTTTTCACCGTAGCTTTTTCTTGTAGTCTAGAAGCTGAAATTTCTGCTGCGCTTTTGGAAAGACCCAAATCATGCACAAGCTCAATCAGGTTTGGCTGGTTAAACTGCTGAAGAGTTGATGAGTTTGATGCAGCATAAGAAGGATTGTCGGAATCTGTCAGTATTCCTTGTGTAACATCGTCAGTCTCTTGCATTTTATCGATGCTCTTTTCTTCAGATGAAGACAACTCAATAAAAACTGGAACTGGTATCGCATGAAAATGTAGAGTAGATTGAATCGCTGATATAATACTAAGATAAGTGATTTTATGTCTTTTTTTTTTTGCCAACGCCTTTTGTATTGACCAAACAAAAATAGAAGTCAGTTGTGTGGTCCTTTGATTCTCGCCAGGTCACGGGAATTCCGAAAGGTAAGCCCTTACGTTTCCCTTTCATCAAACCAAGCAGCATATCCTTACAGTTATGATATACAGTATGAGGGGCACATTCCTTGTCTTAATCACAACGGGTAAATCTGAAGTACGTCTTATAGGCTCGCTTCACAAATAGTTATGAGTATATATAAAAGATATGAAAACACCACAAAATGTTGTTAAAGTGAAAACATTTTATAACATATTCATAGCTGATATTGAACAATATTTCGATTTTATGAAAATCATCATCAGAGCTTGTTTATACTCCGTGTTGTTAAGAGCGGAGACAAAAGTCATATGAGTTCAAAACAAAAACCTTGATGCTGCAAAAAAGAAAAGTTATACAATAGTTTCGAATGTGAGCACTTCCGCCGCATTTTTCTCGGTCATCAGATTATTGCGCCTCTGAAGAATAAACGTGACGTACCCACAAATATAGCAGAAAAAACTTAGTTTGTTCACACATTGATGTCTCCTTCTATCCATGATCAAATTTGACAGAAAAAAACGAACAAAATTAGATATCCATAAACGCGTAAGTAGTATATTTAGCCTCAAAATAATAAAATATGATACCTCAAATTACATTAAAACTTGAGTATACAGAACAAAATTGTTTCCATATTTGAAATCAGCTGATCAAAAATAGTAAAGAACAGTAAAAAATCTCATGCAACCGAGATCTTCAAATAATGTGTTGCCCTGTGTTATTAATTAAACAAACCTTTTTGTTATATATCTAAATCTGAATTAATGAGTGATTATATATATTTATATATATATATATATATATATATATATATATATACAGCTATGGGTTAAATAGTAGGGCAGACTGGGCCTTCCGCCTTGGGTAGGTAACCAGTCTAGAGAGGGATAACTCTGATTCAAAATTCCTGAGGTCGGTCGTTGATTGGGTTTGTGGCAACCCTTGATGCACCAATTCTTTCCTATCGACTGTGCCAAAAAAGTGTGGATGGTCCAACACAACCTTCACCACTATAAACAGATCACTGTGTGGATGTTCATTGTATGTATGAACCCTCATACGTCGAAAATAGACGGGAGAGTCCATATATATATATATATATATATATATATATATATATATATATATATATATATATATATTCTTAGGTTCCTAGTTCGAGATCGGCCCCGCCAACTCAGCGTATGAGTAGCACAGGAATCTGTGCGGAAAAGTAAGGAGCTGATGGTATGTGAGGCGCTCCACCTCAGATGCTAAAATAATCTCCTTGGTCTAGCGCTAGTGAAAAGGGGATAGACTTCTTCGCTGTCTGGCTGATACCGACATTAGGCCGCTCCGACGACTTTACTTACTTCATATATATATATATATATATATATATAATATATAAGAAGAGAGGGGAGATAAGGGGAGGTGATTAGGTGTGGACAGAGACGACGCTTGTGTTTGGGTATGTCAACTGTGTCTAAGCATGTCTACCCTTTCCAGTTCATCTGCATACAAAGATCATTTCTGTTTTGGTTTCTATGCACTTTGTCCATTTGGCGAGGATGCTTCTGTCTTTTCTTTAGCTGCTGCTTCCCTGCTGTTGATACTGCTGCTCCGTCTCCTGCCAAAGTTCCCAGTATGGCCGAAGGAAATGCCTCGGGCTGAGTGGCAGACCCACTTAGACGCGTGACGGGAATGCTTCTTAGACGAGCATTAGGGGGCGCTTTCGATATCCGCTGAAATAAGGATGGCGCCCATCCGGAACTCTGGCAGAGAGCACTTCCGGTACGATTGACAAAGACGTAGATAGACTACTACATGGGTGTGAAGACGGGTGTTTTCTTTTTCAGATAAGAGGTCTGATCGTGGTTTATAATGTAATCTCTTATACACACATTACCAGTGTATTTTTTTTTGGGGGGGCTTTTCTTGCTGCTTTCTACAAGGTTTGGAACTGTCCTTACAGGTTCGAATTACTATAATATCATTGCTTTCCGATTTGTTGTCTTCTTTCTCCTTTACTTCATTCGAGAAAATTTATTTGCTTGTTTTGTTTTACGGCATATCAACCACGGTGGGTCATTTAATGCCGACAAAATTTTGAAAGATTCGTAGTGATAGTTTGGAAGAAAATTTTTTAAACTCAGTTTTTTTGTAAACAAATTTTCTAATCAACCCATAGATGGGCCCCTAACAGGTACTACCACTCTGGGCCAGATTGGACCTGGAAGCAATGGTGATGAAGGTGTGTTCCACATTCCCCAGACCTCCAGAACTGGAACCTCACCATCAAATAGTTTAACCTCATTCACAGGTCACTAAAGACCCTCAGCTCCCGCCTTCTAGTATAGGTATAGAAAGAGTTGTGGGGTTGCCATAAGAGCAGTAGGGTCGGAACAATCATATAGGTTCTAGGGCTTGACATTGCCAACCGATTGATCGGAGGGGCCTCTCCGACCGACCATCTAGCTTAAGTAAGTGGTGTATTGTATGTCATTGATTGCTCAGCCACCAGAATTCCGTCCTTAAGCAACATGGGTCGCCAACCACGGTGGCCCAATTCTGGGGGTCTTATCGCTCCTGCAGGTATTTGAAATACGCCTGTTCAATTAAAGGGCGTTGGGTGGCGTCGTCAGGTATGTTTTGTCTGGTCCATTGGTGGATTTCGTTTCTTTCAACTTAATACCCCACCTCGCTAACTAGCCTATATTCCAATTACACACACACACACACACACACACATATATATATATATATATATATCATTTTATTTTTTGTTAAAGGTCCAATACTGTACATTTTGGTAATAAATAATCTATTAATAATAGAGATTCGGTCTCTATTTGTCTGTAACCGAAACTACGTCGCTACTCACATCACAGTTATTTCAGGAATTAAGTAATTTTATCAATGATTTATAATCCGTATCATTTTTATATTAAAATTCTATGAAAAATTAATTAATTTTCAAACTTTAACGAAAATTTTATACGTATTTATCTGTAGATGAGTTTATGTTTAAAATTGTTTTTCATTGAATATATTAGGGAAAATATTTTTTACTAAGTCGACCACCCGACTTATATTTTTTCTTTTCGAATTTTATAGCGAATGGAGTGAATCTGATGCTTTTTAAGTAAGTAATCATTTCTTTTTTAAATATTGAATGTTTTATTTTAGTCATTTAATTTTCCCATCTCCTCAGGGAATATATTTCAAAAATTTATTTTTACACCACGTGGATCGTGTTTTTGTTTTTGTTTTTTGTTTTTTACTTGTATTAGTTTTGTTTATATAATGTCCGACTAAAGATAAAATTCGAGTAACTTCGAGTATATATATATATGGAAATACGGTGAGGAAATTAATCCGACAATATGAGAAGAAAATATTTTAAAAATATAACAAACACAGGATGTTATGATAAAATTGTTTCCTCTGATCATAACATCCTATTTTGTTATATTTTTTAAATATTTTCTTCTCATATATATATATATTATATCTTATTATAATGGAGATTGTGTGTTTGTCTGTCTGAAGCCGAAACTAAATCACTACTCAAGTCACAATTCCCTTAGTTATTGACGTCACATTCACCATGAATTTATTTTTATTTAAACCTCAGTTATTGATAAAATTGTTATACCTAATTAATACTTTGACTTTATCTACATTCTAATAACAGGCAATTGTATTTATATATGCAAACAAATAGCGGGTTACAGTGTGAACAGGAAAGCTAATTTGCATATTGATATTAAAAGTTTAATTTTATTAAATATGCGCTTGGTATTATTGATTTCTAATTGTTTGTTTTTTTCTTAATGAATATGAGCAAAAAACTCGGGGATAAATCTTAAAAGAAATCCATTAATATAAAGAAATAACAGTAATTTTATTCTTTACTTCCTAATTTAACTAAATAGTTAAATTAGGAAAATTCAGCAATAAAAGGAGGGAGTGATGAAAAATGATGGAAGACTTAGTTTCAAAGTTGTTCTATTCTTCGATTATACCCCCTCTGTTTCAAATCATTTTATTTGGATTTTTATTTAGTTTCAAAAGTATTTCAAATTTAACATATTTCGTTACATTAAAATTCAAATACTTGCACCCGGAGGGTGCATATATTTGCTAGTATATATAATGGACATAGACTGCATTTTTGTCTGAAGCCGAAACTATATTACTACTCAAGTCACAATTCCTTTAATTATTTACGTCAAATTCTCCATGATTTCATTCTTTTAAACCTTCAGTTATTAATAAAAATTGTTATACCTTATTAATACTGTTGATCATATCTACGTACTAATAACATGCAATTGTATTTATATATACAACAAAATAGCGATTTACAGTTTGAACGAGAAGCTAATTTGCATATTGATATTTAAATTTATTTTAATAAATATGTGCTTGGTATTATTGATTTCTAATTGTTTGGTTTTATCTTAAGAAATATAAACAAAAATCTCGTAGATAAATCTTAAAAGAAATTTATTTACAAGAAGAAATAACTGTAATTTATCCTTTACTTCCTATTTTAACTAAATAGTTAAATTAGGAAAAATTTACAATGAAACAGGGGAGTAAGGGAAAATGATGGAATAGTTAGTTTCAAAGTTGTTCTATTTTTCGATTATACCCCTCTGTTGCAGATCTTTTTATCTGCATTCTTAGTCAGTTTCATTAGCCTTTCTAATTTAATATGATATTTTATTATATTAAAACTTAAATACTTGCGCCCGGAGGGTGCATATATTTGCTAGTATATATAATAAAGGGAATGAATTACCGGTAAAAAAATATTGAGTTAATCCCAATATTTGGTTGATACAAATATTAACCGGATATGTCACTATTATAACAAATATAAAGTGCTCAAAACGTTAGTAGAGCGTATTTAGTATTACAGTGTGTACGAAAATAATCAATATCTTGATTAATTCAGTATGATTAACCCTGAAGATCCTCATGGTGAAATTTGAGTAGGTTATTTCCGTACACACGTTAATACTATACATATATATATATGGTCAATTATATTGCAATGGAAGTAGAAGTGCAAAAAACAGAAATAGTCTTCTCTCTCTCTCTCTCTCTCTCTCTCTCTCTCTCTCTCTCTCTCTCTCTCTCTCTCTAAATATATATATATATATATAATGAGGTAGGTAACAAGAAAAGTGGACAAAAATAATGACTCGTAGAAGTAGGAGAGAAATATTTCGTTCCGCTTTACGCGAGGAACTTCATCAGACTGATGAAGTTTCTCGCGTAAAGCGGAACGAAATATTTCTCTCCTACTTCTACTTGTTAGAGTCCTTATTTTTTGTACACTTTTCCTTTTACTTTACCTCATACTGTCGGATTTTACTCCAACCCTCCTATCTTCATATATATATATATATATATATATATATATATATATATGAGAGAGAGAGAGAGAAGACTATTTCTGTTTTTTGCACTTCTGCTTCCATTGCACTATAATTGTATAATTGAACATCTCTTTATTTCTACTTATTCACCTCTCTCTCTCTCTCTCTCTCTCTCTCTCTCTCTCTCTCTCTCTCTCCTTTCCTTTTCCTCTATCTCTCATATTTTCTCTGTCTTTTTCTTTCCCTTCCTTACTTTATCCTATCCTATAACAATGCTACTTTTCGCTTGCGGATTAAAGGCTAAAATCTGTCGCCAGGCGTCGCCCTCTACTTCCGGTGCCGACGGCTTTCCGTCCATCACCGTAAATCGCCGAAAGCGATTTTCCACCGTTGAGTGCAAGTGTGCATTTTGTGTGCATTGGTGAAATGTCTCGAGGGTCGATTTTGTTTTGGTTGTCCACTTATATCTGCTTTTGTTTTAAACGGGCAAAAATGTGGGGTGGGGTACACTAGGGGTAATACGACCCCCTCATCCGCCTTATGGGTAAAATGCACACTGGTGTGAATAAACGGCTTTACTCCACTCCCGCACACGCATACACGATTGCGCACACACACAAAAGAAACATATTCACATGAATAGATATGAATAGATATATATGTTGTTTTTTGAATGTGCATTTAAGTTTATGAAAGTGCAATAAGACACAGACTGGATCTCTCTGGTGATCGTAATAAGACACAGCGTTTAAAGATGAGCGGAGATCGAATTGAATATATATGTAAATTAACTTTCACGGCTAGCATGAAGCAATGATCGTCTGTTTACACACTGGATCTCTCTGGTGACCGTAAAATATATAAACAAATGTATTTTGGAGGATATGTGCTTAATTGAAGTCATACCTAATTTTGAAAATTAATTATTTAATAATTAATGAATTTAGGCGGGCATATGTGTTCAATAGTAAGGCTAACCAAATCGAGAAAATGTCAATCCCTGAATGTACATTTCGACCTATTAACATTTCTCGATTTGTTTAGCCTTACATTTGAACATATATGCCGCCTAAATTCATTATTATTAACTAATTAATTTTAAAAATTAGGTATGATTCAATTAAGCACATATCCTCCAAAAATTGTCAGCCTTAAAGCCATATAAAAATAAACACATTTGTTTTTTACTTAACCTTAAACAAATGTATGATTTAATACTTTAACACCAACCCTTTACAGCAGCTGTCAAATGGTTGGTAATTGCTGTGTCTAGCCACACTGAAGAGATGTGAAACGTCGAAACACGGTGTCTGTGGATGACTTATTGTATATATATATATAATATATATATATATATATTTATATATATATATATATATGAAATATGGGATATAATAATATGTAATAGATGCTATGTTTATAAGTAAACAGTGCTCAATATCATGGATATTATATCTAAGTTAAGGTAGCATGGACATGGAGTCAGTTTTTTTTGTCTATGCTTTATGGTTTGAAGATTATATAGGCAAGAAACTGTCAGTAACCAGGCACCGTTGACTTCATGTCCCCACTAAAATATATATATATATATATATATTATATATATATATATATATATATATATATTATATTAAAAGATTAGAAAAAAGCAAAATTCAAACCATTTTGCGAAACTTCATTATTATTACTAGCAACAGAAAACACTCTCCGGGCGTCGTAAAATTATTTTTTGAAAGATATTGCCTGAGAGGTTGGGAGTTAAAAATTCAATGTCAGAGGGTTTGTATCATAAGTAAGACAAATCCTCATATTTATTAAAGGGTAAAAAAAAAATAAAACAATTTGAAATGAAAACTGAGCCCCGCCCCTCTCAAATAAAATTGTTGCGTGCATGTAATAATCAAACAATTATTTTGAATATTTTCCACATCAATTTTCCACAAAATCGTAGGTATTTATTTATTTGTAAACTTTTTAGTTAACTTCTTGTTACTGTAAAAAAATGGACGTGAGTAAAAACAATTTTTTTAAATTGCTTACTCAAATATTGGGTGTATATAGCATAAATATATTGTGGGGTAAGCTGTGACGTAGAGCTATGACGTAGTTTTTGTTACAGACAGAAATACAGACAATCTCCATTATTAATAGATTAAACACACACACACACACAACACTATCTATCTATCTATCTATCTATCTATCTATCAAGTTGAGGTAGTCAACGGCGACTGGTTACTAACAGTTCCTTGCCTATGCGATCTTCAGACCAAGTCTGAACAAAGTCAACAAACTCAGTAATCAAGCACCGTTGATTCCATGTATATATATATATATATATATATATTATATTATATATATATATATGGGAGAAATATGAGGAGGTTAAAACAATATGTGGAGAAAAGTAGACAAACATGGATGTTATGGAAACTGGGTGTTTATTGTCGACGAGCAACGTTTTGGTCATTTAGACCTTCTTCAGGACTCGAATATAGTTCTTGCATCAATGAAAATATTTCATTGATACAAGAACTATATTCGAGTCCTGAAGAAGGTCTAAATGACCGAAACGTTGCATCGTCGACAATAAACCAGTTTCCATAACATCCCGTGTTTGTCTACTTTTCTCCATATATATATATATATATATATATATATATATATATATATATATATATAAAGCCGCTTCATATATCCATGTATACATTTATTTAGAACTAAGTATATTTGCCCATGTAGATTATGTTTCGTTTATGCGTAGTATATATATATATAATATATATATATATATATATATATATACATGCATATATATTATACATATATATATATGCATTATACACATGTAAATACATACATACATATATAATATACATATATGTATATAATACATATATATATGTATATATATATATATAAATACATACATAAATACATACATATATAAATGTATATATACATATATAAATACATATATCTATATATATATATATATTGTCTGTGTGTGTGTGTGTGTGTGTGTGTGTGTTGTGTGTGTGTGTGTGTGTGCGTTTGCAGCCGGGATAAACAAGAATCTGAAAGGTCTAAAAACGTAGACTTCCAGGACAGCATTTAAATGTTCCATCCATTTTTCGTAAATCCCCACTCTCAACCGCCTCACCCCCCATTCCCCATCTCTCTCTCTCTCTCTCTCTCTCTCTCTCTCTCTCTCTCTCTCTCTCTCTCTCTCTCTCTCTCTCTCTCTCTCTCTCTCTCTTTCTTCATCATAAAATTTTCTCCTTCCATTATCCGATTTCTTTTGTTTTAGGCAAATTTCCACCTCACTTTGCCCTTTTTTTTATTATTTATTTTTTCTCTCAAAGGAAAAGTCTGTTTTATTTAGTTTTATTTAATTTTTTTTTTTAGCTTTTTCGCCATTTTAATTTAAAGTAAAAACTCGCTTTTTTTATTGGGAGGGTTGGGGAGAGTTGAAAACAGAGAAACTGGCAGAGGAAATTATATGATTTCATTCCATTTTGTTTTGTATTTAGATATACTTCAGTTTCCAAAGATTTTTACCTCTGTGTCATTATTTTTCGTTTTTTCGTTTTTTTTTTTTTTACTTTAAATTTTATTATTTCCCCTTTTTTATATAGTCTTTGTTTTTTTTTCTGTTGTATTTTTACTCTAAATAGCTGTTCTTTTCAACATACGGCCGTTTAACATCTCGAAGGAGAGATGCTTAGCTCCGACTTAGTGCTCTCCGTTTCCCGCTCTGCTTCCATTACTGTCTTTCTTGATTTAATATTTAATCTCTTCCTCTTAATTTCTATTTAACCGACCTTAGGCTGCACTTAGTCCGGATAAACTAGATACAGAAAAGAGTTATCTCCCCTGGCCACAATCACCATCCACTGCTCACTAGGTTTCAATAATTCTGAAATTCATTTTAAACATTATTATTATGTCACGTTTTCTGGTTGGTTGGTTGGATTTTACGGCATGTCAACTCTTATTGGGTTATTTTATGCCGAAGATTTTTGTTTTTTTTTTCATTCTTGACAGGTTCACAATTTTTAAACACGTTTTAAGCTCTTTTTTTTTAGATTTTACACATAGATGGGACTACTATTCAGAGTCAGGTGGAACTGGGAGTAATGGCTATGAGGGTACTCCCCACTTCCAAGAGCTCCAGAGTGGAACATCACCATTGGATAGAGTTTAACGTCATACCCAGGACACTAAGACCCTCATTTACCGCCTTCTAGCTCATATATGATTAAAAGGGTTGGGAATTGTCATAAAGACAATAGAGTTATGACAATTATATAGGTACTAATTCCTGACGTGACCAACCGATTGATTGGTGGGGTCCTCTTCGACCGCCCGTCTAGCCTAAGTAAGGACCAAAGTAAAGTGTTATATGTCATGGAGTGCTCAGTAACCAGGGCTCCATCCTTAAGTATCATGGGTCACCACCCACGGCCAACAGGTAGTCCCATTTTGGGGGTTTTACCCCTCTATAGAGGTGCAGTCGGGGTATTCTAAAGTACTAGCCGACAAAGCAATGACCTTTTCTGAGTTCATTACTATTATTTATTCCTTGAGAGTTGTTCTCATCAGTTTTAACTGCTGATTGAGTGACAACAAGTCTCCTTAGGTCTCCATGACTCTTCTGAGTATTATAGTCTATCTTAATAATGCGGTGTTCTCTATGGGTTCGATTCTACCTCTGATTTCCAATTTCTTCAGTATTTTTCTAAGCTATTAGGGACCGTCCCAACTGCACAATCTACAATTGGTATAACTGTTATCTTCATGTTCTATAGCAAAATCCAAGTGTTTGTCTAAGAATTCTAACTGATCTTAACAGAGAAGAAGTTTGTCTGGTCTCGATTCTTCCACTTATATTCAGTTCCTTTTGTCTGTTTTCTCTTTTTTGTCGTTCCATTTCCCTGTTATGATTGCTATCATTATCCCTTTCGCGTTCGATGTTTTTTCAGTTCTATGGTTTTCCTTTAATTTTTCTCTGTGGTCCACTGAAAAGTTCTGTCCTTCCTGGTTTGGATTGGGTGATCCAGATTTTATTTCAAAACCCCAAAGAATTTTATGCGTCTCGTTTTCCGGACAAATTCTGTTTGATTGATTGGTGTCCGCTTCCAATATTCACAAGTATTTATAATTTTTCTTTTCTCTGTTTTCCTGATTTAATATTTCTATTCCCCTCGTTGTTTCTCTTTTCTCCTTTTTATCACCAGTAAATTGTTTAAGGGCTATACTTGGCCAGTTGAAATAGGGCTTAAAGAAAGTCCTATGTTATGGAATCCTTTGGTGATCCTTTGGTAAGCGTATAAGTACTATCCTGTGTATTGGTAAAGGTCCAGTGATTTAATCCTATGTCCGTCGTCAATGAATTTTACAGTAATTATGACCAGTAGGGTCGGTTAAGTATTGTATCAGCCTCAGAGTACTGCCAGTGATTGGCCAAGAAATAGATCATATGATCTCGCCTAGTCTATAAGTATGGGCGGGATCTAGCACACACTTATATCTAGAAAAAACTCAACATACAGATCTTATGTAACCTAGATAGACACCGTTATCCAGGTGAAAGTAGAGGCTATATGGTAATGGTTGTTGTGTGTGGTGTAATGATTAGTCACAGGAAATCGACTTGTCGACCAGAGTTCATATCTTGGTTTTATGGGGGGGGGTTCATTTCTAATTACAATCCCTTTATCCTGGCTGTATATTCTTATGATTTGTACAAGAGTTTTTAGTTATTTTTCATTTTTGGTAAAAATCTTGATATCATCCATGTAAGTAAGATGATTCATTTTTTCTTGTGATTTTGTAAACTTGTAGCTCCAGTGCATTTCTAAGTAATTTCAGGTCAGATAAAACAGGTATTGTAGTAGGATAGGTCTTGTACGATAGTAATAGAGTGGGGGTACTTACTACTCACATAAGTCCCCAATACAAACTGGCTAGGGTGCAAGCGCTGGAGCTTCCGGAGAGGCTTGCCTCTTATGAAGTGACTCAATACTACCCGAGACAACACCCTGCAGCAGCTCGGTAGTCCAGTCGTCTCGGACTTCCCCTGCACTGGACAACTGCCGGACTGCCAAGACAGTAGACTGAGGTCTGTACCTTCTTTCCACTTAAAATATCTCACGTATAAGTTTCACTTCATGTCGCGCAATGCCACCGTCATCTGTAACGGACCTCTATAAGCAAGTAAGAAATAAGCCAGTATTTAAGAAAGATCCGTTTTTTGTTAATTTCAAAACCCCAAAGAATTTTGTGTGCCTCGTTTTACCGAACAAATTCTGATTTTTACTTATATCAGTGCATTACTTTCCCTAGTCATATGGAAATCCGAACTTACATACAGGCTAAACGGACAATTCTTCCAATCCGTTGTCGTATCAGTGCTGCTGTACGGCTGCACCACTTCGACCCTAACGAAGCACCTAGAGAATAAAATAGATGGGAGCTGCACAATAAATCTGCATGCTATCCTAAACAAAACGTGGAAACACCTCACGAGAAAACACCTGTACAGTTACGTGTTCCATATCACCCAAACCATGCGAGTAACATTAGCAAGACACACATGAGAGTGCTGGAGAAGCAAGGACGAACTCATAAGTGACGTCCTCCGTGGAAGACAGCATATGTGCACGCCAGTGTGGACCGTCCAGCAAAGACGTACATTGACCAGCCCTGTGCAGATACTGGATGCTGTGCAGAGGACCACTCGAGAACAATGAGTGATAGGACGGTTAGAGAGAGATTGTCATGGATATCCGTGCTAAAAGCGTGACATGATAATGAATTTTCCCAACTCAGTTGTGCTTGATTTTGTCATCATATTATACCAGTTTATTGTATTCTCTTATTATGTTACTCCTTGCGAGGTTCTCACACCACCTCTAACTCATGCCTTTCACTAGAGTGACAGCAAGTTTCTTCAGGTCTTCACCGCTCTTCTAAGTGTCCTAGCCGATTGTTTTAGTTTTCTAATTTCATAGAACCAAAAGACCTCTCCCTGTCAGCTGGGGCTGCAGTGGAGTAAGACCTCCAATAGGACCACCTGTTGGCCGTGAGTAGTGACATATGATGCTTAAGGCGGTATCCTAGTGACTGAGCAGTCCATAACCTGCAACACCACTTTAGCACTTACGTGGGCTAGAAGGGTGATCAGAAAGTACTCCTCCGATCAATCTAATGCTCACGTCAAGCCCTGGCACCTATATGATTGTCCTGACTGTATTTCTATTATGGCAAAACCCCAAACACTTTTATCATATATTTGTAAAAGTACAGGTTTTTGTTGGCTTTCCATGGGCCCTAGCTACGATTGATATTACAGTCCCCTTCATGTTTCGCAGCCTTTTCAGCTCCCTGGAAATATCCAGATAATTGTTTATCTTTTCGCTTTCTTTTATTTTTACTCTATGGTCAACTGGAACTGCAAAAATCCAATAGATGAGAACTACTATTTTTCTTGGTAATTAATACTAGTTCTGGAATTTTGTTGGTTGGTTGGTTAGATTTTACGGCATGTCAAATCTTGGGTTATTTTATGCCGAATGTGTTTTTGTTTCATTCATTCTTGTTGTGGATGGCACCATAACGGGTACTAACACTCCGAGTCAGACGGGGCCTGGGAGTAATGGCAATTAAAGGGTACTGACTCCTGACTCCTGACAGCTCCGGTATTAGAACCTCATCCTGAGATACAGTTTTTCATCTAGACTCTTAGACACTTCTAGCACATATATGATAAAAATGGTTGGGGGTTTGCCATAGTAGAAATACGGTCAGGACAATCATATAGGTGCCATGTCTTGAAGTGAACACTCGATTGATCGGAGGGATACTCTCCGACCACCCTTCTAGCCCACGTAATGGACAAAGTGGTGTTGCATGTCATGGACTACTCAGTCACTAGGATAGAAACAGCTAACCCGGCGTTTGCCT
>CM042140.1:8901640-8904140 GCA_023376005.1 Doryteuthis pealeii
ATTTTATGAGTAACGAAAAAGTTTATTTCAACAATTTTTATATGTATCAACTAATTGGTAGAAATTATTTTTATTAACTGCATGTGTATTAATAAATTAGAAGAAACAACTTCATATGTATTAATCAACTGGTGGTTGACCCACAGCCTTTTAGGAAAAACTAAGAAAAAACGAGTGAAAGAAAGAGAGAGAGGGGAGAGAGGGAGAGTTAAATCAAGATTGTTATACTTTTACGTATTGAACTATGTTGCAATAGCTCTTAAGTAAACTTATCAAACGTTGTAATAATTAGATTATCATATTGTGGTATATCCACAGGTCCTGCTAGTAACATTATAATATCCATTATATTTAGTATCATAAATTTATATTTGTTAACGTTTACATTTACATCTGACAACAGATTAAATAAGCGAACAACTTTTAAAAAAAGTTTCCATTTGATTGATAACATTGGTTTACAAAAAAATATTTTTGTCTGAGGCAAGAATGTGAATAGGTATTTTTTTTTTTACTAATTTGAGTGTGCTGAATTCAAATTTATAAACAGTTTTGCTCAATCACCTCTAGTTTTCTGTCTTTTAAATAGTCTCATTTTAATATATACAGAGTATATACGTGCTTATTTCAACAGTTGCAGCAGCTTATTACAGATAAAACAAGATAGATAAAGAACATTGACGGAATAAATATACTTGGATGACACAATGTACACAATTCATAGTACCGCAGACAGAAGTGTGTTTTCTTAGATGATCTGGTGTATTTTGCCTCCCGGATATCACGTAAGAGCATCCAGCAGAAGTCTCCCATCATGCCGGGGTTTCACTTGCCTTGGTAGTTGCTCTCCATCTTTGTAATGTCTTGGTGGAATCTTTCTCCGTGTTCATCACTCACCGCTCCAAGGTTTGGAGGGAAGAAGTTGAGGTGGGAACGGAGAAAATGAATTTTGAGTGACATTCGGCATCCCATATCCTCATAAGTCTTTAGCAGCTTCTCTATACAGGCTTGGTAATTTGGTAGGCGGGTGTAACCAAGGAAGCCAATACAGACTGACTTAAATGATTCCCATGCTCTCGGTTTTATGCATAATAACTAAAAAAGAAGACATAAGTCACACAATATTAGAAATTAACCCTGAATGCATATACGCCTTTATGTACAGTATGTGTACAAAATGTACAGTATGCATATCTAAAAAAAACTAGAGGTGATGAGTAAAAACGGATTTCAAATCTGAATTCAGCACCCCCAAATTAGGTTAAAACAGCTATTTTTGTGTTTGCCTCAATTTCTTTGTAAACCAGTGTTATTTATGACATTAAGTGAACAACACTGGTAATTCTTTTAAACAGAACAGTAAACGGCAAATGGATTTGTCGATTTTGAATTCACTCTAAAACAAAGAGGAAAAGAAAAAAACAACTTTCCAATATTCTTGTGCCTCTATAATCTGTTTTGAATAAACAAAAATTTGATACCAGTTTCTCCGCCCTGTAGGCTGGGGCGTTAGAATGCACCGACTGCACCTCTACATAGGGGTAAAATTCCCCAATGCGGCCACCTGTTGGCCGTGGGTGGCGACCCGTAATGCTTAAGGATTGAACCCAGCTGGTTGAGCAGTTCATGACTTGCAATACTCTACTTTGGCCCTATCTTGGGCTAGACGGGCGGTCGGAGAGGCCCCCTCTGATCAATCGGCTGGTCACATCAAGCCCTAGCAACTATATGATTTTCCCAACCCTATTGCCTCTATGACAAGCCCCAACCCCTTTTTATCATATAGGTGCTAGAAGGCGGTGACTGAGGGTCTACATGTCCTGGGAATGACGTTAAGCTCTATCTGAGGGTGAGGTTCCAGTTTTGGAGGTTTGGGAAATGTGGAGTATACCTTCATCACCATCTTCCCTGGTTCACTCTGACCCGGAGTGGTAGTACCTGTTAGGATCCCATCTATGGGTTGAATAGAAAAACGTGAGTTTATAAACAAAATTGTATTATGCATAAAGAATGAATTTATTTCACAACTTTGTCAGCATTAAATGACCCACCGAGGTTGATATGCCGTAAAACAAACCAAACCAAACCAAACCAAACTGATACCAGTTTTTACTTTTTGTAAGAAAGAAAGAGACCAGCATATTAGCACATTACACCTGAATAAAACTGAAGAATGTGCCAGTTGAAAGATTGTGTGACTACAAAACACAAGGGCTTTGATTGTTCACATAATTCTTTGAGTGACATATATGTAGATAAATTATAAATTTAGTATAAAAAGCAAAACAGTCTTTTTTTCCCCCTTAAATTGTACATAACACTGTTATACAACGAGGAAAAATGATTTATATGTTTATAGAAGCTTGAAAAGCAATCAAAAGAAAAAGGCACAACAACACTTGTATGGGTCAAAGCAAACTACACGCACACACACACAATCAGAGAGCATCAACTTCAAATGAAATTAACCTAATTTACAAATCAAATGTTTATTTGTTTA
>CM042140.1:8909140-8916640 GCA_023376005.1 Doryteuthis pealeii
CTGTTAGGGGTCCCATCTATGGGTTAAATAGAAAAGAGTCTAACAAGTATTTTTAATAAAGTTGAGTTTAGAAAAAATATTTGAATACCCATCAAGAATGGATGTGTGTGGTAAAGTATGTAGCCGATGGTAGACGTGGTGCTCCGCCCCAGACGAAAAAAAAACTATTGCCTTGGTCTAGCGAAAAGGGGATACACACCCTCACCGTCTGGTTGACACTGACTTTAGGCCACCTTAACGACTTTTCTCCTTTTTACTTGTGTGTGGGTTTGCGTACATATATGCTCACCATCCCCCTAGGGTTGAGCACTTTGGGGGTATTTCGTTGATGACCGCCAACTAAAGCGTAAATGCAACGCTCTCCTATAAAAGGGATGGAGCACTCTATGGCGGCCTTTACTTACATACAGATGTGTGTATTAAAACAGTTAAAATACCCTTCGCATTCTGTGGGTGACGATGGCCGAGCGGTTATGCTGTCCGACTGCTACTGAATCGATCGGAGATCTATCCCGGCTGTAGGTAGCTCACAAAATGTCTAGCCACACTGAAGAGACTTGATAAGTCGAAACACGTGTATGTGGATGACTATATATATATGGGGGGGATTTCCATGTTGAAGGAAAGAAAATAAAGTGTTCGATTACATTTGTAAGATCTATATTTATTATTATAATCTATACATTTAATGGCTTTTTGTTACCGCTGGTTTCAAAGCATTATATGCTTATCGTCAGACAAATCAGATACTTTGGCTCCATATATATTCATTATATGCCTAGACTATGTACTCCGAACTTCATTAGATACCATAAAAGAAAAAGGTTTCACACTAAAAAAAAGGCAAGAAGCAGGCGATACCCCGCACAAACTGTCACAGATGTAGACTATGCTGACGACCTCGCACTTCTTGCAGATACACCGACACAGGCTGAGGCACTACTACACAGCCTGGAGGAGGCAGCAAAGAATGTCGGCCTCTATGTGAACTCTGATAAAACCAAGTTCATGAGCTTCAAAAAGCAAGGAGACATCTCCACACTAGATGGTAGGCCTCTTAAACCAGTGGAGAAATTCACATACCTAGGTAGTAATATCTCATCCACAGAAGGCGATGTTAATACACGAATAGGAAAGGCATGGTTGGCCACCAATAAACTATCAGTCGTATGGAAATTCGACCTCCCTGACAAGCTAAAGAGACGATTCTTCCAGGCTGTGGTCATGTCGGTACTGCTGTATGTCTGTACCACCTGGACCCTAACGAAGCACCTTTAGAATAAGCTAGATGGGAGCTGCACAAGAATGCTGCGAGCAGTCCTGAATAAATCGTGGAAACAGCACCCCACAAAGAAGCAGCTGTATGGCCACCTGCTTCCCATATCACAGACCATACGAGTAAGGAGGGTTAGGCACGCGGGGCTCTGCTGGAGAAGTAGGGATGAGCTCGTAAGTGACGTACTACTGTGGAGGCCAACGCATGGACATGCTAACGTAGGCCGCCCAACCAGGACCTACATTGACAAGCTATGTAAGGATACTGGATGCTGCGCAGAGGAGCTCCCAGAGTCGATGAATGATAGGGAGGGTTGGCGAGAGATAGTCATGGATATCCGTGCAAATTGCACGACATGATGATGATGAAATGACATCCAAATAAATATCCACGTGTGCGATCTGTTGTCCCTCCACGTAACACTTTAGTTTCATCCTCTTGTTCTTATGTTTTGTTAGAGTCCAATGGTGCAGCCATACAGTAGCACTGATACAAGTACGGCTAGGAAGAATTTTAATAAGCTAGATGTTAAACAAATCACGGAAACATCATTCCCTATCACAGACCATCCGCGAGAGAAACAACAAGACATGCTGGACACTGCTGAAGAAGCGGGGACGAACTCATAAGTGACGTTCTCCTTCGGAAACCAGCACATGGACACACCAGCGTGGGTCGTCCAGCAAAGACCTACATTGACCAGCTCTGTACGGATATTGGATGCTGCGCAGAGGACCTCTCGAGATCAATGAATGATAGGGACGGTTGGCGAGAGATTTGTCGTGGATATCCGTGCTACTAGCGCGACATGATGATGATGATGATGATGGTGATCGTTCAATGATGAATTATTTTATCAAATTATTATTAAATTAAATAATAAGTAAAAAGTAAAGTCGGCGGGGCGGCCTAAAGTCGGTATCAGCCAGTCAGTGAGGGAGTCTATCCCCTTTTCAATAGCGCTAGACCAAGGAGATTGTTTTAGCATCTGAGGTGGAGCGCCACACCTACCATCAGCTCCTTACTTTACAGCACAGATCCCTGTGCTACTCATACGCTGAGTTGGCGGGGACCGGTATCGAACTAGGAACCTTGTGGTTTCTAGCCGGCCGCTCTACCGACTGAGCTAACCCGGCCCCTTAAATTAAATAATAAATTAGTGAAATAGATCACTAAATAATACTGAGCTTATTCTAGTAGTAACCACCCCACGCGGAGATTTAACAGGCTTGAATTCAGAGTTTTCCTTCTCCTAGACTAGTTGCCTAACCAAGGTTAAAGAGCCCAGTCTGCGCTACTATTTACTCATAGCTGGGGAAGAATATTTGGATTCACACCTTTCTTAAGGGTATAAGTGCTATGTGAACTGTGGCATCGTCCAGGAATTGAACTCGGGTCGACAAGTCTATTTCCAACGATTCTAACCATTACACCACGCGCCTCTAACAAGACTGTTGGCTGCCCTTTTTTTCTGGGGTGTATTTCTAAATAAGGTGTTTACCACAACGAGACCTGGAGAAAGCCAGACGTAAGTCCAAACCGGAACCAAGTCAGCACTTCTCTGTTTCGTGGTTGTAAAGTTCTCGGGCCTCACGTGGCACACACAACTCGCTTTCTTTCATAATATATATATATCTGATGATGGTTATTTAACTGTTAACCACTCATCGGCGTCGAAGTGGAACAAAGAAAGCGGTAAGTAAAATGTCCCTCTGGCAACGAAAGGGCGGCCATGTTACAAACGATTGCTTTCCGGCTTTGGTAGGCAAATGATCGCTTCTCTGTAGGAAGCCGTGCATGAACGACTACTGCCCGTATGAACAAGAATTGGTAAGGGGCGGCGATATCCAGTGAGACTTCATCGGGGTTACAATTGATTGGCCTAATTGAAGACCTCAAGGAAACAGGCTCGAGTTCTTCCTGATAATTTTCTTCTTTCTTCCGCCTGCTTTTCGAGACGCCATTTTTTTTTTTTTTTTTTTTTTTTGAGAGGGAGGAGTTGTAATTGTTTTTAGTGGGGCACGGGAGTGTATTTTCCTTTGTTCTTCCTGGTCCCCATGTTACAATTTGCCTTCTTCGTTTCTATGTTTGTTTTTTATGTTCTTTCTTTCTTTCTTTTCTTTTTCTTTTAAAACTCCTTTTTTCTTTCTTTCTCCATTTTTCCTTCTTTTTTCTTTCTTTCTTTATTCATTTATTTAAAATTAATTTCTTATTTTCGTCTTTTTCTTCAGTTATCTCACAATAAATCTTTCTTTCCTTCTTTCTTTCTTTCCTTTTTTCTTCTTTCCTTCTTTCTTTCTTTCTTTTCTTTCTTTCTTTCTTTCTTTTCTTTCTTTTAAAACTTTTTTTTTTCTTTCTTCTCTCTTTTTTCCTTCTTTCTTTCTTCTTTCTTTATTCATTTATTTAAAATTAATTTCTTTTATTATTCGTCTTTTTCTTCAGTTATCTCACAATAATCATTTCTTTCCTTCTTTCTTCTTTCTTTTTCTTTCTTTCCTCTTTCTTTCTTTCCTTTTTCTTTCTTTCTTTCTTTCTTTCTTTTAAAACTCCTTTTTTCTTTCTTCTCTCTTTTTCCTTCTTTCTTTCTTTCTTTCTTTATTCATTTATTTAAAATTATTTTCTTTTATTATTCGTCTTTTTCTTCAGTTATCTCACAATAATCATTTCTTTCCTTCTTTCTTTCTTTCCTTTTTCTTTCTTTCTTTCTTTCTTTCTTTCTTTTTTCTTTCAGAAATTCCGTCCATTCTTTCCTTCTCTTTTTCTTTCTTTCTTTCTTTCTTCTTATTATTTTCTGTTTCTTATTTGCCTTTTCCTTCAATTATCTCACAATTTCTTTCCTTCTTTCTTTCTCAATTTATTTATTCATTTTAGTGCATTCTCTTTTTCTTATTCATATGTATAGTTTTTAATTTATTTTTCTTTCTTTCCTTCTTTCCTTCTTTCCTTCTTTCTTTCAATTTTTCCCTTTTTTCTTTTTCTTTCTTTCAATCTATTTTCCCTTTTTTTTCTTTTCATTTGCTTACTTTCTTTTTTTACTTTATTTTCTTTTTCTAATTTGTCTTTCTTTTCTTTAATCCATACGAATTACTCATTCCTTAATTCATTCATTCCTTTATTCATATTTTCATTCCTATATTTCATTCTTTTAGTTTATCTTTTTAATATGTTTCTTTCTAGTTCATAATCTACAATTCTTCTTTTATACTTTTTTCTTTTTCTCATTTATTCATTCCCTTAAACCAAAACAATTATTTTTCTTTTTATGTGTTTATTTCTTTATATTTTTATTCTTATAATTATTACTTATTCGTTTTACGTTTCTTTACATTAGAATAATTCTTTCTTCTTCTTTCTTTCTTTCTTTTTACTTATCTTCTTTTGTTTATATTTCTTTCCGGTCCATAATATGTAACTTTTTTTTCCATTTCTTTCTTTTTTCTTCTTTTTTTCTTTTGTTCCTTTTCTTTTTTCTTATGAATACTATTGTATAATAATTTCTTATAGATAAATGTTTATTTGTCTTTCGTTCTTTCTTTCTTTCTTTCTTTCTTTCTTATCTTCTTTTGCTTATATTTTTCTGGTCATAATATGTAACTTTTCTTTTCATTTTCTTTTTTTCTTTGTCTCTTTCGTTCTTTCTCTCTTTCTTTTCCCTCTCTTTCTTTTTTCTTTCTTTCTTTCTGAATTGCTCATATTCTTTTCCTCGTCTTCCTTTCCCTTAACCAAAAAGCAGTTCTTTCTTTCTTTTTTTCTTTTGTTTACATTATTTTCTTATGAATAATTTCTTATAATAATTTCTTAGAAATAAATGTTTCTTTCTGTGTTTCGTTCAACCTTTCTTTCTTTCTTTTCTTTCTTTCTTTCTTTCTTTCTTTCTTTTGTTCACTTTATTTTTCTTATGTATACTTTCTTATGATATATTGTTATAATTAAATATTTCTTTCTTTCTTTCTGAATAGCTCATATCCTTTTCCTCATCTTTCTTTTCCTTAACTCAAAACTCTCTATCTATCTATCTATCTATTTATCTATCTCTCTTTTTGTTTACTTTATTTTTCTTATGAATAAATCTTATTAATAAGTGTTTCTTTCTTTCTTTCTTTCTTTCTTTCTTTCTAAATGACACATATTCTTTTTTCTTGTCTTCCATTTTCTTAATCCCAAAACAATTCTTTTTCCCTTTTAATTATTTATTTATTCATCTATTTTGTTTACTTTATTTTTCTTACGAATATCTTA
The DNA here is from genome assembly GCA_023376005.1 of Doryteuthis pealeii. Classification (NCBI taxonomy): domain Eukaryota; kingdom Metazoa; phylum Mollusca; class Cephalopoda; order Myopsida; family Loliginidae; genus Doryteuthis; species Doryteuthis pealeii. Next base: position 8,914,656 of record CM042140.1, read on the forward strand.
TAATAATCTATACATATATAAATGACAGTTTGTGTGTATGTATGTCCGGAGGAAACTATGAAAATAAAATAATTAATCACAAAGTATATCTATATGCACGTTCACTATCACCAGAGCTTGCGTTTTGAGCAAAAATAATTAAGTTTTGTTTTATATTCGTGAAGATAATTAAAAAATAAAATTTAAATAATATGAGCATGGAATTTTTTTTTTTTTTTTTGGCTTTTACTATTTAAATATGAGACATTAATTTTTATTTTCTGTCTGGATCAACGCAATGTCTTTTTTACATAGAGATTTTAATGGGGCACCCTGTGAGGATCCAACTTGTGATTCAACAATAATGGATCTGCGAGACTTCCTTCTTCTAACCCCCTCTACCCAGTCGACGCTGGGTAGCGGCTTCTAATTTCTTACAAAGAAATATTTCTTCTTTCTTATTTTTCTTTTCATTCTTTCTACTTGTCTACCTTTTCCTTAACCCAAAATAATTCTTTCTTTCCTTCATTCCTTATTTATTTCCTTATCTCCTTATTTCTTTCTGTCTTTCTGTCTCTTTCTTTCCTTTCATTCTTTCTTTCTTTTCTTTCCTTTCTTTCCTTCTTTCTTTCTTTCCTTCTTTCCTTTCTTCCTTTCTTTCCTTCTTTCCTTTCTTCTCTTCTTTTTTTTCTTCCTCTTTCCTTCTTTCTTTCTTTCTTTCCTTTCTTCCCTTCTTTCTTTCTTTCCTTTCTTTCTTTCTTTTCTTTTCTTTCTTTCCTTCTTTCTTTCTTTCCTTCTTTCCTTTCTTTCCTTATTTCCTTTCTTCTTTTCTTTTCTTTCTTCCCTTCTTTCTTTCTTTCCTTTCCTTTTCTTCTTTCTTTCATTCTTTCTTTCTTTCCTTCTTTCTTTCCTTTCTTTCTTTCTTTCCTTCTTTCTTTCTTTCCTTTTCCTTCTTTCTTTCTTGCCTTCTTTCCTTTCTTCCTTTATTTCCTTATTCCTTTTCCCTTCTTTCCTTTCTTCCCTTCTTTCTTTCTTTCCTTTCCTTCTTTCTTTCTTTCTTTCCTTTATTCATTCTTTCTTTCTTTCCTTCTTTCTTTCTTTCCTTTTTCTTTCCTTCCTTCTTTCTTTCCTTCCTTATTTATTTCCTTCCTTATTTATTTCCTTTCTTTCCGTCTTTCTTCTCTTCCTTCTTCTTTCTCTCCTTTTTTCGTTCCTCTTTCTTTCTTTCTCTCCTTTCTTTCTTTCCTTTCTTTCCTTCTTCCTTCCTTCCTTCTTTCTTTCCTTCCTTATTTATTTCCTTTTTCGTCTTTCTTCTCTTCCTTCTTTCTTTCTCTCCTTTTTTCGTTCCTTCTTCTTTATTTCTTCTTTCCTTCTCTCATTTCTTTCTTTCTCTCCTTTCTTTCTTTCCTTCTTTCTTTCTTCTTCTTTCTCTCCTTTCTTCCTTTCCTTCTTTCTTTCTTTCCTTTTGTAATTGACAGACCCTACAAAACATTGCTTTTCACCTCAATTTTCCATTTTCTTTTGAATAAAAAAAAAAAGAAAGAAAACGAAGTATCCTTCTTTCTTTTAATTTTCTTCTTTTCTCTTCCTTTCCCCCCTTTCCCTCCTCCCCCCCCCCGCTCTTTTATCCTTTCACCTCAAGCTTCACCAGGGCACCTAATAACAGCTATAATCCCACTCTGGCGGCCATCTTTCTTCACCTCAACAACTTCTTATTATCAACAAGGAGACCAAAATCAAGATGGTGTTTAGATTAATTATGGCCGCTTGATTTGTTATTCTTACAGCGTAACTAACAGGACACTAATAATCTCTACACATCGAACGGGGGGCGGGGGGCTAGCACCTTTCCGTTGACCCTCAATCAGGAAAAAGAAGTAAGCCCCGGCCACGAACTCTGAGAGTCATACCCCCCCCACCTCCGCGCTCCCTTTTCCCCCTCCCGCCAACTCATACACCTCATTTAGTCCAGTTCTCAATTGTCAACACACCAGTTAACGCGTTGG